>BSBK01001333.1:2192500-2665000 GCA_027943335.1 Chamaecyparis obtusa | reverse complement strand
TAGAGTGTTTGCAATGGAGCATCAATCCAAAGTCATTGAGGCTTCAGGTACGATCGAAGGTAGTGTAGTTTCTATCCTATTTGATACTAGAGCTACTAAATCCTTTGTTTCTCCATTGGTCATGGAGCATTGCGAGCTAGTGGTAGCTAGGAAAGATATTAGGTGGGAAGTTGAATTAGCTTCAGGAGCTAGAGTATCTATTACCATGATGGTTAGGGAGTGCCCGATTCAGATTGGTGGCTTAACCACCTTAGCAAACCTCAAAGTAACACCTCTCGGATCTTATAGACTAGTTCTTGGCATAGATTGGCTTTATTCTCACAAGGCAAAGCTAGATTATTGTAATAATTTGATTGAATTTTTGGATGATGATGGAAATGCTACTATGATTTATGGAATCTAGAGGCCTGTATCCCTCCATGTGATCTCTACTATGCATCTTAAGAAAAGAATGCAAAAGGGATGTCAATTGTTTTCTATTACCATCAACAATAGGGAAGATGAGGTGGAACAAGAAGCCTCACTGGATTACCATCCCATTCTATAGGAATATGCAGATGTGTTTCCATCAGAGCTACCTAGCATGCCTCCTTGTAGGGTAGTAGACTTTCACATAAATTTTGTATGATGAGTAGAACCAGTTTCCAAAGAACCTTACAAGATGACCACTAATGAGCTTAATGAGCTCAAGTTGCTGCTTGAGTAATTGTTAGAGAAATGACACATGTGTCCTAGTGTTTCTCCATGGGGTACACTTGTGATCTTCATGAATAATAAGGATAGATCTCTTAGGTTATGTATGGATTACTGATAGTTGAACAAAGCAACCATCAAGAATCGGTATTCACTTCCTAGGATTAGTGACCTATTTGATCAAATACATGGTGCCAGAGTGTTCACCAAGATAGACCTTAAGTCAGGATATCACCAGTTGAGGATAGTGGATAGTGATATCCACAAGACCTCTTTTTGCACTAGATATGGCCACTATGAATTCACTGTGTTTCCATTTAGTCTTACAAATGTTCCAGCTATATTTATGAGTCTTATGAATAGAGTATTTTATACTTTCCTTGACAAGTTTTTGGTGGTATTCTTTGATGATATCTTGATCTATTTGAAGGATGAGAGAGAGAATGAAGAGAACCTAAGATAAGTTTTTCAATGCCTTAGAGATACTAGTATGGAAGTGGGATACCATATTTATGGATTTCATTGTTGGTCTTCCTATGCCATCTCACCGTCATGATGCCATCATGGTGATGGTTGAAAAGTTGACCAAGGTGGCCTACTTTTCACCAGTGTGTGCTACTTTTACCACACCATCAATGGCATAGGTGTTCTTACAAGATATAGTCAGACTGCATGGTGTACCTCGTAAGATCATCTCAGATAGAGATTCTCTCTTCACTTCATCCTTTTGGAGAAAACTTTAGGCAGCGATGGGTACTAGGCTCAAGTTCAGTACGACCTATCATCTTGAGACAAATGGATAGACTAAAAGGGTCAATTTGGTGTTAGAAGACATGATTCACATGTATTTTATGGACCATCAAACCTGGTTGGAGGAAGACCTACACTTAGTGGACTTTACCTATAACAATGGGCATCATACATCCTTGGGTATACCTCCATACCAGGCTCTCTATGGTAGACCTTGTAGGACATCACTTAGTTGGGATAGGATCGAGAATAGAGTATCTATTGATCCTGAGCTAGTCAAAGATATGGAGCAGTAGGTGACCTTGATTAGGAAATGCCTTAGAGAGGCTCAGGATAGATAGAAGAAGTATGTTTATGCAAAGAGGATAGATCAAGTCTACTTAGTGGGAGATAGGGTCTTTTTGAGAGTTCAAACGCATAAGAGTCCAATCCATTTTGGAAATGGCTCTAAGGTAGCATTTCATTTTTTTGGACCTTTTGAGATCCTTGAGAGGATAGGACAAGTTGCTTACCATTTAGCTTTTCCACCTATCTTGTCACGCATCCATGATGTGTTTCATATTTTATTATTGAGGAAGTATGTTTATGATGAGACTCATGTGATAGAATGGGATTCCTTGTAGATAGATTTAGACAAACAACTGGTTCTAGAGCCCATTTGTATATTGGCTCGAAGGACCCTAGCACTTCAAGGTAGGGCGGTAGACTAGGTTAGGGTCCAGTGAGATTGATATGACAAGGTTACAAATTCATGGGAGGATGCAACACATATGAGATCATAGTACCCTCACCTCTTCAATGAACTCCAAGAGGAAGTTCATGCCTAGAGGGGGTGGATGTGAGACCTACCTCAAAAAGACATAGTTTTACTATTTTACTTTCTATGCTTTCAATGATTATTACTTAGACATACCTTGACTTTTGGGACTCTTATGTATTTCAGGATCTGTTGAATCCTATGGTACATGTTTAGCACCTAGTTATGTAATTAGGGTTCACTTGAGATACTTTATGTTTTGATTTAGTTTTAGTTTATGATGATGTCATATATGAGAACCAATGTGTTGAATGCAATTGTGATGAAAATTGGTTTAGGAAACTGATGATATGTTATTTAATTATATCATAGAAATAGTTTATATACCATGTAGTATTGATGATGTATTATGTTTCTATATCATGTTATTTTGGACCTATTGATGTGTGCAATGAGTGTGTAGGGATAGTTGACCATGGATCTAAATTAGGGACCTAGAATTGGAACCTATGTTATTCCATGAAATCCAAGGTCATGTTTGTATGAAGAAACATGGATCTCATTATATAATTTTTTATTCATGAATGTGGTTTGCATGAGTGTGCTTAATTTACTTTAAGTTAATGTGAATAAGCAATGTCATTTTTTTATTTAAATTGTGCCAATTTTGGCAAGTGTTGTAATCTAGAGTTGGTATGACTAGTTAACTGCATCATGATATAAGTGTAGGGTTAACTAGGGGCTTATCTTAGTGTAGTACCCAATCTTATCATGGGTTAGGAAGTTTCTAGTCTATAAACCTTGACTTGGAAATCTATGGGTAAACTTTAGGTGGGGTTTAGGAGGGTCTTTTGGGCTCCCATAGGTAACCAGGGTCAATTTTAGCTACCTAGGTTGGTACCCTAAGAGTTAGGTATCATTTTCAACCCATTAAGATCCTTTAATCATATTTATCACTCCCCTAATGTGTCCCTTTTGAATTTGTATGAATTTGAGAGTTGTGTGGTTTTGGTTAACCTCTCTTTTATTCCCAAATTTGCATTTAACTCCATTTATGGAGAATGAAGGCAAGTGGAAGGAAAGGGATGGAAGGTTCTTCCTCACCTTTGATTGGTTCCAATATTCTTGGAGGGTTTCCTATAAAGGGAAGATTTTAGGAAGGGATTGAGTGTTCACCCACTCTCTACTTTAGAGACCATTTTCAGAATTGGAAGGATCTTAGGAAGGAATTGTTTGGAAGAAAAGCTCATTTTCAAAAATTCAAATTTAACCTTAGGCTTGGATTAAGCTTTCTTTCTCTTTAGTTTAATTTTTTTCTTGGCATGTATGTAAGCTTGGAGCTCCATTAATGGAGTCCTTTCCATTTTATGCTTTTTGCTTAAAATGTTTGGTTATGTTTATTTTGGTTTTTCTTTTGTAATTTATTTTGTGAATGGGATTCTTCAAGGTACACTCACCCTTGGGAGGGTAGACTAACCTTGAAGGGGGTGGTAGGAAGTGACTCCAGGATTATGCAAAGTCTCCCATGCATGGAGGGATAAACACGGGGTTCTTGATACCCATGATGCCAAGTATGGCCTACGAGCACCTGGGGAGCATAAGGAGGATTTTTAGATTTCATCTTGTGTACATGGTCTTTCTAATTCCATATGTGGATTGTGAGTTTTCTTTTATACTTACGCTTCTCCTCTTGTTAGTCTACCACTACCCCTATTTTTAGGAAGGCCTCTTGGAGACCTTCCTCCTGTTTTGACCATGTTTGGGATTTTTTAGTGTTTTCTATGTCTAAATGTGATCCTACATATTTTTTGAATACCTATTTGTATCTCATTCCATTTTGGACCCCCTAGCTTAGGGGTGGCCTTTGATGCAAGACCATCTTGGGTCTTTGAGAAATCTTGCATCAACCAAAAACATTTCCTATTTTTTGTACCTATTTGTTGTTTGCATTATAACCATTGTAGTTGTTGGTTTCATGTTATGAGAAGCTTACACAATGTTGAGTACCTATTCTATAACCTCTTCCTATGATCGCATAAGGATTGGATGGATCGTGTCGAAGTTAGAGCTGATTTAACTTGTGATTGGAGTAGTATTTTCCTATTTCTGCATGTTGATTGTGCATTGTGTAGCCATTGATCCTTAATGAATCATCCTTTTAGATCTTAGGGCCTTAAAGATGACCTAAAATAATATGTTCACCTAAGACTGAAAATCCTAATTCATCATGAGTTAGGAGTTATGACCATTTTCCTCGAGTATCAATTTTCAACCAGTTTCACACGAAACGTGGAGTTTTTTGTCTTGCATGGTTCTGTATGATGAAATGAGATCTTGATAAGTTATAAATATGTTCATGGGTCATGTGTGGACCTAAATGTAACCTCACATTGAGTTTTGTTCATTCTTTCTTTAGTTTTGGTTTACTCTTCCTTGTTGGACCTATAATGTAATTAAATGCCTAATTGACCAACTTGTGGATTAGCTGGATGTACAAGAAGATAAGATTATTTAGTTGGTGGCAGATGGGGATAGTAAAAGAGTATTATAAGTAGAAGAGAAGATAATATGTGGGATGAGACTCTAAATTCATAATTCTCTTTGTATAAGGCTGAAACCCAGAAGGCCTCACAACTGGGCATGTTGCCTGATTTATTTTAATCACACTAGTTTGATTTCTAGTTGTCTTACCTCATATACATTGTGTTTTCATTGTTCATGTGGATTATATATTGATTCCATGTGTAAATTTGAGTAGGAATTTTTTTTTGGTTCAAGTTGAGTCAAATCTTCTTAAATTTACCCTGCCCCTGCGCCAGGTGGTATCAGAGCAAGTTCTTTCTTGTGGATTGGATGGTGGAGAACCTTATTGGAATCCCTTGTAGGGTGGAAGATCTAAGATCTAACTTATAAATTGTATAAGGTTACGATCCTACTGGAATTTGATTGTCAAGATGGTTCATGGTAGAGGAAATGATAATGCTACCATGGATATGTTGAGGTAGATTGCAACTAGGCTTGAAGCTGTAGAGATAGCCCAGAGAAGAAGCACACATCTTGAAGATGTTAGTGATGAAGAAGAGGCAACACCTAATCTTGAACCTGATGTTGAACAAGATGAGGAAAGACTTTTGAGAGTTTTGTCTAAGGCTAACTCCAGACCTACGATTGAAGTTTCTTGCTATGATGGAAGACTTGAGACCGATGCACTTTTGGATTGGATCTCTAAGATGGATAAATATTTTGAGTATGAAGGTACTCCTGATAATAAGAAGGTTACGATAGTAGTCACAAAGTTGAAAGGTCATGCATCTCTTTGGTGGGATTATTTTCAAACTGAGAGACAAAAGAGAGGAAAAGAAAAGATCAAGACATGGATGAAAATTCTTGGAAAGATGAAGAAGAAGTTTCTTCTAGCCAACTACCAAGTTAGTTTGATGAGAAAAATGCAAAATTTGAGATAAAGGGACGTGAGTGTGAAAGAATATACTGATGAATTTTACAAGTTGGATATTAGATCCAGACATGTGGATGATGAAGTTGAGAAGGTGGCTAGATACCTAAATGGTCTGAGGACATTGATTCAAGATGAGATCAACTATGTTAAAATAGATAGTGTGGAAGAAGCATACCAATTTTCTTTGAAGGAAGAAGAGAGATTGAAAAAAAGACATGATCAAAGATAGAGAGGAAGAGGTGGTAGATTTTAGAGAAGTAGAGGCAGATCTTATGGAGAAAGTAGTAGATCTGAAAATGCACTACAAGATAAAGGGTGGAAAGATGAACCTGCTAGTAGAAGAGGTAATTACTCTAGAGGTAGCTATACTAGTTACTCTAGGAATAACAATTTTGGGAAAAGAGAAGAGAAATCTTGGTTTAGAGGTACTTGTTACAAATGTGGTGAAGATGGACATAGAGCTTTTGAATGTACTAACCCTGGAAAGAAGACTAGAGGCAATGGAAGAAAAATTTTGGCTTGTGAAGAAGTTGAGGAATTATCTAATGAACCTGAACATGGTGAAAACTTGATGCTAAGAAGGATATTGTGGAATGAAGAAGCTGATGAAGAACCTATTTTGAGGAAAAGTTTGTTCAGAACTAGATGTAAGATCATTGACAAATGTTGCAAGGTAATCATTGATAGTGGAAGTTCTGATAATTTGGCATCTGAAGAGTTGGTTAATAAGTTGCAGTTGCAGAGATTGATACATCCCAAGGCTTACCATATTTCTTGGATCCAGAAGGAAAATAAACTACTTGTAAGTGAACAATGCCTTGTTAAATTCAAAATTGGGAATTATCATGATGAAGTTTTGTGTGATATTATGCCTATGGATTGTTGTCATATTCTTTTGGGGAGACCTTGGCAATATGATAGGAAAGCTTTGCATGATGGTAGATTGAATCAATATACTATTTGGATGGATGGGAAGAAACAAGTATTATTACCTTTAGTAGGTAAGTTTGATGAAGGTCATTGTACTACAATTAGAGTATGCTTGGTTGAGGGTAAAAAGTTTGCAAGAGAAATGAAAGAACAAAATATTTGTTTTTCTTTAATTCCAAGGAAAACTGAGAAACAAGATGAGTTAGAACATGCACCTGAGGTTAAACCTTTGCTGACTAAATTTCATGACATCATTTCTAATAATGTACCTAATGGTTTTCCTCCTATGAGAAGTATAAGTCACTATATGGATTTGATACCTAGAGCTAGTTTTCCTAATAAAGCACAACATAGATTGACACCTAATGAAAAGACTGAGTTGAATAGACAAGTGCAAGAATTTCTTGAGAGAGGTTTGATTAGGGAAAGTTTGAGTGCTTATGCATTACCTTTTGTATTAACACTGAAAAAGAATGGAGAATGGAGAATGTGCACTGATTCTAGAGCTATAAACAAGATAACATTAAAGTACAAATTTCCTTTGCCTAGGATGGATGACATAATGAATAGTTTGAGTGGAGCAAAGTATTTCACAAAGATTGATTTGAAGAGTGGTTATCATCAGATTAGGATTAGAGAAGGGGATGAATGTAAAAAATCTTTTAAGACTAATGAAGGTTTGTATGAATGGTTGGTTATGCCTTTTGGTTTGACTAATGCACCTAGTACTTTCATGAGGCTGATGATCGAAGTTCTAAAAAGATTCTTGGGTAAGTTTGTGATTGTATATCTTGATGACATTTTGATATTTAGTAAGAATAAGGAAGAACATCTTGAACATATTAGACAAGTATTACAAAGATTAAAGGAAGAAAAGTTGTTGATTAATTTGAAGAAATGTTCATTTATGAAAGAAGAGATTGTGCACCTTGGTTTTGTAATTTCAGCTGATGGATTGAGATGGATCTTGAGAAAGTAAGAGTTATAATTGATTGGCCTACACCATAGAATGTTGGAGAGTATTTGGGAAGTTAGAATAAATTAAATCAGAGACATGAAGTGGGTTGAGTTCTTTCAAAAAATTTCCTTTTCATTGAAGCATAAAAGTGGACAGTCAAATAAAGTTGCTGATGCCTTGAGCTGAAGAATAAATTTGCTGACATAAATGAGAGTTGAGGTACTTGGTTTTGATGATTTGAAGTGTATTTATGAAACCGACCTTGATTTTGTAGAACCTTGGAAATCTTGTAAGGAACAAATAGTGAGTAATAAGTGGACTGATTATTTCATTCAAGAAGATATGTTGTTTAAAGGAGTTCAGTTGTGTATACCTAGAGGATCTATGAGAGAGAATATAATAAAGGAGAAACATAGTGGTGGAATTGCTAGACATTTTTGGATTGATAAGACTGTGAAACTGATTTTAGAAAGATACTTTTGGCCACAGATTTATAGAGATGTACAAAGAATGGTTAGAGGTTGCAGAATTTTCCAAACAACAAAAGGAACTAGTCAAAATTTGGGATTGTATTCACCTTTTCTTGTACCTGATAGACCTTGGGAAGATGTGACTATGTAATTTGTTCTTGGATTGCCTAGAACTCAAAGAGGTAACGATTCTATTTTGGTAGTGGTTGACAGATTTTCTTAGATGGCTCATTTCATACCTTGTAAGAAGACATCTGATGCATTACATGTAGCTGAATTATTCTTCAAGGAAGTTGTAAGATTGCATGGTTTGCCAAAAAACTATTGTTTCAGACAGAGATACTAAGTTTACTGGTTATTTTTGGAAAATACTTTCGAAGAAGATGAATACACAATTGAAGTTTAGTTCTACATTTCACCCTCAGACAGATGGACAGACTGAAGTTGTGAACAAAAGTTTGGGAAACTTTTTGAGATGTTTAGTTGGAGATAAGCCTGCTAATTGGGATTTAGTTTTGGCACAAGCAGAGTTTGGGTATAATAATTCTCTAAATACAAGCACTAAGAGGACACCATTTGAGATTGTTATTGGATTTCATCCTAAGGGAACCACAAAGTTGAGATATTTACCTATTGAGACAAGATTAAGTGTTGAAGCTTAGGATTTTGCAGTCTTCAAGGGAACTTTACATGATGAAGTCAAAAGGAATTTGGAAGACAGTAATTTGAAATATAAATAGAGAGAAGATAAGAGAAGGAGACATAAATATTTTGAATTTGGAGATGAGGTTATGATTCATTTGAAGAAGAATATATTTCCAATTGGTACCTACAACAAGCTGAAAATGAAGAAGTTTGGACCTTGTAAGATTCTGAAGAAGTTTGATAGTGGAAATGCTTATGAAGTGGAATTACCAGAGGACATGGATATATCATCTATATTCAACATTGCTAATATCTTTGAGTACTTTGAATCAAATTATGAGATAGAAGATGATCTGGATTATCCTAAGAAGAATAAAGACAACATTGAGAAGATCTTAAATAGTAGAGTGAGCAAGAGTACAAGAGGAAAAGACTACATGGAATACCTAGTTTAGTGGAAAGACAAGCCAGTTGAAGACAGTTCATGGATTACACAAGCTAAGCTGTATCTTTATGATTTAGGTTAGAATATGAGAAGTGGTTGATGTGGACATTAGTTCTTTACTTACTCTAGGCGTCTGATGTAGGAGCATCTTGGGTCTTTAAGCAATCTTGCAACAACCAAAAACATTTCATGTTTTCTATACCTATTTGTTGTTTGCATTATAGCCATTGTAGTTGTTAGTTTCATGTTATGTGAAGCTTACACGATGTTGAGTACCTATTCTAGAACTTTATCCTATGAGTGCATAAGGATTGGATGGATCAGGTCGAAGTTAGAGTTGATTTACCTTGCGGTTGGAGTAGTATTTTCCTATTTCCGCATGTTGATTACGCATTGTGTAGCTATTGATCCTTAATGAATAAGCCTTTTCAATCTTAGGGCCTTAAAGAGTACCTAAGATACTATCTTCACCTAAGACCAAAAATCCTAATTCATCATGAGTTGGGAGTTATGACCATTTTCCTCAGGTATCGATTTTCAGCAAATTTCACGTGAAACATGGAGTTTTTTGTCTTGTGTGGTTTTGTATAATGAAATGAGATCTTGCTAAGTTAGGAATATGTTCTTCAGTCATGTGTGGACCTAAATGTAACCTCACGTCTATTTTTGTTCATATTTTCTTTACTTTTGGTTTACTCTTCCTAGTTGGACCTATAATGTAATGCTTGACTGGCCAACTTGTGGCTTAGCTGACTGTATAAGAAGCTGAGGTTGTTTAGTTGGTGGCAAATGGTGATAGTAAAAAATTAGTAGAAGTAGAAGAGAAGATAATATGCGAGTTGAGACTCTGAATTCATAATTCTCTTTGTATAAGGTTGAAACTCAGAAGGCCTCACAGTCGGACATGTTGCCTGATTTATTTTAATCACACCAGTTTGATTTCTAGTTGCCTTGCCTCATATACATTGTGTTTTCATTATTCATGTGGATTATATATTGCTTATGTGTGTAACTCTGAGCAGGGCTTTTTTGTTGGTTCAAGTTGAGTCAAATCTTCTTGAATTTACCTTGCCCCTACATCATCCTTGAAAAGGCCTAGGTTGGGAGGTGAGCCTTCATGGTCAACCTCATTCTATCAGGTACTCAGCTGAATGTAGGAGCTGGCAGATTGGTATATTATTGAAATTCAAATTTGTGAATTTTGTTCTAACCTTGCATTTCAAGTTTATGTTTGAGATTTGGAATCAGGGATTTTCTTGTAATCATACATTTTGAATTTATAAATATTTTGTCATTAATTGTAAAAATGGAAATTTAGGTATTTTTGTAACATGGATTTGTTATGTATTGGAAAGGAAATTTTTGAAACATTATTTAAGAAATGATGGAATAAATAGCTATTTAATTTCGTAGTTATCTATTAAATTTAAATGTAGGAGCTATTGGGAAATTAGTAATTTAATAAATTATATGGTATTATGTTATTTCAATTTGGTCAACCATGGATAATTATGGCATCAAGAATTCAAAAATGTAACTTAAAACTTGTGAAGATTATTTAAATTTTCAAATCGAATGAAATACGTTTTGGAATTAATAAATAGAATATGGTATATTCTTATTCCGGCATATTGAAAATTTGAATGAATTTTAGTGTTATCATTATTTTGAATTTATGTTATACTTAGAAATTTTTTAAAATTTATGCAAAAATAAAAATGCCTAAATCATGTTTTTAATTCTTACAATGTGTTATGCTATTAAATTAGAATGTATTGGTGCTTTTAAAAATTTTCAAAAAATTGTGTATATATCCCCTATTTTGGAAAACAACAAATGGTATTTACACCAATATTTAAAATGTTTACATATATATATATATATATATATATATATATATATATATATATATATATATATATATATATATATATATATATATATATATATATATATATATATATATATATTATTTTTATAAACTTAAAAAAAAAATGCGCAGTTGTTTTTTTTTTCAAAACAAATTTTTTATTTAAACTGCATTTTTTAGGAAGGCTGTGGGAGGGGCTAGCCGAAGCCCTAACCCCTGCACACCACTCTTCCCTTGCAGCACGATGGAAGGGGCACTAAGGGGTGGTCCCCATTGTGCTATGCACATTGGGGAGGGCACCATGCCTACGCCATGAGCGGCCACCCGCTGGTGGCACCACCTGCTACGACCACCACCAGTGGTGTGGGCCACCGACAGAGCACTCCACCATGCACGTGCCCAAATCCCTCTTTCGGCCCCTGCAAAAAGGGAAAAACTTAGGTTAATTAGTTTGTTATATATATATATATATATATATATATATATATATATATATATATATATATATATATATATATATATATATATATATATATATATATATATATATATATATATATATATATATATATATATATATATATATATAATATTAATAATATTTAACATTATTAATTAAGTTTGATTTGTTTATTAAAATAGATTTGTTAATAAAATTATGTTTGTTTATTAAAAGAGATTTATTTAATAGATTTATTTTTATCATGAGGATTTAATATATTTCTTTAAAGGTTTTATTGGGGAACTAAATTTAATTCAATTAGATTTAATATCAATTCTAATTAAGAGTTAAATTAGATTAAGATTTCAATATTATTGTTAGACTAAATATTTTATATTGAGATATTTCCTTTTGCATTATTAAAATTGGAGGAATTATATGTTTATTTTTTTGTTAAAGAGTATTTAAATATATCCAAAGAGAACTAAATTTGTTTTTAATTAAGTTTTTAATTAGATTTAGAAAATCTAATTTCATTTAGTTTTGTTCTTATAAAGAGGGTTAATTCTTTAGAGTATTTATTTTTTAAAAATTGGGGGACTTAATTAGTTGATTAATTTTAACATTGAAATGCTGGCTAATTGACTTATCTAAAGTTACTAGTGTAAATTTTGATTATGTAATAAACTTAAAGGCCAAATATCTTATTGTAGGCTATGATTTTGAATCTGTTACCTGTCTTGAAAGGCTGAAACACTCAAACATTAGATAAAAATATGTTCATGAGTTCAAAGCAAAGACACAAAGAAAATCAAGCCAAGTCAAGATTGTTGCCAAAAATAAGTGTTATAGATCACTGTTTGAATTGCTTCAATGAGAGGGATGTGGGTGTGCTCTCTAACACATGGAGAGGGATTTGTGGTGATGCATAAATGAAGATTAAGCTAAGAATGCTTATGCTATGCAAGAACAATGTAAGAAACTAGGTTCAATCCATTATTCTAAGCTATGGTGATTTAAGAAGCATAAAAGAGAGTTAATCTAACAAATATGCTATGCTACATGTATTTTACCATTATAACAATGCATGAAAGATGAAACTAATCTAATAATTTGCCCTTGGAAGGAGGAGTATTTATAGGATTTGGGAAGGGCTTGGGTTAGGAGGAGAGTTAGAGTTTGGGGTTTGGTTAGGGGTTGAGTCAAGGGGATAAAGATTGACTTTCAAAGGGTTGAATGGACCAAGATTAGGATAAGGGTTGACGAATTTCTAGAAGAGTCTAGGGGTTTCTAGGATTTAGGCTTTTAAATAAATGTTTAAATTTATTTAAAGAGTTTGGTTGAGGACTTTATTTACTAAATGAATTTAGTAAATAGTAGGGATTATGTTTAAATTAGATTTAAACATTTTTGGAAGGGGTTATCATTCAAATGTAATTTAAATGTTTTGGAGAGGGATCTTTTAATTAAAGATGTTTAATTAAAATAAAGGGATTTAATGCCATAAAAATATATTAATTAAATAATTAATTAATTAATTAATGATGATGTCATCAGGTGTTTTTAGAAAAATAAAAATACTTTTATTTTCTAAAGGATTTTTAGATGTCTACACTTATTATTGTTCAAACGTTGTAAATGAGTTAAATTTTATGTACGCTAATTAAATTAAATCAAAATATTTGAATTTATTTTTAATAAAGTTAGATGAACATTATAGACAATAGGAGGTCATAACAACTCTTATCATCAAGTTTAGAGACAATTTGGCCTCTATGGACTTGTTGACTGGTTTTGTGCATAGTTGACTTTTGGTCAAACCTAGGTCAATCACCTTAGTTTGCATGCACAAGTATTCCATGTTATGTTTTGAACCCTTAGAACCTAGTTGCACGTTTATTGGTGCATGGTTGACATTTTCATCAACTTTGGTTTGTAATACCCTAAAAATGGGCTATAGGCTCATTAACCTCTATATCGACACATCAAACGAAATCGACATCAAAGTCCTAGCCTAAGGCACATCTAAACATCATCGAATCCTAACTGATTATCTTAAATTCTGCATCGGGGAATATTCCTAGCAATATTCCTATTTATCATAATTATCTTTAATTTTATAATTATTTGACAATAAATCACATTTATCCTAAAGTTTGATTAATTGAATATTTTCATATTTAATTAATGGGATTTAATTCTGCCACTTAATTATTTAATTGAATTTAATTGTATTTATTCCTAAGTATTATTATTTAATTTTGACAATAAATCCAAAATCCTATCATTAATTGATTAAATTCTTATTTAATTAATTAAAGCAAGTTGTCATATTTAATGATATTATTTTTGAATAAAAGTTTGATTAAATGATTGATGAACCCATAAATCAATGGTTTTATTTTCAAAAATTAGTTAAGTTGAGAATAAATCACTTTATTTATTTATTAATTCATAATTATCCATGTGCACAATCAAAGAACAATTAAACTCCAAATCAGAAAATCAATGCAAGTTATTGACTTTTTGGAACTCAACATCATTTTTTAGTTTTAAAATTGATCTAAACTCTAATTTGAGTTAAAAAGCTATTTTTGCATGATTTGCATGTTTTTGTGAATTAAATTATCTTTATTTTCTGATAACTCAAAAATCACAGCTGAGTTAATCTGAGTGATTTATGGCTTTTTTTCATGCGCCTCCAAAGCCCTGGATTTCTATAAAATCAAAGCTTAGCTCTTCATAATTCATCTCTCAAATTTGCATCCACAGAATCTCATATTTTTGCACAATCACGTTGGAGAATTGGAATTGGGAGAATCAAAGCTTATTGCGAATCAAGGCTATTGTGAGATCAATCTTGTTTTTACATTCATTTAGATTCTTTTTCATATCATTGTTAGATCATTTTAGCAGATCAATTTCATATAGATTAGATTTCATATCAAGTTTTTATCATTCTTATTGCATAGAAAATATCAAAAATATAGATTAATTGCATTCATATTTCATATCAGTTTTGCATTCAAATCCTTCATTTAGGTGTCGTCTAGGTCACTGATCTCGATTACAATCTGAGAACATCAATCTCGCACCTACTAGAAGGCAGTAAATCGCTTGGTTAAATTAAATTTCAATTTTGCACGATTTTAATTTTTGCTAACCTCTAATGTTTTACTGAAGTGTTGTGTCTATAGATCAAGTATAATTTTCACACACACATTTCTGGTGCCCACCATGGGGCAACCCACCTTTACATGCTGGTTTTGATTTTTTTTGGAGCTAAAGCCCTAAAGTTTCAAAGATTTAATTTTATCTCTCAAACGGCTTAGATTTTTACTTTGAAATTTTTTTTTGTAGGTTGGACACATATTAGGAAAGCTACAGTAAAACATTTAGAATTTTTTGAGATGTTTTGAATTTTAAATAATTTTTTCTTGAAATTCCATAAAAAATTAATATCTTACGCAAATCAGAATATTTTTTAGAAATTTTTATATTTTCAGAAATATCTTTAAATTATACAAGGGCTCCATTCTTTGTATTTTAAATTTGGATGCAATATAATAGCTCAAATAGTCAATTTACAAAAACTGGTCTGTTTTGATAAAATGTGTCTCTAGGGCACAAATGAAGAGATTTTTCTAAAATTTTTACATTTTTGGAAAGATCTCTATTTTTTAGTAGGGGTCTTTATTTTGAATTTCTATTTTTGTGGCCAAAATCATAAAAAAAAATTAGATCTTGTTGACTAGGTCAAATGCAGCAAAAACAATAAAGTTTTGTGATGGGTATGCACTTATTTTTTTACATGGTTCAATGAATGATATGAGTTATCATTTGGGTTAATTTCTGGTTATTATTGCTGATAATAATTGATTTTTAGAGCTAACCTTATGGTTTTCATAAGTTGAATATATGTTGCATATCTTGTTTGCTTGTTTGCTTGTTGGAGAGTTCATCACTTGCTTGCATGGAAAAGCTCAACAAGAATTGCTAAAAATCGGGTAAAATCTACTAAGCATGTTGTGAGGATCCTAGGTATTCTCCTTCATCTAATAAAATTTCAATTTGGACTTAAAATAAATCTCTTATGTGTCTGGCTTGTGTGCATCTTTTCATGCTTTTGTCTATTTCTACACACTTGCATAATTGATACTAGGTTGTGACCCCTTAAGGATTCATTAAGTAGTCTTAGATACTTGTGATTGATCTAGATTACTATCTTGGGTTATTGGACTCGCTAAATCTGTTGGCCCCTTATTTTCACCTCGTGATTGCAATATCAGCACCACATTAAAGGGGAGGGGTCTACAGGAAAGAAGCATTAATTGTTCCACTAGACAACCCTTTTGTGCTTTTTGGAACTCACTTATTTTCTAAGTTGGGGACTCATTTTCAGCTTGTGTGAGGTGTTAAGTGTTCCACCTTGTGGACTTATCTCATATTTGCTTTAAGTGTTAAGTGTTCGTCTTTCTTCTTTTTGGGTACTTTTGGTAGATTTGCTTTTTGGAAACATACATTTGTGCTCACATAGTAATTAGGCCCTATGAACACTATTCATGATTCTTGAGAGATTGGATTCCCAGTGAAATCCTTCTTGACGATAGAATCCTTGTAGGTAGGGAGGATACTTAGTGCGTTTCACATTCAACTTGGTTAGTGCATCTTCTTTTATTGATCGATACATTCTCTCCCAAGAGAGGTTGATAGATCACGTGGGATTGACATCACGAGCTTTGGTGAATCAAAATTGGTTAGTGCATCTTCTCTTATTAATTGATACATTCTCTCTCCAGAGAGGTTGATAGATCACGTGGAGTTGACATCATAAACCTTGGTGAAGCAAAACTTTGTCTTAGTGTGTCAGATTTATCTGTCTACTTTGTTTGGATTAAAACTAAAAAGGCATCAAAAACCTTAGATCTGGAGCCAAGTCCCCTTGTGGTATACTATTGTGAGTCATCTTTAGAGAGGGTTAACCATAGTGGACAATCCCTTCACAGGGTAAACTGCATTGATGAAACCTCAAGCGGTAATAGCCATTTTCACCATGGTAGTGATAGCTGCTATATAAATGTCCTTGTGGAAGAAATCTCCATGGGTATGGTTCATTGTTGGGTTGTTAGATCTCCCTAGCAGCTCCTGAAGATTAAGTTCTCAGACTGTGTCAAAACCCTGGTGCACCGGGATTGGAGTTCACCCCTTTGGATCATAAAAGTTGCAGAGTCAAACCATTACTAAAAACCCTAGCGAGGCCAAATTTTCATTTTATAGGGTATATGTGTGTTATTGCAAAACATTTTTAGAACATACACAATTAGCGCTTCTGAGGATTAGAATGAATAAATCACTTGATTGTTCATGCGTAAGGTTGCTTTTTCCCTTGTTCATTGTTTTCAGACATGCTTGAAATCACGTGCTTGCTATTTTGCATGCTTGTTTATCTATCTGGTTACTGAAAATGAACAAATCTGTTACAATCCTCAAATCTGGACATTGAAATTTGCAAACAATCTAAATTTGAAAACTCAAAATTTGCAAAATCTGAAGTAAAATTCTTTTCTGGAGTCAAAAGTCATCTTAGGAGGTCAGAAAGTCATACGAGTTTTCTCAAAGTGTCATTTAATTACAACCCATCTGTCATATGATTGAGTACCCAATGTCATATGAGTCTCTTTGCCAGTCAAATTCTAAAAGTCAAAATCCTACTTGCAACTATCGTATGATATTTTCAACTATCGTATGATTAGCTACCAACTGTCATGCAAGTTTTTCAACTGTCATTTCATAATATACCCACTTTCGTATGAGTCTGTAGAGTGTCATTCGGTAAATTTTTGAAAGTTGTCAGAAAATTATCAAAATTGCCAGATATTTAGCTTTTTCAGCCTATTTCTAGAATCTGTTGAACAAATCACTGTGTCAGGAGTAGAGCAGTAGCTATTGAGAATCAGTACACATGTCTCAAAGAATTAGTACACATGAGGAAGAAATTCTAATCTTAGCTATGATGAAACAGATCCACACTATGCAAGTCAAACTTAACAAACTTGAGAAAGAAAAGGAACCTAAAGAGTTCTCCATGGAAGCTCTGTGCCCTTTTCCATTTGATAAAGACTTGTACATGTCACCATGCCCCTGAACAAAATGTGAGCCACGTGAAAACCCTTATGATACCTCTTCCATAGAGAGTGACACATCCAGCTTTGAAGACTATGATGACTATGATGATAGACAATGTAATGATACCTATGACACCTCTGTTCCTAAGAATCATCTTCATTGTGTGTTCCTGCTTACTACAAATGGGCCATCACATTGGATAGATCATGATGGTGATCCATATGATTTTGATTTTGAAAGAGATTTTGATGGCTTTTGTGGACAATACCTTGATTATGATCCATCTACTACTGCTGAGGACTATAAAATGCATCGTGCTAGCTTGAAGCATCAATACTACAAGGATCTCTCCTCTAAGAACTCTCATGTTGAAAATAAAGATTATCTTCTCAAGAAAGATCATGTTAATGTTGGACCTTTATCTTGTGATGGTTCACTTCCATCCCCTACTTCTTCCAATATCCATGCATTTCCTAAAGCTTCTGAGTCTTTCAAATCTTTCACAAAACCTTCATCTAATGAAAGTCTTGATACTTTTCATATGACCCTATAGTTATCCTCCAGGGCTACCTCTTAAAGAAACTCAAACTAACCTTCACTTGGCTACAAATACTTTCAATAATGTTAAACCTAAAGAGCCTAAGCCTTTATATGCTATGATGCCTACTTCAGCTAGTTCTCCACCATCTCTTCCAAAGTCATCCATACAATCCCAACATCCTTCCTTGTCCTTAGAAGTGGCTCCATGTCAAGAGGACTCTAAAAATGATGAAGAAAAGAACATAAAGAAAGATCAAGATCAAGAATCCTCCATGTCATCCACTCATTTTCATGATGTCTCTTATCCACCTCAGGGTTCTTTTGATCCTGCACACCCTTTTTATGCATTCCACCATGTCTTAAGTCTTCTCCTAAGCAAGATCAAGCTACTACTTACACTATTGAGCTTATTGAAAATCAAAATGACCTTACTACACTTGCGCTTTCCAAAGATGATACTTCCATTAAGGTTGGTAAAAATGGTGCTGTTACTTCCAAAGTTAAGCCTATTGAAAATCAAGAGAAAAATTATGTGCTTATGCTATCCAAAGATCCTTGTCAAGATCAAAGTCTTCCATCTTCTTATTCTACCACTCCATGTTCATTTCCACTTTCTACTCTTCCTAAGTCTTTGCAAGCTTTGAACAATCCTATCAAAGAAGGTGCTCATATTCAAGATGTCCACGATTCTATTGAAAATTCTAATGCTCACTCTGAAGATGCTGATATCCTTGGTTATCATATAGATGATGATGAACTTATTGATTATCCTTTTGTGTCTTCCACTCCCATCCTTGGACCTCTTCCACCACTACTAAAGGCTTCACATTTACCTTCCATCTTGGTTCCTTATGTCCCTTCACTTTCCCCTCCTAACTCTCTTAATTCATCATCCATCTTGGGTCCTTACATCCCTCCATCTCCTATCTTTCCTCAAGATCAACATAGATGCATACCCTTGAATCCTTTACATCCACCCACCCATCTAAACCAGTCATATCCTCCTTCTTCTTCCACAAGTCCCAAGTCTTTTGGAAGTAACTTGAATGTTCAATACAAGAAAAAGAAGTAATACAAGAATCTATCAAAAAGAGAAGATCACCATGTCTCCTCTAATCGACATAGAAACATAAAGTCAAAAGAGATATCTAAAAAAAAAACTACAAGACAAGTATGGGTTCCAAAATCCATCATTGACGATATTCTCTCCAAATTACCAAAAGAAAATAAAAAGCCTACGACTATATGGATTCCAAAGTCTCTCTTGAAAGAGTCTGGTGTTGAGCAAAAAGTAAAATTGACATTCAAGCTTCCAAAGGCTTCCACTTCATCTCCCTCCAAAAATATTCCTCCATTCCATGTGCCTAAACCACAACCTCTGCTATCCATTTGCCATATTCCTTCATGTATTCCTTCATTCACGATTCCTCCATCTTCTCACCACCCTTCAAGGTATGTGTTGATGTTGAGCTTACCTTCCTTTCCATCTACCCTTTCACAATCCTTCCATTCATTATCCTTCTACCTTCTATCATTTTTCCTCATTTACCTATTCCTCTTATCTTCCAACCTCACTCGCTTTACATAAAACCCTATCCTCTATTTTTGTCTTCCATATTCCTTTCCCTATCAGCATCTTTGAGCATATCATTTGAATCCTTGGTATATCATGGTTTATCCTTTCAAGGAGCATTATCTAAAAAGCTTTCCTTCTTCCAAAAAAAGAGAAATAAAAAAAAAAATTGAAAATGTGCCTTGGTGAAAATTTGGAAAAAGGCACCTTGGTAGAAAAAGTAAAGAGAAATAAATTCATCCTATGGTGAAAACCACTCCCTTGTGGCACCTTGGATAAGTACCATGATGAAAACCTGGCAATTAGGCATCATGCGTAGTTCTTCTACATATTTCATCCATTTCATCTTCTCTCTTTGATCTTGACAATGTTGATCTATACACACACATTTGGCTATTTTATGAGTTGTCTTATGATGATATTATTTTCATTCCTTCCATGTTTAGCCTTCATATCCATCTTCCTCTATTAATTTTTGCCTATCATTATCCATTTCCCCTTTGGTCTTGATCTAATAAAAAAAAAGAAAGAAAGAGTGAAACGTGATGCTATGAAACCTCTTGACATGTCTACTCCTTTGGACTGCATCCTTTCCTGCTCTGGCATTACACTTTTGTGACTTATCCTATGCTGGTCTTTCATTGCTTGTCCAAATGCACTTTACATGACAATTTTTCCCTAGCTTGGGTATTCTTGAGGAGTTTTCCCTTGAGCATTTTGTCCCTTCATTCTCCTTCATTCTCTTGTCTTCCATCTCTTCCACTAGCTTGCTAATCCCTCTTGTTCTCCACCTTGCTAGACATTGGGACTGCATGATATGATCTTGCTTGGGAGTTTGCAATGGAAAAAGATGCTATCAAGTATACCCAGTATCAGAACAAGTATCAGAACCAAGTATCAGAGCTAGTATCAGAACAAATATCAAAATGCCCACTGGGCCTGCACCTTTCACTTTATTTTATGGGTCTGAAGCGGTACTACCTATTGAGGTTGAAATCCCATCACTAAGAATCATAATGCATGGTCTAGTAACTGATGATGACTACATAGTGTCTAGGTTGCAAGAACTTGAACTACTAGATGAGCACAGACAAGCAACATATGATCATCTCAGAGTATATCAGAAGAGAATGTCTAGAGGCTACAACAAGAAAGTCAGACACAGAGAATTTCAGGTTGGCGATCTAGTCTTGAGAGAAAATCCTAAAAATCAATCCCATCAAAAACGCAAGGGGAAGTTTGAACCCAACTGGCTGGGTCCCTTTGTAATCACTGCTACTTTTGGCTCTGGTGCCTATCAACTCTCAATGACTGAAGGAGAACAGCTCTGAGAACCAATCAACATTCTCCATCTGAAGAAATTCTACGCATAAGGCATTTAGTCTATGGTAAAATGTCCTGAAAAAAATTATAAAAATCAGAAAAAGTCTTGAAAAAATGAACATCTTGGTGAAAACCTAGCAATAGGCACCTTGATGATTCACAAAAAAATCAAAAAATATCAAAAGTACAAAAAAAAAGTGCCTTGGTGAAAACCTGGAAACAGGCGCCTTGGTAGCAAAAATAGAATCTCTGCCAAGATGGTGAAAACCCGGCAAACAAGTGCCTCTTGTTTCAATAGGCTCCATCTATCAGCACAATCTTGGTCTTTCCTAGCTTTCAGTCTTGCTTTAGTTTGTACATATCTCCCGGTTTGTTTCTGCATTTCTAGTTTTCAATAAGTCAGTCTGTACACCAATCAGCTCAAGCATCTGTATCCTATCAATGCTTAAAACTTGGGGGCAATCAATGTCATATCCTATGGCCTCTAGTATATCTTAGACATCTCATATCCAGTCAGAGTCCTTTGAAGCTTCATTTGAGTCAGTCAAGTCTGTCTTGTCTCCAGAAAGGATTTTGCATCTACAACAACGCAATCAACATCAAACTGAAAACTGAAAACAATTTATGCTTTTTTACATGCTTTTATCTCCTTGTATGCTTACTGTTTCGCATTGAGATTTTTACATATTGTGTCCCTTCGAGCCCTTTGATGATGTCCTTTACAGGATTTAGAGAGTGATGACTGGGGGCATAATCTTTTCTTTGTCTTCTGCTTGTATGTGAAAATCTAACGTCTTTGGAAATTTTGGATTGAAATGGTGTCCGACTATAAGAGCCTCTATCTTGAATTGGATGGCCATGCGTACCTCGACCATTAATACCCAGAAAATTCAAGGAAGTTTGATCTAACTATTACTTTTTGAGTGAGTTCTTTCTCCTATTGTGAATGCGATCTTACCTAATGATGTGAACGATAAAGGGTCACTACGGGTAATTCACACTAGATTTAGAATGATCTCTTCACTGTTTGATGTGTATGTTAAATGCAAATTGCTATATCAAAATGGACATGATATTCAAGTCATCCTGGTGTTTATGCCTTGGTGCTTATATCTAATCCGACATTCCGAAAATAAAATCAATATTCCTATATCCATGGTTGTTGACCAGTGGGTGTTGTATTGATTCTTGCACATACAAATCAATATTCATATGTCTATGGTTTTTTTTTAGCTAGTGGGAATTGTATTGATTTATCCGATTACCTAAAAGTTCAATGATGATAACAAATTGACACATGATCAGTGACTAGGTCCTAGGTCTTAAGTTGCATTTCATTTTGCATATCTCTTTGCATTTTACATGTTGCATGATCTCACAATGGCTAAACAAACTTCAATGCTTAAACAATTCTCCACTTGTCTCTTCAAATCTAACAAGAGCTGAATCCCACACGAAGATTCCTCCAATGAAACAGCAAGTAGAATCCTTTTTCGGGATCAAAATCAAAATCTGAGATTGTTTATATTATTAACTACTTGCATAATCAACCTTCAATCATAGTAGAAATCCATTTTTCAACTTAACTGATTATCTTACATCAAACTATCAAAATTTCAAACTTGGTCAACTATGGTCAACTCATGGTTTAACCTAGTCAAACTTGGTCTTCTGGACTTCCAACGATGTAGAATGCATTTTCGAACGTGTTTAACCAATTCTCAAATCAATTAACATGCTTCTAAACCATTCAAACACTGACTTTTCTTGTCAGATTTCAATTTCAATCCCGAAAGGGGCATGGTATTGCACATCATTCAAGTCTGTAAATCTAATTTTATTGGAAATCACATCTTCCTCAGTAATCAAGACAACAACCACGTCTAGTTACTGATTCATCAAAAAAGACCTCATCGCTCGGGGCAAATCTACCATCACTTGGAGCATATCAGATTCATCAAGATCCATATCAATCTGGTATTCTCCTAATCTTGTAAACTGTATCATTTTTTGCAACCATCGGATCGTAGTGTTCTTTCCTTGGTTCTTCGGCAACTGAAGGGTTCAGATGTGATACTTGCTAGTTCTGCTAAGACAATCGAGTCTAGAACCGGTCACTCACTTCTTCGCAATCATAAGGTTTGGAATCAGGCATTTTGACACTTTTTTTTGCAATCCTTGATTCATCACTGCTACAGTGAACATTATCTTTGGTCATTCAGGACCTATTATCTTCATATCAAATCAATATCAATAAGCTTCTATCTCATATCAATTATCAATTTTGAATCAGTTTCATATCTCTATCAAACACAAACTATCTTTGAACCATTGCACTTAGCACAGTAATTCAAAGAGGGGCAAAATGTAATACCCCAAAAATGGGCTATAAGTTCATTAATCTCCTACATCTACAAATCGAAAGAAATCAACATTGAAGTCCTAACCTAAGGCACATCTAAACATCATCGAATCATAATTGATTATCTTAAATTCTGCATCGGGGAATATTCCTAGCAATATTCCTAATTATCTTAATTATCTTTAATTTAATGATTATTTGGTGATAAATCACATTTATCCTAAGTTTGATTAATTGAATATTTTCATATTTAATTAATTAGATTTAATATCTTGCCACTTAATTGTGTAATTAAATTTAATTCTATCTATTATTAATTGTATTATTTAATTTTGACAATAAATCCAATATCTTATGAATAATTGATTAAATTCTTATTTAATTAATTAAAGCAAGTTGTCATTATTTAATAATATAGTTTTTAATAAAATTTTGATAAAATAGTTAATTAACCCATAAATTAATTATTTTATTTCAAAAATCAGTTAAGTTGAGAATAAATCACTTTATTTATTTATTAAATCATAATTATCCATGTGCACATTCAAGGACCAGTTAAACTCAAATTGGAAAATCAATGCAAGTTGTTAGCTTTTTGAAACTCAACATCTTTTTGATTTTTAAAGTTGATCTAAACTTCTAATTCGAGTTGAACTGTGCTTTTGCATGATTTTTGTGACTTAATTATCTGTTATTTAAAAATAACTCAAAAATCAACCTGAGTTATTTGAGTGATTTATGGCTTTTTCTCATGCACCTCCAAAGCCCTGGATTTCTATAAAACCAAGGCTCGGCTCTTCATAATTCATCTCACAAATTGCAAACTTACTCTACAGGAATCATAGCATATCAGATTTGGAGAATTTGCACAATTGGAGCTTGAAAGATAAATTTGAGGTTCGAAGCTTTGTGAGATCAATTT
The DNA here is from genome assembly GCA_027943335.1 of Chamaecyparis obtusa. NCBI lineage: Eukaryota > Viridiplantae > Streptophyta > Pinopsida > Cupressales > Cupressaceae > Chamaecyparis > Chamaecyparis obtusa. The sequence continues at coordinate 2,640,737 of BSBK01001333.1, read as the reverse complement.
CAAATTCATAGCTTTCATATTATTGTTAGAATTTTCATTCTCATATCATATCATTTCTAGATTAGCATTGCATATCAATTTTCATATTAGCATAGATTCATATCAGTTTTCATCATATTATTGTATAGAAAATATCAAAAATATAGATTAATTGCATTCAATTCATATCTAGATCAATTGCATTCAAATCCTTCATTTAGGTGTCGTCTAGGTCACTGATCTCGATAACAATCTGAGAACATTAATCTTGCACCTACTAGAAGGCAGTAAATCGCTTGGTTAAATTAGATTTCAATTTTGCACGATTTTGATTTTTGCTAACCTCTAATGTTTTACTGAAGTGTTGTGTCTACAGATCAGGTAAAATTTTCACACACACATGGTTCACTTTAGTCAACTACCTCGATTTGTGTACTGGTCAAAGCATGCAACTTAGGGATCTCTGTATGATAGTCTAAGAGCTAGATAGCGTAGTTTGAATTTTGGTCAAACTTGGTCAACATTCTCTGGTTTGACCCTTGTGGTATTTTTTGTCACTTAGACTCATTTAGTTAATCCATTCCCCTCTGCATCATTTTGCATGCACATAGAACCTATGCCAGTTTGTATTAAGCTCTAGCCAACATAGTTGCGTATGTAGGTGTGTTTATAATTAAACAATAGGTTTTATAAAAAAAATTATAGTTGTGTTTTTCTCACTTTTTGGGCATCACAACTTTGTTAGGAAAACTAACTCCTAGAATTAGATCCATACAATGACTAATACTTCTAACTAGTGGTAAACCATCTAGTAAATTATTAGAAATAATCTCTTGATAGTCTGTCAACAACCTTTTGACTTTAATGGTTATTTTATCCTCTGATTTATGAATAGAATTATTTGGAACTAAAGCATAAAAAAAATCATTCTTTTTCAAATCTCTTATGAATTGTCTCCCTTCAATAAAAAAAATCTAACAGAACTACAATTCTCTCCTTTAGTTGCTTCAATTAATGGTAACAAAATTTTCTTCATTCCATTAGCCACAATAGTATATCTATTCAACCTTCCATCATGTAAATCTTGTCTATCATATTGTCATGGTCTACCCAAAAAGATGTGACAACAATCCATATGGATAATAACACAAAGAGATTAATCATGGTAATTCCTAGTTTTAAGTTTCATAAGACATTTCTCACTTACCCAAATTGTGTGCTCATCCTTGATCCATGAGATTTGATAAGGTTTGGGGCGCTTCATCCTTTGTAACTGCAAATTTATAACCAAATCCTTTGATGCCAAATTCTCTAAACTTCCATTGTCAATGATCACTTTCCAACATTTTCCTGTAACCTTACATCTCATTTTGAACAAGCCTTTCCTTAAAGGATCTTCAACAGTACCTTCATTGCATAATTCTCTTATGATCATCAAATTTTCCCCATCCTTAGGCTTTTTTTCTAGATCCAATGAATCTTCCTTCACAATTGCATTTCTGCTACCTCTAATGATCTTCTTATTTCCATTGGTGCATTCAAATGCCCTATGTCCTTCTTCACCACACTTGAAACAAGTGCCCTTGAACCAATTATTGTCTTCTCTCCTCTAATCATTACCTCTAGGGTAACTACCTCTTGAATAAATTCCTCTTCATTTGTATTAATTTTCTCCTTTCCATTCTAATTTTCCTTTATCCTGATCTGGTCTGCTATTTTCTCCTTAGGATCTACCTCACCCTCTAGGAAATCTTCCACCTCTACCTCTCTTCTTTTGTTCATGTCTCTTGGTCAATTTCTCTTCTTCCGTCAATGCAAATTGATAGACTTCTTTAATGGTGTTCATTTTGACCAAACTGATTTCATCCTTGACAGAGCTCCTTAAACCATTAAGCTACCTAGCAATCCGTTCAACTTCATCATGTCCACATGTACAAATCTAATATCTAACCTATAAAATTCCTCAATATATTCCTTCATAGAACTATCCTTTTGTTTCCAATTGTGCATTCTCCTGAATTGAATAATCTAATAATCATCAGGAATAAATTTACCTTTCAACTTATTAATCATCTTTTCCCATACCTTAATTTTATCCTTGCCTCTCCTTTTCCAATCAGTCCGCAAATTCTCCCACCACAAGGATGCTTGTGCCTTCAACTTGGTGCTTGCAAACTTCACCTTCCTATCTTATGGTATCTTTTCATAATCAAAATACTTCTCAATCTCAGAGATCTAGTCCATCAACTCATTTGAATCCAATTTTACACTATAATCAGGAGGATTGAAGTGAGATTTGGAATTAATGCTTCTCAAAGCTCTCAAGAATCTTTCTTCTCCTTGTTCCAGAATAGGTGTTGGTGCTGCTCCTTCTTCTTACACTTCTTCAACTTCATCTTCACTATCATCCTCAATAGGTCTTCCTCTTCTTTGGGTTGTCTCAATAGCTTCAAGTCTTACAAAAATGTGTCTTAACATATCCATCACAACATGATTTTCATCTCTCCTTCCATGAACCATCTTTGCAACCCTTTGTAATTGTAGGTCAGGTCGCAAGTTTCCACCCTACAAAAAAATAAACTAGGGCTTACAAAAGAGGAACCTTCTTTGATATCACCTGACATAGTACCAAGGTGGAGTACCCCAAGATGGGATGTCTAACCTCGCAGCTAAAAATACATGAAATTAATAACATAGAGAGAGAGAGAGAGAGGATCCTTTATTTATTTAAATGGCTACATCATACATGTCAGGATATAAGGCCTTCCTAGTTTAGGCCATATACAAAATGAATTCATTTCTAAAAGCTCAATGCTTCATGATCAACCAAACTACCACTCCCCCTAGTTCCCCCTATAGAATTACATCAACATGAGTACATATACCCAATCATACACCTAGGGTCGGCCAATAATTACATGTCTACAAACAATTATGATTCAGCCCCCAAAAAGATTAAACGATCTCCAAGAAGAACAAAAGAATATGCAAACTCTGATTTAGGTCCACATGTGATCCAACAATCTCACACCATGATCACACACATTAACAATTAATGAGAAATGATCTCACACACAATCTCCAAGGTTAGCCTAGGTATAAAAGAACAAACTACCTAAAGTAACCAAAAGAATCTAAACATGAAGGTCCTCGATCAAATATGACACGATCTAAGAGAAAGGTTACCAGATAGGTCTAGATTAAGAATTCATGACTACAGCCAAAGAAACACACAAACACATGACTACAAATAGGATCACCACAAATAGAGTATGAGACAAAGAGAAAGGTAAAGTTGAATAACGCAAACAATACTAATCCAAATGAGGTACGATTTGAAAGATAAATATTACAGAGAGTCCTTAACAAGATTCCAAGACCGCAACCAAAAATATCTCAAGATAAATGACCATTGCATCACTCTCTCAAACTAGAAAATAGGTACATAGTGAAACTAAATATTTTGGTTGATTCAAGATTTCCAAGAACCCAAGATTATCTTGCATTAGACACCTGGGGTTAATAAAAGTGATTCTCCTAAATCAGGAATGTTTTATAGCCAAAGTTAAGTCAAAATGATACAACTCAGATTGAGCAACCCGTGTAGAAACCTCAACTAGTCTATCCTTCCACTTCACCAAATATTCCATGTAGTTTTTACTTCTTGTACTTCTATTAATTCTTCTGTCTAGAATCTTCTCAATTTCTTATGTCTTCTTCTTAAAGGTTATTATTTCTGCACATCTATTGCTTCATCTAAATCATGGTACTCATACAAATCTAAAATGTTGAAGATTGGAGATATATTCATATCAATTGGTAACTCAACTTCAAATGCATTGCCATTGTCAAACCTCTTCCATATCTTGCAAGGTCTAAATTTCTTCATCTTCAATTTTCTGTATGTTCCAATAGGAAACCTTCCTTTCTTCAAATGAGCCATTACTTCATCACCAACTTCAAAGGTTTTGTGTCTTCTAGACCTATTTGCTATATCCTTATATTTATTATCGTTCTTCTCCAAATTATGTTTCCCTTTTTATTTTATTAATATCAACTCCATGGTCAATCCTACTCTATTTTATTTCTTTTATTTTAAAACTTTTTAAGTTCTTTAATGCTAGCACACTTCTAATTGTACCAATTATTTATGATGAATATCATCTATAAATAGTTTGAAATTTCTCAAGATATCTTTTATAAAATAAAAATAAATATCTCTTTTGAATAGCTTCATGTTATAAGTTTCCTCCTCTCTTGTTTAATTATTTTCCTACAAAAATTATTTGATCCTTTCAATCAAATTGTACCATCCAAGGTACCTTCTTCCACCTAATGTCTACTATGTTCCTCCACTAGTTAAATATCCCATTGATTGGAGCTACCATCACATATCCACTATGATTTATGGAGACCTTTTCTCTATTATATTTTATAGAGTTTTAATAATAAAATAATACAAATGAAACATAAACCTTACAAAATCCATCATGATTACAAGAAGTGGTGACTAAATTTCTAACTTCTTGCATGTGCTCCTTTCCAACCACCAATTTGATGGCATGGTTGGTTCTTTTAGTCTATCTCCCTTCTCCTCATTATTTACTCTTTTATAAATTGTCTTAAGTTTCCCTACTTATGATTAAACAAGCATAGATCTCATGATTGTATATATATGGGCTTGGCCACAATGTAAATATGTTTTCACTTTTGATGAAAATAAGAGCTTCTTTTAACTTTTATTTTTATAATATATTTGAAAGATTGCCCCTAAATTTGATTTTATAAATATATTGATGGTTATTTCTCTTGGATGAAAAGAAATTATCTACATATAACTAAATACCAACTAACCATAGACATCAACCAATGTCATTTTACAATCTAGTCTAAGATATTTTTTATTAAATTATAGTCATAAATTTCCACCAAAAACATTAACATGGTCATAAGTGAAGATTTTTTGAATGGGTAATATAATGCTAAATAATCACCTTTTTTTGTGCTTCATTGCCCCACCATTTTATTTTATTTACATGTACACACCCCTCCTTTAAACCTTTAAGCTAATCTTATCCATTTTGCATTGTCATTATTAACTTAGGTTAGATTAGCTTTTATTTTACATTTCTTAGAGTATTTTATCTAATATTAGTATAGCAATAAAATATAAGAGAAAGATATCCTTCTATGTACTGCATATTTTTTAGAAAATTATAAATGCTTGGGTTCACATATTAGTGGAAGAACTTTTACAAAATTGAGAAAAATTCATAAGTGCAAATTCAATTCTTGGATCTTGTAAGTGGTGGCTATGAACTTAAGGTTCACAAGCCAAGAGAAATACAAAACCTATGCTTGTGTATAAACATTCAAATCTCTAATCTGTTTTCTTTTTATTAAAGTATGTTTTTCAACATTGACAATACAAATTCAACTAGTAATAAGACTATTTTACGACAATATCTTGATATAAAATAATTTTAATTATTTTCATATAATAAATTGATAGTATTATAATAATATTATATTTTATTTTTGAAGAAATATAATGAATATATTCATCCTTATACTATCTTATTAAAAAAATAATTATACATTAATCAAATCAATTAAAAAAATTAAACTAATATTTTTAATTTTTTTAGAAGAGTAAATGTTTTGATCTAGAATCATGCAATGACGGGGTTACAAATGGGGGACCTCATCCCCATTTAACATTCAACAATAGCACCCAATTTAATTTTAATCTCAATAATAAGAACAATAAAACCAAACTTAACCATCACAACGTATCAATGTCGATTAATAATTTAATTATTGTATACAATAATAAATTACTATTAATTTGTAGCATTACATCACTAACAAATGTATACAATACTTCTATATATATCTTATCAATTCTCCATTCTTTTCAATGGTAGCAACTCATGATTATCTTATAAACATTGTAAAATATTTTCTTAGCTTTCCTTTATTGGGAAAATTTGGACAAGATTTCAATATTTTTGTTGTTTCATTTCCTTAATTTCATGCTCTCAATTTTCCATGTCTTCCACATTCTCCTTTCATCTTTAGCGACTCGCCCATTAACATCTTTTGCAACAAGATAATAATGGTACTTGGACAATCTTGTATATTTGTTTTCCATTTCTCCACTAAAGTTAAAAATCAGCTAAAATCCTGAATGAGAAAATGCAAATCTCATTATTGCGCACTTGCATAAGTGGTAGATACTATATTTTTCGACAAGTCAATGGTTTGATAAAAGAGATTATTGGTTAATAAACGAAATGATGTCTCTTTAACACCCACATAATATTATATCTAGATTTTATGTACACTTTGAAGATTGATTTTAAATCTAGGAAGGATTTTAATCAACGCTAATGGCTTTTTTTTTGGTCATTCATGAGCTATTTGATTATATTATATTCGAATTAACTTTAATTGTATTTTTTCCCTCTTCTTGGTGGGTTGACTAATCTTCCACGTTATATTATTAAAGGTTAGTGGTTATACATATATAGCTGTCTTACTTTGCATTATATATATATCTATATGATATTTTTCCTTAAGATTTATTTAGATTGGTCGAATATATTAAATAATGATAAATAGAAGGATTGATAATTCGATCATTTGTAATAATTTTATTTGATAAAAGTAATGATAATAGAAATGCTAGAATTAAAGAATAATTTCTTTTAAAGGATATTGTGAAATATTTAACATATTTAAAATTAAAGTGTGGTCTCTTTATCAAATAAATATCTTATATTGTTTAGTTATATTCTAATGTGTCTAATGCCAATTCTAGTTGTCTAGGTCATATCTATGTGTAGATCTCTATAGTTTTGTTGACCATTAGTGCTTCACACTTAGTCATATATCTAGGCAATGATGGTCGGTCATCACTGCGACCGAGTCATTTTGTAAAGGCCGAGTTATGTATTGTATACTTACCGAGCAGTAGTACTGCCGAGTAAAGTCATGGTCACTATGTGTTTGTATTATGCTGAGTATAGTTTTTGCCGAGTTAGCCAGGAATGACATATAAGTTTGAAATGACACAATAATCGTGGTAAACCATTTTTGGTGATAGTGGTGTTTTGTATTTTGTTTTTTAAGGTAATTACGGAGGTAATTACGCATCCATCTTATAATCATTGATCCCTACGTAATACCTAGAGCCAATCAAAAAATTGTATAGCTTAAGCGGCAATAGAAATAAATTTGAACCGTAGATCTTGAATCGTTAAGATGTTTTGGTTATTATATAAAGTCAAGATCTAAACCAAGAGAAGTGTGTGAATCAAAAAGAAAAAAGAGATATTGAGATCGAATGAATACTATGAGTATGAGAGAATGATCAGAGAGGTATATTCAGAATAGTGAAGTATTCAGACAGAGTCCAGTGACCGAGCTAAGCAGTGAAAGGACAGAATCAAGAAAGATCAGATAGAAGAGATCACTAATATACAAAAAAGAGGAGATCTGTAATCTGCATACAAGTGCAAACTGAAATATCAGGTACTAAGACATTTTAACTAGTGTATCAGGGTAAATCTCTTAACCGAGTAGTCTTAACAGACTTTATGTAATCTCTTTATCAAGTGCTTACTTTATTGTAAGTTTATAAATCCTTTAACAAGGTAGACTGTATAAGTCTTTTAGCTTTTAACAGAGCAGACCTTTCATAGGGTAGATCATGAATTGATCACATGTTGTAAGCCTTAACATGCAAAACTTATTACTACAGTAGTGAAGATTTGTGGGTGTCATCCCCACCCTAGTTTTACCTTTCAAGGGTTTCTAGGTTACCAAAATTATAGTGTTATGAGTGATTTCATGTATGTTGCTTAATATGTTTAGTTGCTTACAATGATCAAGTTTTGTTTATGTCATGCATAAAGTTTTATCAGAATGAAAAGGTTAAAGTAGGTAATATCTGATTCACCCCACCCCCCTCTCTCAGTATTACTTTCCCACTTATATTTCCAACAATTGGTATCAGAGCAGCAAGGTTTCTCTTAAGGAAGTCTAACCACTTGAGGAAATTTTTTTTAAAATGGAATCTTATAAACTGGGGAAGATCATAGAGAATCAAAAGATTGAAGTACAACTGGCATTACAACAACTGGAAGTAGCTAGAGGGGAAGTGGAGAAATCCTTGAGCAAGAGAAGAGAGATTGCAATTCAACAAAATGAGCCACAATACAAAGAACAAGACATCTCTGGACTATTTGACAATGGTAACTCTGCCGAGAGTGATAAAGCTATAAAAGAACTACTGGAGAAAATTACCATACTAAATGATGACATCAGAACTCTAAAGAGAGAACAAAAAATTCAATCTGTCAGACTTTGTGAATTAGTGGAACAGAAAAAGAAAGCTGAAGATGATAAGGCAATGGCTAAAGAAGACAAAAGACAAATTGCAATCAGGCTAGATGAAAGAACAAGTGACATGCAAAGGTTGACTAATAATCAACTAGATATGGTAAATCAATTATTGCTGGTTAATCAGGAATTGGGCAGGAAAGATATGGAAATCAATCAACTAAGGTCTAAAAATGATTAGTTGAAACATGAATTGAGAACTGAAAAAGAAATCAATGAAAGGATGAACAAACCCAATGAAGCTGCAAAATATTTTGAAGAGCTGTTAAGATCACCTAGAAGATCTGGTGATAGATTTGGACTTGGACTAAATGAACATTCATCTACTAAAGAAGGAGAATCATCAAAGAATGGAGAACAAAATATTGCTAAACCACAGAACACCAAGCCCACATGTCATCACTGTGGAAAGCCAGGACATACAACCAACATATGCAGAAGCAAACATGGTAAGTCTGATTCTAAACCTAAGTTTAATGGACATTGTTTTAACTGCAAGAAGCATGGACATCAAGCACATGAATGTAGATCTAAGGCTAGCAATTCATCCACCTCACCTAAGTTTCAAGGAAGTTGTTTCAATTGTCAGAAATATGGGGACAAAGCATTTGAATGCAGATCTAGACCTAGGTGGTCATCAAATGAACAAACCAAGCCAGTCACAAAGCACAACTTATACGATTGGGATTACAACACTTGGTATAATTGCCATTATTATGGTAAATATGGACACATCAGAGCAAATTGCATGAAGACTCATTTTAGAGGCAAATCTAAAAGCTGGATGAATGGAAGCATGGTTTGTTACAAATTTAATAAGGCCGGTCATTTAAAGAAAGATTGTAGATCACCCATGCTGAGCAATGATAATAACCAGAATGAAGATATCCATGAGAAACTGAAGAATCAGATGGAAAAGACATGGAGGAAGAAAAAAAAAAACTCAAGCGAAGCTAGCACATCTGTGGTCACCCAATCTAATGGATCAAGTGATCACACCTCTTCTAATTAAGCATGGAAGGTATGTTTGGTACTGAGTCTTGCAAAGTCTTATTTTTCATCAGTTCCTAACATAGAATTGAGAAAAAGTCCATATCTGCATAGATAAAGATGCATTAGGACATATCTAAGAAAAATAGAGAATTTCATTTTGATGCTAAGCATTAGTGTCTTGACTAAGCTATCAATTTATGCCGAGCACCTAGTATGGCTGAAATGTTAGATACGTCAAGCTATATCGCAACGGTTATATCGACCGAGCTTGTGAGTTTGCCGAGACAGTTGTATACCACCAAAACCTGTATGGAGCATTTATGAGGCCCTAATTCTATTTTTCAGATTCTATAAAGCAAAAAGTTGCTGTTAACTTTATTTCACTAGGCTATTTGAGATTTTAGAGAGCGATTCAGAGTTTGTGAAACTAGTTTAAGAAGGTGATTCCTAATTTCTCAATGTGCCATCGACAAAATTTATCTACAGTGTTATTGATGAAAAAGGTACTCTGTCGAGTAAATATTCATTTTTTTTCAGAAATTATTATTTAAAATGGCATCATCATCATCTGCACCAGTCAAGAAACAAGGGATGGAAGTTTTTAATGTGCAATTAGTAAGGAATGAAGTTTGCAAGCCAAAGGTATTCAAGGCAATGTCGAAGAGTGCAATTAAAGGAGATTTAAATGGATCCCTATCTTCCATTCCAGAGAATGTGTTATTAATGAATGACGTTAGGTCTTGCTACATGTGTAAAATTGGAGAAATCGATGATTATGAGATCAAGGAAACTTATGATAAACTATGTGTCAACGGAGTGTTGAAGCTGGAACATAAGGTTGTTGTCGATCAAGGGTTAGTGCATGCCCTAGATTACCTGCAAAATTTTAAAGTGGAATGGATAAAGATCATTTTGAGTTGAGTACAGGACATGCATTTATGGCTGGAAGATAGACCAGTGAAGATTACAAAGGAAATGATACATAAAGTCACTGGTTACCCTACAATTGAAGGAAAAAGAATGATGAAATGTGCAAGTAAGGAAGATATTCAAGCTAACACTCAAGCAATTTGGAACAAACGAGGAATGACAATTTCCACCATAATTGATCCAGAAATTGACTTTGTTGTTAGAGTCATCTCGCATAAGTTCTATCAATCTAGTTCGTTGGACAATGTCCCCTGTATGACAGTGGACCAAGCATGGAAGATAATCAAGAAAGGACACATGTATGACCTTGCTGAGCTCCAACTGACTCAACTTGCTGAGAACTTGAACTCCATCCAGACGGCGAAGAATTCTATGTGTAAGTTTGGTTCCTTACTGATCTGTTTGTTCTTTTATGTCAATAAGAGTTTTCCTACACATGGAGATGTTACATGGGACAAGAAGAAACCCATCACTGTTCAAATCAATGAATTTATAAATCAGATTGGAGATGATTTTGAAGGAATAATGGATAACTATTTTATTGAGTTTAAAAAGAAGATGAGAAATAGGACTAGAGTCCTTGTGTCTTTGATTGAAAAATACAGCAAGGATATATGTTTTCTGGTAGACACAGATTTTACTTATGCACAGGTAGTCTTACCTAGGGTTTCATGGTTAATGCCATTACCCTATGAACTTAACATAGATGAAGCTACTACTACAATAACAACCCTCTTAGCTAAAGAAATTGATAATAAAGAACCTTACTTTGGAACATTTACTGAAGCTAAATCCAAGATCTCTTTGGGATTATTGGCTGCCACCACAGAGAGGAAAAGAAAGAAGATAGTGAAGAATTTGGAAAATTATGTCAAAGAATCTGAGAAGGATGCATCACTAGAGTTGACCCAAGGATTGGGAGAATATGAACAGAGTGAAAGAGAAGAAACCAATAATTGCCAAGTCCCCGACTAAGTAAAGAATGTTGAAACCTAAAGTGTCATCGACACCAGCACTTAGGCCTAGAACTAGAAAAACTATTGTCGAGACTCCTAAGATGCCACCTACATTTGCTAAGAAAAAACCCACACTACCTAAGGAAGTGCTGAATAAGGTTATGAAGAGGCCTAGAAGGAAACTTGTTCTAGCACAAGGCGATGATGAAGAAATTGAAAGTGATGAAGAAGTAAAGAGGAAGGTTACACAAAAAGGTACACAAAAAATCATTGTTGATGAATTATGTCATAAGATTACTAGCTCTGCAGCAATGGATGAGTTGAAAAGATTAAAATTTGGGAACATGAGCATTGGAGATAAAGAGAAAGTAGAAGATGCTATTCTTGAAATGTTGTGCACTTTCAAGATCCTGCCAATTCAAATTGAAAATAGAATTCCCAAGGAATTATGCAACAGGGTTGCACAAAAATGGGAATATGCTCTGCAAATAGAAAAGGAAATACGGGAGAGTACATTAGCACAAGTTGAGTCCACTCTCACCCTAGCCAACATCAAAAAGATAATTGAACAATACAAAGGTAAGTTTGATCCCAAACTTAGAGCTTATCTAATTCTTCAACACAAGGTTGAGGATGTTGTACAAGAAAGTATCAAAATTTGGAAGATAGTGTTTGGATTGTTGATTAACAAGGATGAAGGAAAGGATGATAGTACTTCAAAAGTTGTTGAACTTGAAATCAAACAAAATAAAATGGAGACTAGAACTCCTAAGTGAAAGCACAAGACACATCTAAGGTTCACATTGTTGACATAACCGACGAGAGTCCCATCAAGAATTCATTTTTGATTGAGGCTAATTTAAAGAATATGAAAGCAAATGAAATACCCTTTCCAGGTAGTAACACTGTACTTTTACAGGTCATGGATTATCCAACAATTACTAGCACACAATCTATTGATGTGAATCCTACTCTACCTGAAGTTGCTACTATTGACAAGTTAGTCGGTACAAGCCTTATCAAGGAAACCATAAAGTCGTTACCACTAACTCAATCTACATATGTCAAGGAAGAGGACAAAGCAGGAGGCAAAATCCAAAGTCCTCCTATGGAAGATAACAATAAAGAAGAACAAGGAGATAAGTTAGATGGACAAGCTATTAGTCCTCATGTTGATGATAAGGGGAATGGAGAAGCAAATATCAAAGGAAAATCCATTAAGGAGAAAGAGCCAAAGGAGCAAGAGGCAATAAAAGCTCTTGTACAGATGTCAAGTGGAAGCACCCCACCAAGAGCACAGAAGGAGAAAGTTGATGTAACAATTGATGAGGTCATTGTTATTCCTAAATGGGATACCGATAACCTCTCTTATGAGAAAATACAAATATTGAAGGATTTGCTGACGAGGAAAAGCAAGCAAGCAGAACCCCAAAGGGAACATCAATAGAAATAGGTCCTTTATGAAATAAAAGATATATTTAATGAAGTTTATGACTTATCAGATGTAAATAGTTTCGCCCCCATATTGGAATGGCTTGTACACATTGTTCAAAAAGTAAATAATGAAGTTAGTTGTGCAACTGATAAGTTATTTGAGTGGTCAGAACGGAAGTTTGAGACCAAAATGCTCGAGAAAGTATCTATTGAGATAGCAGTGAAACAGGTTGAGCTGTCTACTTTGGTAAAGGAGACTGAAGAGTTAGTTGTGAATGGACATTCTCTATTGGCCAAAATCTGTAATGTTGAACTATTCACTAATAAGAATCAACGACTAGTTGATACTCTAAAACAAGAAATTAACACTACAAGTCAATCCCTGAGCTTGGATGTAGACACCAGTGCAACACATTATGTCAAAATCATGCAAACCCAAGGTAAGTTAGTCGAGCTGATGGCTAATGATGGCAAGATTCATTCTCACCTACCCTCTATCCAAACAATTTTGACACCTCATCTGGAGGCCATACAGAGAAAGTTAGCAAAGGCTAAGGAATTAACGTAGATTAATCCACATTTGTCCACAGCCAAGAGCCTCATTAGTTTAGCTACCGATCTAGAAGTGCAAACATAAGTTTTAAACATTGCTTCAATAGCTTGGACGAATGCACTCTACATGATCATGGTGCTGCATAAACCTTTTCTGAAGCAATTTTGCAAGCTACCTACTGATGAAGAGATTCATCGTGTCAAAAAAAAGGAGGAATCATCATGACATGAGTAAGGACAAGGACAAAATAGGGACAAGTAACAAAAATTTTGAATTTATATATATCTCAGGGGGAGTATTAGGGTAGTACAAACATACTTTTGTAATTGTAAGTACAAATGTCATGACAAAGTGTTTTTGCCACTAATGTCAAAGGAGGAGATTGTAGATCTCTATAGTGTTTTTGACCATTAGTGCTTCACACTTAGTCATATATCTAGGCAATGATGGTCGGTCATCACTGCGACCAAGTCATTTTGTAAAGGCCAAGTTATGTATTGTATACTTGCCGAGTAGTAGTACTGCCGAGTAAAGTCATGGTCACTGTGTGTTTGTATTATGCTGAGTATAGTTTTTGCCGAGTTACATATACAATGATTATCGAGTGACAGAGAAGATTAACAGATGCCGAGTATAGTTAATGCTGAGTACTAGGAATAACTTTTTCCGAGTTAGCCAGGAATGACATATAAGTTTGAAATGGCACAATGATTGAGGTAAACCATTTTTGGTGATAGTGGTGTTTTGTATTTTGTTTGTTAAGGTAATTACAGAGGTAATTACACATCCATCTTATAATCATCGATCCCTATGTAATACCTAGAGCCAATTAGAAAATTGTATAGCTTAAGCAACAATAGAAATAAATCTGAACCGTAGATCTTGAATTGTTAAGATGTTTTGGTTATTATATAAGGTCAAGATCTAAACCAAGAGAAGTGTGTGAATTAGAAATAAAAAAGAGATATTGAGATCGAATGAATACTATGAGTATGAGACAATGATTAGAGAGGTATATTCAAAATAGTCAAGTATTCAAATAGAGTCCAGTGACTGAGCTAAGTAGTGAAAGGGCATAATCAAGAAAGATAAGATAGAAGAGATCACTAATATACAAAAAAGAGGAGATCTGTAATCTACATACAAGTGAAAACTGAAAGATTAGGTACTGAGACATTTTAACTAGTGTATCAGGGTAAATATCTTAACCGAGTAGTCTTAACAAACTTTATGTAATCTCTTTACCGAGTTCTTACTTTGTTGTAAGTTTATAAATCCTTTAGCAAGGTAGACTTTATAAGTCTTTTAGCTTTTAATAGAGTAGACCTTTCACAGGGTAGATCATGAATTGATCACATTTTGTAAGCCTTAACAGGAAAAACTTATTACTATAGTGCGAAGATTTGTGGGTGTCATCCTCACCGCAATTTTACCTTTCAAGGGTTTCTTGGTTACCAAAATTATGGTGTTATAAGTGATTTCATGTATGCTACTTAATATGTTTAGTTTCTTACAATGATCAAGTTTTGTTTATGTCATGCATAAATTTTTATCAGGATGAAAAGGTTAAAGTAGGTAATATCTGATTCACCCCCCCCTCTCAGTATTACTTTCCCACTTATATTTCCAACACTATGTTCATAAATGTGTCTTTTACCTCTATGTTTTATCCTACATAACGGACTATAGTATTATATAACTTGTTGGACTAAAATTTGACCTACTATATTGCTCCTACTAATCTAAGGACTACATATATTGAAAATTATTTAAGAACAATTGTTATTTTATGTAATGAATATAAGACAAGTTCTCTTAGGTTGACCGTAAATTCATGCACAAAAAGTTTGAACTCAATAGGAAAGGATATTAGAATGAATGTATACAAATTATTTAGTGATTTAAGTGTACCAAGGCTAAAGAAATCTATCTAATGTTTCTTTAATGATCTAGGATGAGAGAAAATGCTCAAGAGATAATAAATGCCTTCGATGTTTAGAATTAAGGCATTGAATGTGCTTAAATACTAGCACCTACCAATTTTTTTATAAAACATATGTTTAATTACCTTGGGGAAAGAAAACAAAGAGATCTATTAGACCAAATTTGAATTTGGAATTTGATAAAGGAAAAATTTGATTCTTGACCTCATGAATGCGGAAACAACCCTAGGTGGAAAAATAGCTAAATATATGCATCTAAATGGTTTTATTTGTTGGAAAAACAAGAATCACTTAAATATTGATACCATGCTAATGTGAGAACCTAAGATGATTAATATGTAACACCAAAAAAACCTCCACAAAACAAGAGAAATGACATGATAGAAGATTGTATTCTACCAAGTCAAGAATATATTTCAATGAAGATAATGTAATGACATATGAGCGATAATATATTTTCCAATTCTAGAGGT
The DNA here is from genome assembly GCA_027943335.1 of Chamaecyparis obtusa. Taxonomy (NCBI): domain Eukaryota; kingdom Viridiplantae; phylum Streptophyta; class Pinopsida; order Cupressales; family Cupressaceae; genus Chamaecyparis; species Chamaecyparis obtusa. The sequence goes on along the minus strand of BSBK01001333.1, from coordinate 2,625,070 downwards.
TTCTTTCATAGATATGCAAGGTAAGGTGACACAAGAACATCTAGGGTGTAAGAGCAATCTTACATCAACCAAAAATAAGGGAATCCCCAAAAAAATAGGGAAAAAGGAAAAAGGGTAATTTTTTAAAATATAAAAGTAAAAATAAATCATAAAGTTATTTTTTGGAACTTATCATATAATAAAATTTCATAGGATCATATTAGGTGTCATTTAATATTTTGCATCTTACATTTAATATTTGTAACAAGGTAGTTATATCTACTCTCTCCAAACTTTATCCCACATTCATTGTGTTTGTAATCTCTTGGGTGGTAAGTGCCTATATAAGAAAGGTATGTGAGCATTTATAAAGAGGTTGATCTTGTAGAGGTTGTAAAGATCTCATTTTGTGTAAGTTGTAATGATCTCTTTCTCAAGAATTTGTAAGGATTTCATCCTCAAGTATTTGGGAGCACTGTAAGTATCTTCAAGTATTATCAATTTATGTTAGTGAAGCATTTTTATTCTCTTTTTATCTCTATGTTGTTTTTTGTTTGGATATGAGTTTGTAAGGGTGGTGTGACACTTCATCAAGTGGTATCAGAGAAGGTGTTGGGATGTGTAAGAGGAGTACCCCTTCATTAAGTGGTATTAGAGAAAAAATTCTTGAGTGTGTAAACAAATCACCAAATATGGGGTAGTTTGCACTAGGGCCATGGTGTGGGTCCAAGAGATAAGTGAGGAAAATGCCTCCATGAAGGAAATGTGGTGGAAGAATTTTTTGTGGGAAAGAATTTTTTAGAGCCCTCCAGAGACAAGAGTGAGAACTACAAGAAGATTTGTGTAGAGGAGCTAATATTAGGGCTAGAGATGAAAGTGAAGATGAATGTGAAGAAGGAAATATTTAAGAAGAGAAAGAAGAAAATATAAATCCTAACAAAACTATGTTTTTTAGGGTCATCTCAAGATTGGAGAGAGACCAAAGATTGAGGTTTTCACCTTTTCTGGAAATGTTAATCCAAAATATTTTATTGGATCAACAATATGAAAGAATATTTTATCTCTACAAATTCAATCTTTCACGATGAATACCGTAATGACTGTTTATATCACTAAGAGGCCCTGACCAAAATTCAAGAAACATGCATTTAAGTTGGTTGAGGTAGATTTGATGGGTGCATTTTTTAATGTGTCGTATGGGGTTTTACATGTTGAAGATATTAGGGCTTACATTCATGCCAATTTGGAGGACCTAGGTACATCCCAAATACAAGATTTGTACCTTGAGAATCTTATGGGAGAGGATTATCAATTGAATCCAAAATTCAAAGCCCTATAAGTTAAGAAGTTTGGTCAATTTTCTAGGTTTTTGATGATTGAGGAGGATGAATAGATTTGGTATATACGGAGTAGGGTACACGATGAATTTATATGGCTTGTCAAGACATTTTAGATTACCAAGGAGGAAGTGATAATATTTTTGGCATCTGATGAAGTCCTCACACCTAAATTGGCAAGGAACGATATTATTCATGAGTCAACTATAGCTAAATCTGACAAAAGAGGTATGAATATCAATGATATAATTCAGGATAATGTTAAGTATGCATCAATGGTGATTAGATATAAGATTTATCAATCTAGTAGAGACAATTCAATATTCACAACCACAATTAACACTCCATATCAGATGTTGAGGGAGAACAAGGAATATGACCTATGTAAAATTTTAGGAACTTAGTTGATAGAGAACTTGTAGAAGATTAAGAAGGAAAATAAATCATTCAAGTTTGGTACCTTAATCTTCTATATTTTAATCTATTTCATGATCAATTTCCTATCGTTGGTCTTGTTGATTAGTCTAGTGATAGACCGGTAGCTATTTAGATTAGGGAACATATGTATGAAATGGATAGCATGATGAATATTTCTACAATATGGGGATATTTTAAGGGATTATAGAAGAATTTGTTATCTAGGAATATAATCCCTCTATCCATAGTTGATAAATATCAAGATACAATCTTCTTTATAGTTGATGCAGAATAATTTTTAATGGAAGCAATCAAACCAAGGACCTCATGGATTATGCCAATGGGATATAAGTTAGAGGAATGGGTACTAGGTTTATATGCTTATGATCTATTGAAGAACCCCATAGACCCCACTAAATAAAGGTTCAATACTTATAAAGAAAAGGATCTCAAGGTATACATAGAGATGTAGAAACCTAAGATACAAAGGAGAGTTAGAAGGAAAGTGGGAAATTCTAAGGGGATTCTAGTTGAATAGTTCAGAGAAGTAAGGAAAAGGATTCAATATAAACCTACTAATAATCCTACAAAGTTTTTTGAAGCTAAAACCAAACCCCTACATACTAAGGGTAGACAAACTAGGATTTCAATGACAAACAAATCTCAATCTTCATCACCTGTGAAAGAGGTAAAGATGAAGAAGAAAAAGGGGAAGAAGAAATAAGATATCATCATTAAAGATGATGTGGAGACTGAATCAAATGATATAGTAAAATAACTAAAGAATTAGAAGAAGGCCATAGCTCCACAAACCTCAAATCTCAAACCATCTGGTGGAGAAGATCAAGTAAGTAAGAAGACTAAATTTGATTCACATGAACATGGAATGCCAATAAATTATGTAATAAAGAGTATTACTTCTCATGGAAACTTGAAGCCACTGTCAAAATTATTTGACAAATTTGATGAAGAAGGGAAGAGATTCCTTGAAGAGGTTGTGGTAAGATAATTGTATAGGTATAAGAAGGATCTTATTCAAGTTACATAAGAATTACCAAAGAGCCTATACAAGATTTTGGATGCTAGGAAATATTATGCTCTAGTTGAGGATAAGAGGTTGAGAGAAAGAGAATTAGTTGATCTATGTCTAGTGATAGCTATTGAAGAGGTGAAATGGATTCTTAAGGAATCTTAGAAGGAGTTCAAAAGAAAATAAAAAATGAATAACATTATGGTAGGAAAAACAAAATAAGTGGTTGATGATATAGACAATATTATAATAATAAACCTTGAGACAAATCAATATGATGTTATAACTGGGGGTCAAGGTGCAAATATTTCAGCTCATGAATCTAGTTTACCTACAATTGATGTTCCTAGTGTTTTGTAAGTAGAATAAGTAGAAGTGAATGTAGAAGAGGTTAATGTGGGTGACATTGATGCAATGGATGTTCCTGAAACTAGGTCAAAACAAGTGGAAATAGAGAAGGATAAGGAAGTAGGAACAAAGAAGAAGAAGGAATTATAAATAGAGAAGGAGAAGGAAATATAGAAAGAGAAGGAGAAGGAAGTAGAGAAAATAGAATGTGTGGAGGATACTCATCCTCTAGTGTAGATACCATCAATAACTAAAGACCCTAAGGCAGTTAAATGCAAGAAAAGTGTTGGGAAGGATGTGAAAGGTAAATTAAAGGTAAGAGACACTACTAAGGTAGTGAAGGATTTTACAGAGGATAGTTTTGATTTTAGTTACAAACTATCACAAGGACCTATTGACATTTCTATTCTTTCACCACTTTAGAAACTCAAATTTACACAGCTTGTTGAAGCACAAGTAAGGGAAGAAATCTTGTAGACTCACTTGGAGGACAACAAGTTATTGGAGAAGACATTTGAGATATTGGAAAAGTTGATGCCATCATATGTTAAGGGTGCAACAAATAGCCCCTCCAAACATCTCAAGAGCTTGATCAAGGCGGTAAGTATGCAGTTTGAGTCATTTGAGAAATCAAATGAAGTAAAGGCTTGAAAAGAGTTTAATGATAAGAGGTTAATGAGCTGAAATGAATGATAGAATATGAAAGAGTTGTATTGGATAATCAGATTAAGGGAGTTAAATATGCTCTACTTGAAAGAGGAAACATTTATAGGTCATATCTATTAATTTAAAAAAAATTTGGAAGTATTGAGAAGAAAATAAAGGAATGTGAGCACAATTTGGAGAAAATTACTCAATCATTTGATCCTTTGGCACCTTCTACCTCAGAACCTAAAGGTCAAGTAGTCACTTTATTTGACCAAATCAATGGGATATCATAAGAAATAGATAGAATAATTGGTAGAGTGGGAGAACTTAGGATTCTACTTGCTCCCAAAATTTAGACCTTATTCAATGTAGTGAAGGAGGCACAAGGAGAATTATCTACATCAGATCCAACTAACTTAAAAGTAGTAGAAGAAAAATTATATGTATTCAATGGACACATCAGTTTTGGGAAGTCTCAAACAAGGATGGAACAAGGATATATAACTATTGAAGATTATTTGCGCATAAATCTTTAAGATTATGTAAGTTAATAAGTTTTTGGTGTGTACATATGTGGATGTATATATAGATGGTATTTGGATAAATTTTGGCCAGTGAATCCCTACCTTTTCCATTGATGTCAAAGTGGGAGTGTAGGGAAGTGAAAAATATGCACAAATAAATGTAGCAATGACTCAGGGGGAGTTATGATTGAATCTTTTTGGTGTGTCTAAGAATGTAGACATTCTAATCTGAATGACACCTTGTGAACCCTACTGAGAGAAGAAAGGAATCCATCTTGGCATACCAAGACCTAGGAGCCTATTTGAGGCCATAGATAGACTTCCTTATCTTACAAACCACATAAGTATCCTAGATGAATTCTTGCAGATAATCCATATAAATCTCCTCATGAAGATCCCCATGTAGAAATGCACTCTTTAAATCCATCTCATACAGAACCCAACCATGAGCTACAAAAATAAAAAGTGTCAAATGAATGGATTTCATCTTGGCTATAGGTGAAAAGGTCTTGGTATAGTCAACACCAAGAACCTTAAAGAGAAATATTTTTCAACAAGTCTATCCTTATACTTATCCACACTTCCATCCATTGCAAACTTGGTCTGATAGACCCACTTACATCAAACCAACTTTCTTCCCTTAAAAAGAGGAACTAAGTCCTAAGTATTATTCCTCATCAAAGATTTATACTCATCCTCCATAGCTTTGTCCCACTTAGGAATTCCTAAATATTCCTTAAATGTTTTTGGATCTCAAGAAATTGTAATATAAGCATGTGGAAATGAGTTGTGTTGTGACCTTTTCCTCCTAGTTTCTGAAGGATTCTCCACAAGTAAAATCATTGTATCAAGTTTTTGTCAAGTGTCACAGACCTGGGTACAAATTTGGGCCAGCTGAGATGGTGTCAACCGAGTTGGCTGTAGTTGACATGTCGTTCGTGTAGTCACTAACTCGAGCTAGTCGCAGAGTCATCGACGTGAGATGGGCATGTCACCGATCTAAGCCAAACATGAAGGAGGCCAACTAAGCTAGTCCTCAAGTCACTGACCTAAGATGGGCATGTCACCAATCTGAACCGAACATGAAGGCATCTAGCCGAGCTAGTCCTCAAGTCTCTAACCCAAGTTGGGCACATTGTCGATCCAAGATGGATGCGAAGGTGTCTAACTAAGTTGGTCCTCAAGTCAGCAACCCAAGATGAGGTAGAAGAAGGTGATCCAACACAACCTATTATTTCCACCACACGGGCCTGATATGCCAAAATATTTGCCACAAAATAATTGTAGATCCAAAAAATTGTTTATAATTATAGATCCAAAAAATTGGGACAGTAATTGTAGATCCAAAAAATTGATAGTAATTGCAGATCCAAAAAATAATTGATGGAAATGGAAATAAAAATTAGATTTGAAATGCAAAGTGGCCAAGAATATTACCCAATTATAGATTGGGCCTTAGAGGCCTGATTTGCTAAAAAAAAAATTCCACAAATTTGACTTTTGCCCAAGGTAGGAAAATTTATAGTTAAAATTCACTAGAATGGCCACTTGGATATAATGGTGAGGTTTGATCTTTCTTAAAATGCTCCCACAAAGTGTTGATCCTAGATTTGGTTCATGGCCCTCCAAAAGTTGAAGCAACAATGGCTCTCCAATAACTATACAATGAAGACTCCTATGGCTCTAATACCATGTAAGAATTTGGCTAAGGAAGAGAATAAAATTCCAAGATCTAGAAGCTCAATAGATAGAATAAGAGAGATAGGAAAAATGATCAAATAATTGATTATATCCAATTGAATTAAATATAAAGTAAGAGTGCATGAATATATGGGAAATGTAATAAGACTACATGATAAGGAGATGATAAACTATTAACCACACTAGGTGGAATCACATGTCCACCAAAGGTGGATCATCCTCCATTCTACATCAAAGTATGTGAAACATGTGCAACAATGAGAGGATGATAATGTTCAAAGATACTAAAGGTGGATCTCACACACAAAGAGGTATGTGATGACAACTATCACCACGTAAAGTAGAATTTCTCCTAACCATGTGCTAAAATGAAATGCAAACTCCTAGGTGTCTGAATGAAAAATAATATGCAAATGTATTATCCTAAGTAAACTTAAGTAAAGTGTAACTATTAAATACTTAATTACACCAACACATCTTCAATATGCCAATACAATACTGATAAAGTACAACAAATATCTTCCTTAATTGCAGATTCCACTCGTACCTCTTTACACAATCATCAATACATTATCGTTGCACACACATGTCTTCACACTTACAAATGATTACATCTTTTTTATAAATTTTATCAACCTTGTAAAGATAAACAAGGTCGGTTCAACCTAAACACCTAATTACAAAATATTTCATCATTATAGCTCAAATTATAATGCGATATATTGAATGTCAGTTAAGACATAGAAATGATCCACAAGAACATCCTTGACATGAAATAGCTGCATAAATCACACCACTATCCATCGCAACATAGTACACCAACCATGTCATCTAAGAACAATAAGAACACCAACAACACTTCTGACTCAAAATTCATAATCATCTCTATACTATATACTAGGAACAATATATAGTAAACATTATCACTATAGATTCATAGATTGTGATCCTCAAATCAATGAACCAATCATGTCAAAGACAAAAATACAAGTCCCAAACATGCCATAGCCTTCGTATCTTGAAAAAATTTCACACCAATCCAAATACTATCACACTATATCTTCCTAAATATGTCTAAAACAAAAATAAAATATCTTTGATAAATCAAGCATAACTAACTCAAATATTACTAAAAACCTATCTAACTTAACATAGATCAAGTAAAGACACACCTTAACACATATACATCTTTTCATCATCATATCTTCAATACAATAGTCATACCAATCCAATCTTTCCACTGAACAATCTTGCAACACTATCACAACAAGGAAATATATTGACATCAATGACAACACATCTATCAAATATGTGATAGTGACCTCTGATGCACATATTTCATAATATCCTAAAAATATCCTCCTTTGGAATTGATTTAAATATATGATGTGAAAAACCAAATCAATATACAAAGAAACCATAGCAATAATACTCCCAACAATATCCACAATATGTATTTTAGAGTCTTTCTAACAAATATTCTACATCATATAAAAATCTCTCCCTCTTAGTTTTACATAGTTTTCACATGGATTTCTCTCTTCCTTTAACATCAATGACAATGACACATTTATGTAAGAAGTCAAAGAAGCCAAAAATAATTGAATATCTCTCCCAAAACTAAAGAACATACCTCATAAGAATAACTACTCCCCCTAAGTAGTAGCCACCAAATACATCAATCTAGATGAAGAGTAGTCTCTATAATATCACTAGATTGATGCATATCAATGCATCTCTGTCTTTGATCAGGAGGGGCAAGTACCACAAGCTTACCTTTAAGATACCCAAAATTATTCTTTGGCAAAGGCTTTGTGAAGATATCTACAATCTTATTTTTAGTAGATATATATTCCATCTTGACTTGTGTTGGAAATATAGATGTAGTAACTGAGAGGGGGGGTGAATTAGTTAACCATAAATTTTCTTTCCACAGATCCCTTAGATGTCTTATTAAATCATTTGTTGCTGTTATTTGGCAAACATACAAAGAAATGCTGAAACTCAGTTATTGCAGTGAGTATTAATTATAATTGTTCTTAAGCATTCATCAGTGATTAACATACATGAATAAAGAAAATAACATGAACACAAGAGACACTAGATTTAACGTGGAAACCCAATATGGGAAAAACCACCAATGTAACTAGTTACTATTTTTCAGTCTTCTGAAGTGATGCCCTGCTAGGAGCCAACTCGGTAAAAGGTTACAAAACACACTGTTAGGTGTGACGTTGGAGGATTTAATCACCCTGTTAGGAGTGGCCTTGTAAGAGGTCTTGAAACAATTCAATAGAACTGTCACCTTGTTAGAGGATTTACAAAATGGCTGTTAAACCAACTCGGTTAGGAGATTTTGAAATCACTACTACAATGGTAAGAAAGTAACAATGAAATGACCTGAATAATGATGCAACTGAATTGCTGAATATAGATCTCTATTCTACTTCACTAGATCCTTCCTGATCAAAATATATCTCTGCTGCTCCTCAAGGATATCTAATCATCCTTCAAAATTCGCTCACACTTTCCTTCTTTTTCTTCACTTCTACACTTTTAATTCACAACTTGACCTTCTATATATACCATTCAGATTGTCCATTCAGATTGTCAAGTTGACACTAATAACATTACTAATCATTACAACAGTCGACTGGAATAATCAAACTTTATTTCTCAAATTAACAAAATCCTTTACTGGGCTGACCTTGCTCGGTAAGCACTAATCCAAAAAGATTTCCTTTGGTGACCAAGAGAACTTGGTAAGCACTACAAATTCTACAACATCCTTTGGAGACCAAGTGAACTCGGTAGACACTAACTTTCCTTCGTTAACTGTGGAAGCTCGGTTAACACTATTTTTTGCCATACTTTTCTTTGACACCGAGATACCTCGATAGACACTAAAAACTACTTGCTGACCGACTGAGCTCGGTAAATACTGGGAACTACTTTGCTGACCGACTGAGCTTGATAAATAATATGACATTTGTGTGACATGAAAGACAACACACAATTAATCCAACAATCTCCCTCTTTGGCATTGATTGCAACACAATATGTCATAGCACAATGAAATTTCATAGAAAACATAGAGTAAGGAGCATATCCTTAGCTTCATTCTGATTCTCAACTATGAGAACTCCCTCTGTCAACAAACTTCACTTTCTGACTGAAAAAATATCCCTCTTAGAAATCTAAATAAATTTCTTGAAATATGACAGCAAAATCTCCCTCTTTGGCAACACATGCCAAAGACAACACATACCAGGTGAATAGCAATGTACCTTCAGTACTGATTCATATGCAATGATTCCTTGACTAAGCTGGATCAACTGACTGATCTTTAATATGCTCTAGTTGATGCATTACTAAAACTTCATTTAGTGAGCCTTGGATAGGGGAATGACCCCTAACTTACCTCTTAGATACAAGAATGCATCCTTAGGTAGTGGCTTGGTGAATATATTTGCAATCTGTTCTTTTGTATGAATATATTCTAATATGATTTCCTTGCCCTGCACTAATTCTCTGACAAAGTGATATTTTATAGCAATGTGTTTGGTTTTGGAATGCATTATTGGATTCTTTGAAATATTTATTGCACTTGTATTATCACAAAATATAACAACTGGTTCTTTGATGTCAACCTTCATGCCTTCCAATAACTATTTGAACCAAACAATATTAGAGTAGTTTACTGCTACAGCAACATATTCTACTTCTACAGTGGATTGGGATGCACAATTTTTCTTTTTAATGGTCCAAGATACCAACCTCTTGCCAAGAAAGAATGCTCCACCACTTGTACTTTTTCTATCATCAATGTTTCCTTCCCAATCAGCATCACTAAACACTTTTAAGTCTAGATTGCCTCCAAATTTATACCACAAGCCATAATCTTCAGTTCCTTTCAAGTATCTCAAGATTCTTTTGATTGCCATCATATGATTTTCTCTTGGTTTTGCTGAGAATCTTGCTACTATACCAACTGCTAAGGCAATATCAGGCCTTGTATGAACTACATACTGTAATTTTCCAATCATTGATCTATATAAGGTCTGATCTACTTCTTTTGAATCATCATTTTTGGTAAGCTTCAGTCTAGTACACATGGGGGTACCAACTAGTTTTGCATCTTCCATACCAAACTTCTTAAGTATTTCCTTGATGTATTTAGACTGAGTAATGTAGATACCATTCTTGCTCTGCTGAATTTGAAGACCAACAAAAAACTTTATCTAAACAAACATAGACATTCCAAATTCTTTGTTCATTTTCTCTAAAAATTCTTTGCACTAATCATCATTACCTGTAAACACAGTATCATCCACAAATATTTCTGCCAAAACAATTCTATTATCTGGTCCTTCCTTGATGTACAAACTACTATTATCATTAGCTCTTTTGAAACCAATTTGAATAAGATAGTTATATAATCTTTCATACCATGCTCTAGGGGCTTGTTTTAGACCATACAATGCTTTGTGTAACTTGCAAACCATATCCTTTTTGTCTGGATCAACAAAACCTTTAGGTTGCTCAATGTAGACTTCTTCATCAAGAATACCATTGAGAAATGCAGATTTTACATCTATTTGATATACCTTAAATCCTTTATGTACTGCATATGCAAGTAGAGTTCTTACACCTTCTAATCTTGCAACATGAGAAAAAGTCTCTCCATAATCTATACCTTCTTCTTGAGAATAACCTTTACACACTAATATAGCTTTGTTTCTAGATACTTGACCATCTTCATTCAGCTTGTTCCTGAATACCCATTTTGTTCCAATTACATTTTTGTCTTTAGGCCTAGGTACAAGAGTCCATGTCTTGTTTTTCTCTATTTTTTCTATTTCTTCATTCATAGCCTCAATCCAACTTTCATTTTCCAATGCATTTTTAACATTTTTAGGTTCAAAGTCAGCAAGTAAACATGTACCTTTCAGTTTACTTCTTGTCATAGTACCATCTAATTTGTTTCCAATAATCTAATCTGGTGTATGATGCTTCCTGACATACTTGGCCAATATAGGTTCCTTGCTTCTTGAATGAGTTACATTGTCATCTTCTTGAATTTCATCTTTAGGTTCAGTTTGCTTGGGCTCGATAGATATTTGCTTGGTAGCTTTAGGCTGAGACTCGATTTCTTGTGACTCGGTTACTGTACTGGGCTCAGTAGATGTAGTTTCCTTATTGACAGATGTTCCTGGCAATGTATCAGGTTCAATGTAAAAAAATCTTTTGTAATCCTCTAGTTCCTTTTTTCTTTCTTCTTCAGTCTTTTCTGCAAACTCATCATCTTTCACATGTGCACTTTCTATGATTTTGTGAGTAGACAAATTTAGACATCTATATGCTTTACTTTTGCAAGAATATCCCAAAAATATTCCTTCATCACTTTTTACATCAAATTTTCCTTTTCTAGATTCTTTTAAGATGTAACATTTACTACCAAATACTTTCAGGTAACTTACATTGGGTTTATAGCCATACCATAACTCATAAGGAGTTTTGAATGTGTCTTTCCTTAACTGTACTCAGTTCAAGGTATGAACTACAGTGATAATAGCTTCCTTCCAGTATTTCATAGCAATATTCTTTTCAATCATTAGATTCTTTGGACAATCCATGATAGATTTGTTCCTTCTTTTAGCTATTCCATTTTTCTCAGGAGTTCTTGGGGTTGATACCTGTCTTTTGATTCCTCTTTCAATGTAGAAATTATTGAATTCATGGGAGATGAATTCACCACCTCTGTCTGATCTCAAGCACTTCATTATTTTTCCTATTTCCTTTTCTACTCTTGCCAGATACCATTTGAATTTCTCAAATGCCTCTGATTTTTCTCTTAAATACGTAATAGTCATCATTCTAGAGTAATCATCAACAAAGAGAATAAAGAATTTTTCTCCAATATAGCTTTCAACTCCAATAGGTCCACATAAATTAGTATGCACAATATCCAAAATATCTTCAGACTGATAGTTTTTACTTTTAAAGCTAGTCTTTCCCATTTTACCAATCTGACAATTCTTGCATAGACCAACATCAGATTTCTTCAAAGTAGGAATACCTCTTACTTTCTTGAATTTTCTTATTTTCACCATATTATCAAAATTTACATGACATAATCTTTTGTGCCATAACCAACTTTCTTCAATTTGAGCAATAAAACATGAGCATTCACCAAGATCAAGATAAAACAGGTTACCTTTGGTTTGTTTGCCTGAACCAATCAGTTTTCCTTTGTCATCTAGCAGTCTTTCTTTGCCATCCATGAATTCAACTTTGAATCCAATGTTGATTAGCTATGCTACACTTAGAAGATTATGCTTTAGTCCTTCAACCCAATATGCATTATCACATACAAGTTCTTTGGTTAATGAAATTCATCCTCTTCCTTTTATACAACAAGGTTCATTGTTTCCAAACCTTACATTACCACCATCATAGTCTTCAAGGTGTTCAAACTTTTTTCTGTCACCAATCATATGATGTGAGCATCCACTATCTACAATCCATGTATCATTTTTGCTTATATGGGAGATAAGTGCCATCTCATCTTCATCATCATCAGATTCATCTTTTACAACAATGAAGACAATTTCTTCTTCACTATCATCAGAATCCTTAGCCAAAAAGCATGTTTTCTTACCTTTATCTTTGAATGACTTGAAATTATTCTTGCCATTGTACTTGTGACCTTTCTTCTCATCCTTGCTTTGCTTGTTTGGGCACCTAGCTGCAATATGACCAATTTCTTCACATGAGAAATAGATTAAAGGAGTTTTACCTTTGTATTTACCTTTGCCTCTAGTATATTTCTTTTCAAGTAATGCTTCAATAACTTCAAGATCACTATCTGAACTTTCCTCTGATTCTTCTTCACTTTCTGACTGGATTTTCTTGCCCTTCTTAAGTGAAAGTTTGGCCTCAAATGCTGATTCAATATTTTTAGAAGTTGGAACATAGTTGTCATAGTTATCCAATTCAAAAGCTATCAATCTTCCAACTAAGGCATCCAAAGTTATATTGTGATTTTATTCACATCTTCTTTCTTGAATAGCAAATACTCTTATTGCATAGATAGGAAGCAATGTTCTAAGAGCCTTACTTATAATAGTTTCATCATTGATTTTTCCTCTAGAATCTCTGATTGCACTAACACTCACCTTGAGTCTTTCAACATATTTTGCAATGTTTTCATCTTCTTTCATCTTCATCTGATCAAACTGTCCTCTTAGGCTTTTTGCTTTGGCTCTCTTCACATTGTCATCACCACCATAAATTTTCTTCAGCTTGTTCCACATTTCATAAGTAGTTGTGCAGTCTTTGATCTCATCAAATTCTTCATAGATAAGAGCTGATGCAATGTCTATCATCATGGTGTTATGGTTCTTTTTCTCTGCATTGTCTATCATCATGGTGTTATGGTTCTTTTTCTCTGCAATGTCTTCAACAGTTAATGTGCCAGTAGGTACTATATATTCTTGATCAATATATTTGCATCCTAAGTCACCAATGGAAGCCAAATGAAGTCTCATGAGACCTTGCCATGCTAAAAAGTTATCTCTGTTAAGCCTTGGAATTTCTCTCTTGTAAGACATCTTGATCTTTAGCTTAGGTCCTTGAAACCCTTCCTGCAAGCACCAAAAGCTCTAATACCAATTGTTGGAAATATAGATGTAGTAACTGAGAGGGGGGGGTGAATCAGTTAACCATAAATTTTCTTTCCATAGATCCCTTAGATGTCTTATTAAATCATTTGCTGCTGTTATTCACCAAACATACAGAGAAATGTTGAAACTCAATTATTGCAGTGAGTATTAATTATAACTATTCTTAAGCATTCATCAGTGATTAACATACATGAATAAAGAAAATAACACGAACACAAGAGACACCAGATTTAATGTGGAAACCCAATATGGGAAAAACCACCAATGTAACTAGTTACTATTTTTCACTCTTCTGAAGTGATACCCTGTTAGGAGCCAACCTGGTAAAAGGTTACAAAACACACTGTTAGGTGTGACCTTGTTAGAGGATTTAATCACCCTGTTAGGAGTGGCCTTGTAAGAGGTCTTGAAATAATTCAATATAATTGTCACCTTGTTAGAGGATTTACAAAATGGCTGTTAAACCAACTCAGTTAGGAGATTTTGAAATCACTGCTACAATGGTAAGAAAGTAACAATGAAATGACCTGAATAATGATGCAACTGAATTGCTGAATATAGATCTTTGTTCTGCTTCACTAGATCCTTCCTGATCAAAATATATCTCTACTGCTCCTTAAGGATATCTAATCATCCTTCAAAATTCACTCACACTTTCCTTCTTTTTCTTCACTTCTACACTTTTAATTCACAACTTGACCTTCTATATATACCATTCAGATTGTCCATTCAGATTGTCAAGTCAGCACTAATAACATTACTAATCATTACAAAAGTCTACTGGAATAATCAAACTTTATTTCTCAAATTAACAAAATCCTTTACTAGGCCAACCTTGCTCAGTAAACACTAATCCAAAAAGATTTCCATTGGTGACCGAGAGAACTCGGTAAGCACTGTGAATTTTGCAACATCCTTTGGAGACTGAGTGAACTCGATACACACTAACTTTCCTTCGTTAACCGTGGAAGCTCGGTTAACACTATTTTCTACCATACTTTTCTTTGACACCAAAGATATCTCGGTAGACACTGAAAACCACCTGCTGACTGACTGAGCTTGGTAAATACTGGGAACTGCTTTGCTGACTGATTGAGCTTGATAAATAATATGACATTTGTGTGACATCAAAAACAACACACAATTAATCTAACAATTTTTCACTAACTTTATCCTTTAATAAATTATATTTAATGGATATATGCTTTTTTTTTAATACAACACAGGATTCTTTGAAATATTGATTTCACTTGAGTTATCATAGTAAATAGAAATAGGCTCATCTATACTTACTTTGATATATTTCAACATTTGTTTTATCCATACCATTTTTGTTAAATTAATTTTCACTAGGTGAATCATCAGTTTTAGTTAACTTGCAACCAGTCACCATAGGAGTACTAATAGGTTTGTAGTCATCCATTCCAAAATTATTCAACAATTATTTCACATACTTAGATTGAGACATGAAAACCCCCTTTTTTGATTGAATAAATTGTAAACCAAGAAATAATTTCATCTCACTGATCATAGAAATCTCAAATTCATTTTTCATATCATTAGAAAATTCCTTAAGTTCATCTTATCATGACCATACAAAATTATATCATTAGCAAAGACTTAAAAAATCAAGATATTTTCATGATCAACTTTGAAATACAAATTACTGTCAGTAATACCTTTGTTGAAACCAAGTTTAAGAAGATACTTACCTGATCTTGCATACTAGTCTCTAGGGGCTTGTTTCAATCAATACAATGCTTTCTTTAATTGGATGACCGTGTATTTTTTATTAGTCAAAGGAAATCCATCAAGCTTCTCAACATAAACTTTCTCTTCCAACTCACCATTAAAAAATGTAGACTTGACATCCATTTGATATAATTTAAAATATTTGTAAGTAGAATATGAAAGAAATAATATAACATCTTCAATTATAGAAATAGGAAAAAAGGTCTCCTCAAAATATATACCTTCCACTTGTGAGTACCCTTTGCAAACAAGTATATATTTGTTCCTTACAACTTCACTATCTTCTTTCATCTTGTTTCTGAACACCTATTTAGTATCAATCACATTCTTGTTCAAAGGTTTGTGAAAAATAATCTATGTTTTTTTTGTCAATCTAATCCAACTCTTCTTCCATAGATTTCATCCATGATTTATCATTAAATGATCCATCTATATTCTTAGGTTCAACCTTTGAAATCAAACAAATCTCTTCTCTATTTTGTGCTAACCTTCTTCTAGTTTTAACACCTTTATTTTTGTCATATCATCTAATCTCAAAATGATTCAATATTAAATTTCTTAGAATCTTAGGATTTTCTTGAATACCTAATTCTTGATCTTCTTCATCATTCACTAGTTCATCATCAACAACATGAATTCTAGGAACAATCTTTGATTGGTTCCGTGATGGATTTTGTGTTCCTTGATTGCACTAATATCCTCATCATCTGAATCATACTCACAAGATCTAGGTTGTCTCTATTCACTTTCATCAACTTTGACATTATAACTCTCAACAATATTTATCAATATATTGTTATAACATTTATATGCCTTTATTTTAGTAGAATAACCAAGAAAGATACCTTCATCACCACAACACAATAATGTTGGAAAGTTGACTTTACTTAGTATATATGACTAATTTTTATGTTTTCATTATGGAAAAAAAGTCATATGAACTTTTGTAGTCATCACACTAACTTAGAAGATCATAATTCAGCTAAGTATAGAAGACAGAGAAGATAGAGAAGACCCTGATGATCAGAGCATCGACGCATGTGTGTATGACCAAGTTTTCATATGTACCCTTGGATATAAGATTTTGAGTATGTTATTATGCTAAGTCTAAAAATGCATGGTCAGATTTGATAGTATGGGTAAGTTACAACAAGTCTAAGTGACACTGGCAGTTAAGCGACAGTGCAGAACATAGCATGTATCCAACAAATAGTTTTTTTGTTTAGTGTGTATCCTTTTGTTTTGTAAAAGCTATGTGCCTATTGTAATAGTGATTTAAACATGTTAATATCATTGTATGTAAACACACTTGAGCCAATTAATTTGGAAGTGTTGTATGTGTTAGGTTTTAGGCCAACACAGTAGTTAGTTTTGGTTGTGCCCATTCAACATGTATATATATGACGTGCACTTTTGTATTTGGACATGAGGAAGGGATATAGAGCATGGGAGATATAGAGAAGAGAAGAAGTATGAAAGTTCATTCAATATGAGATAAATCTCTAAAAGAAGTTAGAACATCAATGCACAAAAGGAACTAATCAGACAACAGTGTCAAAGTAGCAGTTCATCATTGCAGATATAGTGTGTATCTAATAACCAGGAGGTTGTAGCCTTCTTCATTGAGAAGTGAGCTCTAGCAGTGAGCCTTCCATCCCTAATAAGGTTTGTTATATCAGACTCCTAACTGAGTCATTTTACTATGTATTGTAATGATTGCTTCTAATAGGGCAAATGAACATTAACAGGTTCATAAGATTAGTACAGTTATTCATAGGTATTAATTCCCACTGAAGTTTTCCTCTGGCCAAGGTTTCCCCATAAACATATCTTGTGTTATGTGTTATGGTTGATTATTTCATTTGATTTACTATTCATTTCAGTACTTAAGTAATTGAGCTAAGTTTAAAGAAGTAGAAAAACATTAATTATAGAACACTGATTCACCCCCCCTCTCAGTGTTCCCATTCTTAACAATTGGTATCATAGCTTTGGTCCTCTAAGATAAGTTTAACCACTTGATGAGATCATGGATATAGATGAAGTGAAACATCTGAAGAAAAATCTTGAAGTAGCTCTTGAAGATCTTGACAGATCTAAAAAGGAAATTGATGAACTAAAATTGAAGGTCAGTGGCTCACAAGTATTCATCAAGAAACTAAGAAAAGATTTGAAAGATTGTTCAACCAATGATTTGGGAAAAATGGTCAAAAAGATAAATGAAGAAAACATGTCTTTGAAGGATTAGATTGAATATTTGGATAAAAAGTTAACCAATAATTAGGAAGCCTATGAAGAACAGATCAAAGAAAACAAATAGTTGGATGAAGAACGTCTTAGGCAAGCAAACATGAAAATCTTGGAGTTAGAAAACATCAAGAAAAAGATGGAATCTAAGTTGATAGAAGCAAAGAACCATATTGAAAAATTGCACACAAGTACTGATCTATTAGATTCTCAGTTATATACACAAAGGATAAAAGGAGATTCCAGTGGTATTGGATTAAATGAAGCACAAGTTCAAATCAATGTAATGCAAGAAATATTGAAAGCACCTGAAGAATCTACAGAAGCTAACAAGACTGAAAATCATACTGAAGCTAAAGTAGAACCATCTAAAGATGAACGCAAGCTAGTAAACAAAACTTGTTATCCCTATAAGAAGCATGGACATATAGCAAGAGATTTTTGAAGAGGTAAGACCTTTTAATGGTTATTGTTATTCATGCAATAAATTTGGTCATAGAGTTATGAATTGTAGATCAAATTAGACACATCACAATCAAAGAAATCAACCATAGAAAAATTCTAGAATTCCTCAAAACATCACATGTCAAATATGTTGGAAACTACAATTGAAGCAATTTTTGTATTGTCATTGATGTCAAACCTTAACTAGTAAGACTATTGCTATCTAAGAAAGTACTATATCTATTTGATTATTGAGAAGGATTAGGGAAAAGGTGATAACAATAGCACTTAAGGAAAGGTTGAGTTATCTTGATACTTCAATGGGTACTTGATTATGTGGCACAATGATAAGATAATGTATTGCTTATCTAAGTAAGAAGAAAGACTAAACAAGTATGCTTAACCAAGAAAAAGTAAAGAAATCTAGTTTAAGCCGAGTGATGTTAGTGTCAACTGAGCTAGTATATGCCAAGTAAATTCAGTTTTGACCAAACATCAGTTTATTGCTGAGGAAGACAATATTAGACAAGGAAATAGTTTTAGTGGTGACCAAGCTACCCAGTGATGACCATGGAGTTGAACACAGTATTGACCGAGTCTCAGTAATTTACATTTGAGGAAGAATTCAGATTCCTAGCCGACATAGTTGAATTCTTGGATTATGTAAATTGTGTTGACTTTATTTATTGAATGTATGGAAGCATTTAATGCACTGTAAACCATTTTATTGTAATTCCATTAAGAGATTAGATATGTTTCTATAAGGATTTATGAAGAACATAATGTTGGAAGGATTTGATGAATTTGGCCTAACCCTAAGATCTATGGAGGAGA
This sequence comes from Chamaecyparis obtusa, assembly GCA_027943335.1. Taxonomy (NCBI): domain Eukaryota; kingdom Viridiplantae; phylum Streptophyta; class Pinopsida; order Cupressales; family Cupressaceae; genus Chamaecyparis; species Chamaecyparis obtusa. The sequence goes on along the minus strand of BSBK01001333.1, from coordinate 2,606,124 downwards.
TTAAGCAACAAAAGTTAGATCGACCTATCAAAGAGGTATTAAGGAAACCTAAGTGTGAGGTTGCAGTAGGATGCTGGAGTTGTTGTTGTTATTGACTGAATAAGAAGAAAAGGCTAAAGGAGAAGGAGTTGTGATTGCTTGAAGGGATTTATGAGTAGATCAGTGATGGAGATGGAAATGGATCATAGTCAATAAGCCATCATATATATGTAAGAATTAGATCTATTATTTGCAAAGTGAGTTGTATGTTTTCAGATCAAGCATTGATGTTACTTTCTAACCATTGTATCAGTTTAAATCCTTTAATCAAGGTTGACCTAACAGTCATTGTATAAATCCTTTAATCAAGGTTGCATTCTAATGGAATGTACTTAAGTCCTTTAACAAGGTGCACTCCTAACAGGGTGGTTGAAATCCTTTAACCGGGTCACACCTAGCAGTGTATTTGTAAACCTTTGACAGGGTCAGATTTTCACATAGCTCACTTTAGAAGAGTGAAAATATCAGTAGCATGTTACAAAGTGGTTTTTCCCAAATTGGGTTTCCACTATAAATCCTCGTGTCAATGCTTGTGTGAATGTTTTGATTTAAACATTTATGTATTTTTCAAGTTAAATACTATTGGATAGTGGACTACACTATTATATGTCTCTAATATGCACTTTGTAATGACTGAGTAGTTGTTGATTGTTAGATCTAAAGTAGTTGAATAAGTTCAAAATTTTTATTATACATCTGGACCTGAGAACAACTAATTCACCTCCCCCCCCCTCTCTGTTGTTCTAAATTATATTAATAATTGGTATCAGAGCTGTTGGTGCTTAGAGAGAACAAGTTTAAAGGTACTTGAAGTAAATGATCAAGATATATAAGAAGGAGGTAACAAAGCTAAATAAGGAGAAATTCCCTCCATGGAAGATTCTGATGAAACTGCATCTAGCTGGTATTGGTGACTCAGCAAAGTATTATATTAAGCATGACTATGTTACACCTATTGCACCTCTGATTGTCGAGGAGATGAGAGCTAAATAATAGCACAATCAAGAAATGTTGGAGATTGCATCTGTCTTAAGCTATCCTAAATTTGAAGACATCAAATATTGCACAAATGCAAAGAAAATGTGGGACACTCTTGCAAACATCTATGGTGGTGACATAAATGTACTAAGGGAAAAAGCTAAAAGCCTGAGAGGTAAATTTGATGAAATGAAAATGCAAGAAGGTGAGAATATTGCTCAATATTGTGGTAGGATAAAAGAAGTTGTAAATTCTATTAGAGGAGCTAATGGAAATATTGATGATGAGACTGTTATTAGAAAAGTATTGAGAACTTTGTATCCTATTTATGACATCAAAATTTCAGCAATTCAAGAATCTAGATGTAACCCTGGTAATGTTCTTATTCTAGAAAGTCTTGTTGGTAAGATTACTACTTTTGAGCTTTCTAATTATGATAACTTCACTATTGCTAATGTTGAATCTGCATTCAAGTCACAAATGGTTTTGAACAAGTCTAAGAAAGAAAAGGAAAGATGCATTAGTGAGAGTGAAAGTGATAGTGACACTTCTAATGAAGAACTAGAGGATCTTAAAGCTCTTATGGCCAAAAGATTGAAAAGGGGAAAAGGAAAGTATAAAGGTAAACTCCCTATCATATGTTTCTCATGTAACAAAGTTGGTCATATAGCTACAAGATGCCTTAACAGGGATGACAAGGATGAGGAAAGAGATAGCAAGTGCAAAATAAGAGAGAAGAAAAAGGTTATCGAAGGTAGGAGGACTACAAAGATAAAGGTAATAAATCTTGCTATATTGTTGAAGAAGAAAGTAACACTAATAGTGATGATTTTGAAATTGAAGTAGTCTATGTTGCTATGAAAGATGAGTCTGATGAAGATGAGAAAACTACACTTGTATCCTATGTGAAAAAAAATGATAAGTGGATTATTGATAGTGGTTGCTCTCACCACATGACTAGTCACAAAAGTAAGTTTGATACCCTAAATCATTAAAAAGGTAGAAGTGTTAAGTTTGGTAATGATGCACCATGTCCTATTAAGGGTAATGGATTGATTAAGTTGACTGATAAGATCACTTGTGAAAATACTTATTGGGTTGAAGGTCTTAACTATAATCTGCTAAGTGTTGCACAACTTAATAGCACTGGCTACTGAGTGGAATTTCATCATAGGAAGGCTAAAATATTTTATGCCACTGATGAACTGATTGGAAGTGGAGAACAAACAAGAGGTAATTTTTTCTATCTAGACCTACTTGAAGAGACATGTTTGATTGCACAACTTGATGCTATATGGTTATGGCATAAGCAACTATGTCATGTTAACTTTGATAATCTAGTAGATATTAGTAAAAAGAAGAAAGTGAGAGGACTACCAAGATTGAAGAAACCTAATAATGTAATGTGCAAACAATGTCAGTTGGGTAAGATGACACAGTCTAGTTTCAAGAGCAAGACTTTTACTTCTGAAAATGCTTTAGATTTGGTTCATACTGACCTTTGTGGACCTATGGGTGTACAAAGTTATTGTGGTGCTAGATATTTTATTATGTTTTTTTATGATTACACCAGAATGATGCATGTAATGTTTTTAAAAGAAAAATTTGACGCATTTCAATTTTTTAAGTGGTATTTGGCTAAGGTTGAAAATGAGACATGTAGGAACCTGAAGTGTCTGAGATCTGACCAAGGTGGAGAATTCATATCAAATGAATTCAATCTATTTTGTAATGATAGAGGAATCAAGAGATAGATGTATGTGATGAACTACAATTGATTGAGAACCTGATTGAAGAACTTCAACTGATTAGAGATCACCGAGCACTGAACTTTTATATAAGACAATTGAATCAATTTTATGTTGTCATTGATGTCAACTAGTTTTGATAGTACTTATCATGGAGTTGCAAACATCTAACACATCTGTAGAAGAGAAGAGAAAGATGAAGAACCGAGACATCTACATGGAGGAAGATGGATATGATAGATGAGGATAAGGAATACTCTTGGTAACTTATTGATGAGTCTATGACTTCATATTGTTGACTTGATTATGTTTCATTAATCTGTTATAAATTTGGGAGAAAAATGTTACAAAGTAGTGTTGTCAATTAATGAAGCATTCTAGTATACACTGAGTAGTGTAGTATATACCAAGTACAGTATAAACTGAGCTTGTGTTCACCAACACATTTCTTTGTTAACCAAGAATGAACAAAGGAACTAAATGATTAGTTTAGCTGACAGAAGTTGATGAGTTGTAAAGTACATGATCATGAGGTGGATAGATAAAGTTTCTTATAAGATCAACAGCTAGCAAAATTCAAGGAATATCTAAAGGACAAATTTGAAATGTATTTTGACACATCAACCGAGGAAGGTATAAGTGATAAAATCAGTGATGGAGATTAAGCTGCAAAATTTGATGGATGAAAGGAAAATGGTTTACTTGACTATTTAAGAGACTAGGGTTTCATTATGAAACTTATGCTGGAGGAAAGAGTACTATAGAGATATCGCATGAACAAGCTTCATGCATGCTTGATCAAACTAGTTAAGGAGAACCAAACTATAGAGATTACCAAACATCAAAAAGCTATAACCAAGAGACAGTAAGTTACTGAATATTGTTGAACAAAATTGAAATATTGATGAGAGATTTGAATGAGCATAATATAGATCTGTACATCTAAAAATCAAGTTGTATTGTAATCAGATCAACTATTCTTATAGTTTGACCATTGTAATCAGATAAATCTCTTAACAGAGTAGACTAGAAAGTCTTGTAATGTCATTCATAGAATGTACATTTGTTAACCTATCAACCCCATAGTGAATGCTAGTTGGATGATAATGGTTAGTGTTAAATCCTCTAACAAGGTCACACCTTATAGTGTGTTTTGTAACCTTTAACAAGGTTGAGTCTTCACTGACCTCACTTCAGAAGAGTGAACAATTTTTGGGTTGTGGGTCCTAGGTGGTTTTTCCCTTCACACAGTTTCCATGTTAAATCTCTTGTGTTATGTGTTGATTGTGATGATTGTTGGATATCATACTTACATGTTGCATATTAGAATTGATCGGTAGTTACTATAAGTTATTGACTGGTAATTGGTAAAAGCACATACAATTTACTATTCTATGTTATCGAGCTACAAAAATTTGTTTAAATTGTTTTTGGATATACATTTTGTATTTTGGACTGTGGATAATTAACTCACCCCCTTCTCAGTTATTCTAACAATTGGTATCAAAGCATATTGGTTTCTTGAGACAAGTTTTAAGGACTTCAGCATAAAGATCACAAAATGTATAAGAGGGATGTGCCAAATTTGAACAAGGACAACCTTACAAATGATCAAGCCGAATGAAACTGCATATATCTGGAATTGGGAATTCTACCCTCACACTATTAGAGAATGGGCACATTGCACCACCCACTAGACCTTTGACTCTTGATCAAATAAGAGATAGACATGAGAATAACATTACTATGATGGAGATTGATGCTGCTCTGATAGATGCCAAGTTTGAAGATATTAAAGATTGCACTACTGCTAAAGATATGTGGGAAAAACTTGCTCAAGTTTATAGTGGTGATACAAATGTCAAGAGAGCCAGAGCCAAAAGTTTAAGAGGAAGAATTGATGATATGAAGATGAAAGGAGAAAACATTATGTAGTACACAAATAGAATAAAGGAGGTAGTTCACACTGTTAGAGCATCTGATGGTGTTATTTATGAAGACACTATGGTAAGAAAAATTCTAAGGACTTTATTACCTATTTATTCCATCAAAATATCTGCAATTCATGAAAATAGGTCAGCACCTAACAATACTCTCACTCTTGATAATCTAATTGGAAAGCTAACGACTTTTGAACTAAACAACTATGATAATAGTGTTGTACCAACTATTGAATCTTCTTTTATGACTTCTCTAAATATTGGTAAGTCTAGTAGTAGAAATAATAAGGATGATAGTGATAACAATACTGATGATGAGCTTGATGAGCTTGAAGGTCTTATGGCCAGGGGATTACCTAAAGGAAAAGGTAGATATAGAGGGTAATTACCTTTAGCATGTTTTAACTGCAAAGAAGTTGGTCATATTGCTACTAGATGTCCAAAGAGGAAGGAAGATGACAAAAACAAGGACTGATCTGGTGAAGGAAGCTATGGGAGAAGAGGCAATAGAAGTTACCAACTACAACAAAGACAACCGAGACAATAATGACAAAGGAAAAAAGGTATGTTCTATTGCAGAGGAAAATGAATCAGAATCTAATTTAGATGATGATGTAGAAGTGGTATTTGTTGCTATGAAGGATGATTATTGTAAGTACCTAAAATGTAGTGTTAAGGAATGCAAAGTAAACTAAACATTCAACAAAACAAATGAGATAAACACCTATGATTAGACCTACAAAATGAAGACAAAAACACTCAAAAGAAATAAAAACCTTCAAGCAAACCTTCAAGATGTAGAATATTTGTCCAAAGGATGGAATGTGTGCTCAATGATCTATGCTTCAAGCTTCAATAGAGAAAATGGCATGATAACTTTGCTTCAATGGTGGATGAAAATGAAGGAGGAGAGCTTCTCTTTTATAGAAAGATGAATGAAATGGATGGTCAAGATTAAGGGTCAAAAGAGGAGTGAGCAATGGTGGTGATGCATCTAAGGGAGAGCACATGGATTGTGCTTTCTCAAATGCATAGCATTGTGACAAGTGTCACAATGGTGGAGGATGAGAGGAGAGGCATCTTTGGAAGGTGTGAGAGGGGACAAGTGTGTAAGAGGTGTAAGAGGCTTTTGATTTCTCATTGGAGGATGTGGAGGTGATGTCATAAGGGGTTGAATTTGGGGTGGATTAGCATTTTCTTAATCTTGGATTATGATTGTGCACATGATTAGGAGGTGATTAGGCTTGGTAAGTGGAGGATTGGGGAGATGTGATGAAGGAGAGAGAATGAGTGGAGGATTAAATTAGCTAAGCATGGATTATTAGCTAATAGGGGAGAATTAGAATTAAATATTTTATTTAATTCCAAGTGGGAGGAAAAGGGAATTTATGAATTAATTTATTTAGATAAATGTATCCATTTAAATTAATAGAGGAATAAGGATTTAATTAATTATCAGACTATAGGTTTGTCATTTTGATAATTAATTGGGCTATAGTTAATTAATTAAATTAATTAACTAGGGGATGACATAAATTAATTAAATAAATAATATTTAATTAACAAGATGTCCTAGGAAAAGACTAAATATGATTACTAAATTATGTAATCAAATTTAGGTGTCTACAATTATGAGGAAGAAGAAAGGTATGTAGAAACAACACTGATTTTTAAAGTTAATAAAAATGATACATGGATCATAGATAGTGGCTGTACACATCACATGACTGGTGATGAAGAAAAATTTAATCATCTTGAGCAATGTAATGGAGGATCTATAAAAATGGGTAATGATACACCTTGTATGGTTAGAGGAAAGGGATCCTTACTGATAAATGATAGAATCCAATGTGATACTACTTATTGGGTAGAAGGACTAAACTATAATTTTCTAAGTGTGGCACAACTGAACAATTCAGGTCACCGAGTAGCTTTTGAGAGAAAGAAAGTAAAAATATTTGATGATGGAGGAAGACTTGTTGAACAAGAGCACAATCAAAAGGTAACTTGTTTTATCTTGATAATGCAGAGTCTTCTTGTTTAATGATGAGAAATGAAGATGCTTGGTTATGGTATAAAAGGTTATGTCAATTAAACTTTGATAACATGATTAAAATTAGTAAAAAGAAAAAGGTTAGAGGCCTGCCTAACTTATCTAAGCCTAATCATGTTATGTGTCACGAGTGTCAGAAAGGTAAAATGAAAAAATCTAGTCTCAAAAGAAAAGATTATTCAACAAAGAAAATACTTGAGTTGGTTCACACTGACCTATGTGGTCCCATGAGAACACAGAGTTATTATGGTGATAGGTATTTCATTCTTTTTATTGATGATTATACTAGATTGATGACTGTCATGTTCTTGAAAGAAAAATCAGACGCATTTAAGATGTTCAAGTGGTATAAAGCAAAAGTAGAGAAAGAGACTGGTAAAGAATTGAAATGCTTAAGATCTGATAGAGGTGGTGAATTTATTTTTGATGAATTTACTAGCTATTGTAATGAGCATGGTATAAAAAGATAGGTCTCTACACCAAGAACACCTCAACAGAATGGAATTACTGAAAGGAGGAATAGGTCAATAGTTGACTGTGGAAGAACACTAATGATAGAAAAAAATATTTCTCAGACATACTAGAGAGAGGTAGTTAGCACAACTATTTATGTTTTGAATCGAGTATAGTTGAAGAAGGACACTAACAAAACACCCTATGAGTTATGGTTTGGACACAAACCCACTATAAGTTATTTCAAAATTTTGGAAGTAAATGCTTTATTATGAAAGATGAAAGAAATGGAAAGTTTGACTCAAAAGGTGATGAAGGGATATTTCTTGGATATTCCACTAAAAGAAAAGCATATAAGTGTCTAAATAAAGTTACTAATAAAATGATAGAAAGTGCTAATGTCAGGGTTGATGAGTTTGATGACAAGAATGTAGAAGAAAGCAAAAAGGAATCAGAAGACTATTGTATATTCACATATATTGAGCATCCAGAGTATCTATTGAAGCCATAGACAGTGACAACCGATCAACAGGAAAACAACATTGAGGAATAGGAAAGAGAAACCAAAGAGCAGGAAGGACCTACCAAGAAAGAAAATGAACCTGGATAGGATGAACAAGAAAGAAGAGATCAGATACTAGAAAGATTTGTTAGAAGACATCATCCTGAGAACCAAATTATTGGCAAAAAGTAAGCTGGCATACAAACAAGAACTAAATCAAGACAAGGTACATGCTTAATTTATGAATATGAAATGAAAAAATGTTAAAGTTGCATTACAGAATGAAGAGTGGATAAATGTAATGAATAAAGAGATTGAACAAATAGAGAAAAACAAGACATGGACCTTAGTACCTAGACCTAAGGATAATAATGTTATCGGTACTAAGTGGATCTTCAGAAACAAGCTGAATGAAAATGGATAGGTTACAAGGAATAAAGCCAAACTAGTTTGCAAAGGGTATGCACAGGAGGAAGGAATTGACTATGGTGAGACCTTTACACCTGTTGCTAGAATAGAAGGAGTTTGAAAGTTACTAGCTTATGCAGTACATAAGAATTAAAGTTTATTAAATGGATTTTAAGTCTGCATTTCTGAATGGGATACTTGAAGAAGAAGTCTACATAGAACAACTAGAAGGGTTTGTTGATCTAGTAAAAAAAACATGGTATGTAGATTACATAAATCTTTGTATGGTTTAAAGCAAGCACTGAGAGCCTGGTATGAAAGGTTGCATACTTATTAGTTAAGTATTGGATTTTTTAGAACTAGTGAGAACATCAATTTGTATATGAAAGGAGATACTGATGATACTATTATAATTGCTGAAATATTTGTGGATGATATTATCTTTAGAGGAAAAGATCACATATGTAAATCATTTGCTGATGAGATGAGAAAAGAGTTTGAAATGTCTATGTTTGGAGAGATTAAGTTCTTTCTAGGATTGTAGGTTATTCAGTAGAATGATGGGATATTCATCACACAATCCAAATATATAAAAGAAGTACTGAGAACATTTAGCATGGAAGATGCTAAACTAGTTGGAACACTAAAGGTCATAGGCTTCAAATTGACTAAAGAGGATGAAACTACAGAGGTGAACTAGATACTATACCAATCAATGATTGGTAAGTTGATGTATGTAGTACATAATAGACCAGATATAGCACATGTTGTGGGAATTGTTGCAAGATTTTTTGCAAATCCTAGGGAGTCACACGTGATTGCTACAAAGAGAAACTTAAGATACCTAAAGAAAATAGAGGATTATGGATTATGGTATCCTAAGGATGGAAAGTTTGAACTTAAAGTATACACTGATGCTAATTGGGCTAGAAATGTGGATGATAGAAAAAGCACAACTAGAGGATCCTTTTTATTCGGTGAAAGACTTGTTACCTGGACAAGTAAGAAGTAGTCTTGTATTTCCTAGTCTATAGCTGAAGTAGAGTATGTTGTCACTACTACAAACTGTTCAAATATTGCTTATATTAAGAAAGTGTTAGAAGCAATGAATGAAGTAATCACTGAGATGGTGATTATATACTATGATAACACTAGTGCTATAAACATTTCAAAGAATCTAGTGATGCACTCTAAAATAAAGCACATATCTATCAAGTATCACTACATAAGAGAAAAAGTGCAAGAGAAGCAAGTGAAGCTTGAATTTGTTACATATAAAGAGCAACTTGCTATATTTTCACAAAGCCTCTACTGAAAGATACATTTGAATACTTGAGGAATAGACTTGGGGTTTGTCCCCTATCTACCAGTTACTAATGTGATACTGAGACACACCAATGGTCATAGACTACAGGTTATTCAACAGAATGATGGGATATTCATCACACAATCCAAATATATAAAAGAAGTACTGAGAACATTTAGCATGGAAGATGCTAAACTAGTTGGAACACCAATGGTCATAGGCTGAAAATTGACTAAAGAGGATGAAACTACAGAGGTGAACCAGACACTATACCGATCAATGATTGGTAAGTTGATGTATGTAGTACATAATAGACCAGATATAGCACATGTTTTGGGAATTATTGCAAGTTTTTTTGCAAATCCTAGGGAGTCACACGTGTTTTCTATAAAGAGAATCTTAAGATACCTGAAGAAAATAGAGGATTATGGATTATGGTATCCTAAGGATGGAAAGTTTGAACTTAAAGTATACACCGATGCTGATTGGGCTGGAAATGTGGATGATAGAAAAAGCACAACCAGAGGATCCTTTTTATTCGGTGAAAGACTTGTTACCTGGACAAGTAAGAAGTAGTCTTGTATTTCCTACTCTATAGCTAAAGAAAAGTATGTTGTCGCTACTACAAACTATTCAAATATTGCTTATATTAAGAAATTGTTAGAAGGAATGAAGTAATCACTGAGCTGGTGATTATATTCTGTGATAACACTAGTGCTATAAACATTTCAAAGAATCTAGTGATGCACTCTAAAATAAAGCACATATCTATCATGTATCACTACATAAGAGAAAAAGTGCAAGAGAAGCAAGTGAAGCTTGAATTTGTTACATCTAAAGAGAAACTTGTTGATATTTTCACAAAGCCTCTACCAAAAGATACATTTGAATACTTGAGGAATAGACTTGGGGTTTGTCCCCTATCTACTAGTCACTAATGTGATCTGGAGGTTGCATCAGCCTAATCTTATCAGAAGATCATTCATGTTGATGCATAATAGTTCACACTTTAGATTTCTATCTAAGGTTGTGAAAGTTTTGAGAAACCAGTGGCATAATTAGTATACTGAGATACAGTGAATGAACAGGACAACAGTGAGTTAATTGGCTACTACAAGAGCTGTTTGTTTATTTGTTTCTTTGGAATTGTTGTCAAAGGGAGAGATAAACAATATGATAACTGAGAAAAATACTGGAACATCTATCTAAGGGAAAGAAAATATGAAAAGATAAAGGGAGATAAATAGAAGGAACTTGAGAGCTGCTAAAGATTATATCTGCAGAAGATAGTCTGCACATTGCAATGTTGTTATGTAACATAGTGATTAAACATATTAAGCTAATGGAGAGCTTACCAAGCTACATCATTTTTTTACAGAGTTGTAGAAAACATGTTTTGTATGTGTATGATATACATCATATTGCTTGAGTTTCCATCAATGCCAAAGGGAGAGATTGATAAACTACAACTGATTGAGAACCTGATTGAAGAACTTCAAGTGATTAGAGATCACTAAGCACTGAATTGTTATGTAAGATAATTGAATTAGTTTTATCTTGTCATTGATATCAACTAGTTTTGATAGTACTTATCATGGAGTTGCAAACATCTAACACATCTGTAGAAGAGAAGAGAAAGATGAAGAACCAAGACATCTACATGGAGGAAGATGGATATGACAGATGAGGATAAGGAATACTCTTGGTAACTTATTGATGAGTCTATGACTTCATATTGTTGACTTGATTATGTTGCATTAATCTATTATGAAGTTGCGAGAAAAGTGTTACAAAGAAGTGTTGTCAGTTAATGAAGCATTCCAATATACACCGAGCAGTGTAGTGTATACCGAGCACAGTGTAAACCTTTCTTGTGTTCATCGATGCATTTCTTTGTTAATTGAGAATGAACAAAGGAACTAAATGATTAGTTTAGCTAACAGAAGTTGATGAGTTGTAAAGTGTATGATCACAAGGTGGCAAGATAAAGTTTGTTATAAGATCAATGGTTAGAAAAATTCAAGGAAGATCTAAAGGATAGATTTGAAATGTGTTACTGACACATCAATCGAGGAAGGTTTAAATGGAAAAATCAGCAATGGAGATTAATAAAAAAAATCTGATGGATGAAAGGAAAATAGTTTACTTGTCTATTTAAGATACTAGGGTTTCATTATGAAACATATGTTGGAGGAAAGAATACTATAGAGATATCGCATGAACAAGATTCATGCATGCCTGATCAAACTGGTTAAGGAGAACCAAACTATAGAGATTACCAAGTGTCAAAAAGCTATAACCAAGAGAAAGTAAGTTACTGAATATTGCTGAATAGAATTGATATATTGATCAAAGATTTGAATGAGCATAATATAGATCTATACATCTACAAATCAAGTTATATTATAATTTGATCAACTGTTGTTACAGTTTAACCATTGTAATCAGATAAATCTCTTAACATAGTAGACTAGAAAGTCTTGTAATGTCATTCATAGAATGTACATTTGTTATCCTATCAACCCCATAGTGAATGTTGGTTGGACGATAATAGTTAGTGTTAAATAATCTAACAAGGTCACACCTTATAGTGTGTTTTGTAACCTTTCATAGGGTTGTGTCTTCACTGACCTCACTTTAGAAGAGTGAACAATTTTTTGGTTGCCGGTCCCAGGTGGTTTTTCCCTTCACAGGGTTTCCATGTTAAATCTCTTGTGTTATGTGTTGATTGTGATGATTGTTGGATATCATAATTTACATGTTGCATATTAGATTTGATCGATAGTTACTATAAGTTATTGACTGGTAATTGGTAAAAGCACAAACAGTTTACTATTCTATATTACCAAGCTGTAGAAATTTGTTTAAATTGTTTTTGAATATACTTTTTGTATTTGGGACTATGGATAACTGATTCACCCCGCTCTCAGTTATTCTAACAGTCTACACCTAGAACACCTCCATAGAATGGTATAGCAAAGAGAAGGAATAGATCTATCATGGATTGTGCAAGAACACTAATGATCAAGAAGAATGTTGCACAAAAGTACTAGAGAGAAGCTATAAGTACAACTATTTATACCCTAAACCAAGTACAGATCAAAAAATGTACAAATGTTACACCTTATTATTTATGGCACGGGTATGCACCTAATGTAAAGTACTTTAGAATTTTTGGGAGAAAATGCTATATACTAGAAGACAATAGGAATGGAAAGTTTGATGCTAAAAGTGATGAGGGCATATTTGTAGGATATTCCACAAAGAGTAAAGCTTACAAGTGTTTGAACTCTAACACTAACAAAATTATGGAAAGTGTAAATGTCAAGGTCAATGAATATGCAGAGAAAAATGAACATGAGAGTAAGAGAGAACCAGAAGATTATATATCTTTTGTTTATATAGAAGGAGAGTCAAGTGAAAAACTTGCACTTGATGTAGAGTCTTGGGTAATAAATACCTAGCATCAGGGAAATAATGCCGAATGACAGGAAGGAAATGCCGACCAACAGGAGGATGCTGCCGAGTATCAGAAAAAGGTTGTTGAGCATTCAGAAGTTGAATCTAACAATCTTATTGAAGAACTTGAAGAGAAAGGAGAAAATAAAGTAGAACTTGTTTTGGCATAGTATGTAAGGAGACATCACAAGCCTGAACAAATGGTTGGAGATAAAGAAAATGGAGTTCTGACTAGAAGCAAGTTAAGAGACCCTACATGTTTATTGTGTGAATTTGAGCCTAAGACAATAAGTGAGGCACTAGAAAATGAAGATTGGATCCAAGACATGAATGAGAAGATAGACCAAATAGAGAAAAATAATACCTGGACCTTGGTGCCGAGACCAAAAAACAAAAATGTCATTGGAACAAAATGGGTATTCAGAAACAAGCTTAATGAACATGGACAAATCACAAGGAACAAAGCAAGGCTAGTATGCAAAGGCTACATGTAAGAAGAATTAATATATTATGGGGAGACATTTGCCCCTATATAAAGATTAGGAGTGAGAAATCTACTTGCATATGTTACCTACAAAGATTTCAAGGTATACCAAATGGATGTCAAGTCTAAAATTTTTAAATGGTATATTAGAAGAAGAAGTGTACATTGAAAAACTTGAAGGATTTGTTGATACAAACAAGAGACACATGGTTTGAAAACTAAATAAGGTGTTATATGGACTAAAGAAAGCCCCTATAGCATGGTATGAGAGGCTACACAATTACTTGCTATAGATTGGATTCTCAAGGACAAATGACACTAGCAATCTATACATGAAAGATGAAGAAGGTAAATGAATCTTGTTATCTAAGATTTTTGTAGATGATATCATATCTGGTTGACAAGATGTCATGTGTAAGAAATTTTCAAATGAGATGCAAATTGAATTTGAAATGTCAATGTTTGGGGAGATAAAATTCTTTGTTGGTTTACAAGTATATCAGACAGAGAAAGGTATTTTTATCACCTAGTCTGAATATGTTAATGAGATACTAAAAACCTTTGGTATGGAGGATTCAAGGCTAGTAAGTAGTCCCATGGCTACTTGACAAAAATTGTCTAGAAATGTTGATGATGCTGAAGTAAACCAGACTTTATATAGGTCCATGATTGGAAAAGTGTAGTATGTTGTTCACAACAGACCAGATATTGCTCTAGCAATTGGGATTGTGGCAAGATTCTCTGCCAATCCTAAGAAAACTCATATGATGGATATAAAAAGGATAATGAGATATTTGAAAGGGACTACAGATTATGGACTGTACTACAAGAAGCATGAAATATTTGAACTAAGAGTCTATACTGATGCAGATTGGGCAGGAAATGTGGATGATAGAAAGAGGACTAGTGGTGGAGCTTTTTTTCTTGGACAAAGACTAGTTTCCTAGACAAACAAGAAACAAAATTGAATTTCCTAATCTACAGCTAAAGCCAAGTATGTAGTTGCAGTAGTGAATTGTTCAAACTTGGTATGGATAAAGAAATTGTTGATAGGCATGAAAGAAGAGATCACTGAACTAGTTGTCATCTACTATGACAACAAAAGTGCTATCAACATATCTAAGAACCTAGTGATGCACACAAATGAAAAACATATCTCCATCAAGTATCATTACTTGAGGGAAGTGGTACAAGACAAAGAGGTTAGAATGGAATATGTGAATACAAAGGAACAATAGCAGACATATTCACTAACGCCTTACCTAAAGAAGCTCATGAATATCTAAGAGGCAAATTAGGGGTTCTTCCCCTCACTGAGGTTTCCTAGTCAAGCTAGGAGCACTACATCAAATGTGCTATGAAGAGTGTCTAAAAAATTGATGCAGAAAAAGGTCACACTTTAGGAGTAGCCTAGAGTTGTGAAAAGTACAAAAAAGTTGATAAACAATCATAAGAAAAGATGACAAAGGGAGAAATATTGTTACTAAACTGACAAGATGACATCTACAGATGAAAGATGCATATTTTAGTTTCTCCTTTGGCATTATTGTCAAAGAGGGAGATGAATAAGATGAAAACACATGGTAAGATTTCATGGAAGATCAAGTAAGAGGGAGAGATTCAGAGGAAAGGAACACAATAGAGATTAAGTGGAAGTTACTGTGTGGATGGTCATGCAAGAAAGGGTAAGAGATTCAAAATCAAAATGAAGCTAAGGATATTATAAATATTTCTGATGTACAGACAAGTTTTGGATTTCTTGGTGAATCATGTGTTATTCATATGGTGTTGCCATCAATGCCAAAGAGGGAGATTGGTGGAAATTGCAATTGAAAAAAATGTTGTATTGTCATTGATGTCAAACCTTAACTGGTAAGATTGTTTCTATCTAAGAAAGTACTATATCTACTTGATTGTTGAGAAGGATTAGGGAAAAGGTCATAACAATAGCACCTAAGGAAAGGTTGAGTTATCTTGATACTTCAATGGGTACTTTATTATGTAGCAAAATGATAAGATACTATATTGCTTATCTAAGTAAGAAGAAAGACTAAACAATTAGGCTTAATTAAGAAAAAGTGAAGAAATCTAGTTTAAGCCGAGTGATGTTAGTGTCGACTGAGCTAGTATATGTCGAGTAAATTCAGTGTTGATAGAACATCAGTTTATTTAAAAGGAAGACAATTGTATCATCCTAAAATGGAAGCACTTCTATTGGTTTGTCCTTTCTTTATACTTGTAGGTTTACACTATGATTGACAAATTAATGTCACTAACTCTATCACCACTTCAAAGTCTGTAAGGAAAAGGGCCAATTAACAAGGATCAAAGAGATCCTCCTCCACTTTGAGCTTAGATGCTTAGGTGGGTGTACCTTTGACTCACTTCTTGAAAGGAATCACAAAATATTAAGCAATTATATCATTTACAAACTAGTTTAAAGATTTTATCATTTATATGTATGGTGGATGATGATGAACTACTTCCAGAGAATGGATCAGTGCCTTAACCTAGGGCATAGAGTCACCTAATAACAAAAATCAACTAAAAAATCCTAAATCAAATACTCCTAAATTTAGGATAAGTGCTTTGCCTATTATCCCGCTCACCCTCAAACCTGATCATCAAATTCCTACCCAACCATGAACTCACTGAAATCACCTTAAAGACTTTAATCCTAACTTTGTTAGGAACTCAAAGATAATTCCAAAATACTATTTATTTACCATATGCTAACTCACTTTGTGACATTAACATATATGAGCCCAAGATCAGAATAAGAAGACAAACAAGAATCTGAGATTGGAATTAAAGTGCATTCTCATTAAAATCTACAAAATCTATGCATTACCAGAACAACAAAATGCTAGGAGATAAACCCAAAATCTAGGCTCTCCTCATTCAATCTTTACATTGATTTTCAACATAACATCAACAACCAAAAAAATAAAAAATTTGACCATATATACCCTCTAGTCATCTTGGAATCCCAAAAATAGGATGCAACAAGCTACGAATGACTAGGGAAAGGGGTTAGGTTTTTCACCCACCAAACCAACCAAAAATTCAATCACAATTTATTTCATGGGAGGAAAACCAAGTGACTTGGCCTGATCAGATCCTAGGATGATCTTCACTTATGATAAATATCTTGATTTGTATTGAAGACCTTGAATTTTCTACATTCACCCACCTGATTACCCACCTGCAACATGTCTCGAGAAACTTCTTTATAGTACAAAAACCCCTGTAATCAGTCATCAAACACCCTAGGCCACTTTGTAGCAGTTGGCGAGATCATTCCTACCAAACCTAGCTGCTAAAACATTAAAAATTAGTCCTTTTGTCGCTAAAAACCCTCTAAATATTTGAAATTCTTGAAGAAATGGCCAATCGACAAGTTTAAAACATGGCCATGGATCTCATCCTTTCTCGACAGATCGGGTGGTTGTCATTAATCTCTGTAATAGTCACAAGGCCATTTTGAAGTCTTTTGCCACATCACCAAAGTGTCCACCAATCATAAATGAGCATGTCAACCCTACGTAGCATCACAGACCCACCTTGACTTTTATTTACCTTCATATTGGACAACAGGGACATGATCACAAGGGGAAAGAATATTCCTCTCAATCAAGCACCCATCATCAATCCTTCTAACAATTGTGAGACCACTGACCTCTATAGAGAGATGGTCCCACTGACAACTACCATGTGACAAACCTACCAACCAATGAAAAGCCACCAAGTTAAGATGACTGAGCAAACAAGGACCCACCGTGCATAGGCCGCAACATGTTGGAAGATCATGCAGTTGTTGCATGATCTCATGGGGTAGGAATATTCCATGAGATCATGTGCCTACCGTTAGATTAAAAGGGGACTAAAATGCTAGGCTCGCTGGGACAGATGGTACCTTGTCGCTAAATCACATGTCAGAACTCTTCACAACAAATAGTCTTGCGAGATAATGATAGCCACACAAATTAAAGGCCGACACCTAGGAAAAATTATCGGGAAAACTTAGGCTTAGATAGAAAAATTAAAGGGGGCCCCAACAATAAAACCTAACGACATAACACATGAAGTGGTTATCACAATTTTAGCACATGGGTATTTGGGACTTTAGTGATAAAAAAGGTAAAGCTCAATTAGAATAGGGCCAAGATAGTCTAGGGTTTCTTTTCACCAATGGCTAAATATTTGAAAATTGAACTAGGGTTTCAAGCCAGAGATAGAAAAAAACTTGTAGAGACCAGAGAAAAATACATACAACCATTAAAATTTTTGCAGGTGCTAATAGTGGCTCTATCTGGGGATGATGGGAAACTTGTGCCTATGAAAGAATGCACAATTACTAGATGAAGTAGACCACCAACTAGACAAAAACCTTGAACAATAGAGAGCAAAGGACAAAACCCTACAAGCTAAGACAAAAGAAAGAGGGAACATGCACACCACTATACAAAATGTACACCAAAAATAGACCTAACTACTATTCATGGAGAGAAGGATACCTTCAATTGAAGTATTTCTTCAAGAATTGTCCATGAACTAGCAATTCCTAAACATCACCATTTAGTTCCTTTACAATATAAGACTCATGGCCCCATTTTTCATGAATTAGATATGGCCCCAACTAGATTGAATCAAACTTACCATGTTTACCTTTGTCCTCCAATCTAGCATTCAAAATTAATACCAATTCCTTAGGCTCAAACCTCCTTTCAACAGTCCTTTTGTCATATAAATTCTTGACCTGCAATTGCAACTTGGCATTTATTGAAACTGATTCTCTCCTAGTTTCATCTAGCCTGATGAGGTCTTCAATTCTCAACTGCATTTCATCATCTATATCATCATCATACAACTGAACAAACCTATACATCTCTAATAAGTTGTTCTAAGGAATCCTTGCATGTATCCCATATACTAAATCAAATGGTGCACAACCAATTTCCTTCTTCACAGTTACCCTATTAGCCCATACAGCTAATGGTAACATTGCATTCCATGCTCTTTTATTCTTATCAAGGATCCTCTTGAGGATTTTTATCAAGCTCTTATTTGATGATTTTGCATGTCCATTCCCTTGTGGATGATAGGGTGAGGAGTATGAAATCTGAATTCCTAGACCTTGGCAAAAATCCTTGTACTCAACAGACCTAAAACACATTGCATTATCACTGACTATCCTCTCAGGGAAACCGATCCTTGTGACAATATTGTTCAACAAGAAATCAGTGACCACCTTACTAGTTGCATTTCTTGTAGGGATAGCTTCTAACCACTTTGTAAAATAATTAGTGGCAACTAATATCCATGAATGTCCCCAACTAGATTTATTTGGTATCTCTCTAATGAAATCTATTCCCCATTGTTGGAAAGGAGCCTGCACTTCAACTCACCTCAAAGGTACATTTCCTAAAAACTTAAGCTTACCAGAGAATCTTTGACAAGCATCACACCTCCTTACCAACTATTCTACATCCTTGAAGATTGTGGGCCACCAGAATCCTACTCTCAAGACCTTTTGAGAAGTAGTTTTACCCATATAATGTCCCCCACAAACTCTCTCATGCATTTCTTTTAGCAACATGTCCACCTGATTTTCATCAACATAGTTCAAAAGTATGCAATCCAAATTTTTTCTATACAATTTGCATCTTATAATCACATACTTCATGGCTTGTAGTTTCAAAGTCCTTTTCTTGTTGTCATCCATTCCTGCAAGACACTTCATGTTCCTTAAGTAAAATATAATGTCTTGATACCAGATGCAATCATCCATATCACAAGTGTAATCAATCTCAGTCTAGTTTATCTAACATGCATCAAAATTGGATTGAGCCATTAGATTTTCCAATCCTTATCCTTTGATCAATTTGGTAATTTGGATGTCAATATTGAATTCTTGAATTCTATTTATCCATCTACATCTCCTTCCAGACACCTCCTGCTGTGAAAAAATATCTTGTACTACAACACTAGGTACAAAGGCAATCACAATTGCTCCCATCAGATAAAATCTAAAAGCCTTGATAGCCTTTACCAGTGCATAAGCCTATTTCTCATTGATATCATATTTCAATTTAGTAGCCTGCAAAGATTTACTAAAAAATGCAATAGGCTGCTCATAACCTTCATTATTCTTCTGCAACAAAACTGCAGCAATAGTATGAAAAGATGCAAAGGAAAAGATATGCATTGGGATACTGTAATCAGGTGCCTTGAGCACAAGTGTATCTTTAATAGCTTGCTTGATGTTCTTGAAAGATTCATCAGGCTCACCTTCCCACATTATCTCAGATCCTTTCTTCAACATCTTGGATATTGGCCTAGTGACTTCAACAAAATTTGTAACAAATCTTCTCAAGAAATTCACTTGATCAAAGAAAGACTGAATTCCTTTAACATTTTTTGGCTTAGGGATTTTATCAATGGTTTCCACCCTTTCAGGATCAATTCTAATGGATTTCTTTCCAACCAAGTGGCCAAGCAACTTACCCTCAGTGACACCAAATGCACATTTCCTTGGATTTAATGAAATGCCATATTCCAAATCCCTCATAAATATTTTTTTCTAGATGAATACAATGATCTTCTTCCCTCTTGGAATAGGTAGTTAAATCTTCTTGATAAACAACAAGGAAATCATTTATAAAATCTAAAAAGGAAACATCCACTTCCCTCTGAAAAGTTGCACCAGCATTTGTGAGAGCAAAAGGCATTCTCACATAAACATATGTTCCCCAAGGTGTAGTAAAAGCTGTCTTAAATTGTTCTGATTCTTTCACAATTACTTGATTATAATTGGAGAAACCATCCATCATAG
Organism: Chamaecyparis obtusa; assembly: GCA_027943335.1. Taxonomy (NCBI): domain Eukaryota; kingdom Viridiplantae; phylum Streptophyta; class Pinopsida; order Cupressales; family Cupressaceae; genus Chamaecyparis; species Chamaecyparis obtusa. Next base: position 2,585,919 of record BSBK01001333.1, on the reverse strand, counting down.
ATATTAATTTAGATCCGGTCACTCTTTGAAACATAGCCTCCATATTAGGTAGACAATAGTTATCCTTCAATGAGCTGATGTTTAAATTTATGAAATCCACAAAAAGTCTGATGTCACCATTCTTCCTGACAGGAACCAAATTTGAAACCCAAGAAGAATGCCTAATGGGCTTGATAATTCCAGCATCTCTTAGCTTCATTAATTCTTCTTGCATCTTAGGTGGAAAAGTAGGATTTATAGGCCTTTGTTTTTTCCTAAAGGGTTTAGCATCTTCCTTCAAAGGAATAACATGTTGGAACAAGTCTTTTCTATAAACCTTTAGGTCATCATATGACCATTCAAAAACATGCCTAAATTTTCTTAGTAATTCAATCAATGAATTCCTTACTTTATGAGATACATCCTTACCAATGTAGACCTTCTTAGGTGCTTCTTGTGTTCCAAGATTTATCTCCTCCAAATTTATATGACCTTCCCTTTTAATATCCTTTTGAACTTTGTCCTAGTTATCAAACATAGTTTCTAGAACAACAAGTCCCTTAGGAACCTTGTTAGTTTTAAGTTGAATGACCTCATTACCAAGGACAAACTCCTTTCCTTCTGTAATCTCAACCAGGGCTAAACAATCTAACTCCTGACCATGATACTGATCTTCATAATTCAAAAATCTCAAGATATCCTAGTCATCTTCAAAAACTTGCCAATTCTCAACATTATCTAGTATACTAGGCCTAGTCTGAATTTCAACCTTAGAGAGGCTAGCAAAAGTAACATCACTGGGATTGATTGCAATATTGGCTAACAAATCAGCCATCTTATTATTACTTCTATCCTTCCACTCAATATTGAAGGCATCAAAATGCTCAATCAAATCCCATACAACATTCCTATATTGCTTCAGCCTTTTGTTCTTGGAAGCATATACCGATCTTATTTGGGACACCACTAATTCAGAATCTCCAATAACTTTTATACATTTAATTCCATGCTTTTGTGCCAATCTTAGTCCTAAAAACAATGCTTCATATTCTACTATATTATTGGTACAAAAGAAATTCAATGTGAAAGAGAATTTTTAGGTACTTCCATTAGGAGATATGAGTAGAATACCTACTCCTGCTCCATCTTTGTAGTTAGCACCATCAAAGTACATTACCCACAAATCACCTTTCAAAGACATGGAACCAACCTCATCAACAATACATGGTAATACAGGCTCCTTTTCAAGTACATTGACCTCAGCTCTAAAAGCATTGACACCAATATCTACAAAGCGGGTAACCTCATTATCAATATTTTTTTCAATCATATAAGTTACCCTTGGTTCTCTTTCAATTTTAACAAACTAATCATCAATCTTGAAAGTTGCAGAATAGAGATCACATTGCAAACATCCACCCATGGAGGCACTCCATTTCCTAGATAATAGCATACCATAATAGGGTGGAATGTCTACCACCAAGACACTCATAGTCAATTCTTTCTCTGGATAGGCTGCCAATCTATATGGCATTGCATTTATAGTCCCAATGACTAGTACTTCCCTCTGATCCATTGCACAACATCTAAATTGTTCTATATCAACTTTGAGACCTAAATTTTCCATGATCTTAAAAGGCATAACAGTATTGGAAGCACCTGAATCAATCATACAATTTCTTAACTTCATTCCATTCACAAGGATACTCAGGAAGAATGGATCTATATTTTCAAGGCTAGCATTGACAAAATTATCCAAGTATATAGGTGGTATTTGAGATACCAATCCTTGGACGTCCACTTCTTTCAAAACTTTATCCTGAGGTTCATTGCATGCAATATCATTATTATGAACATTATCTACCCATGTAATAGCCCTATCTTTATGTTCAAGGATCCTCAACAATTCTGACAATGGAACCTTGACAGTTATCTAAGATAGTATAGCCAACATATCAACAGGAATAGAGGGAGGAATCTCAATCTACATTACTTTATTGTCTTTTTTTTAATTTGATATGTTAGTTGTAGCTGTGACCTTTACCTTTTCATCTTTAGCCATTTTTTTAACTCACTTTCCTATTTCATTAGAAACTTTTTCAACTCCAATTCCCTTAGGTTCCCATTTCTTACCTTTTACATTTTTGAACCTTACTAAATGATCATCCTTTGATCTATTCCCACTGAATTCCCTGGAGTTGGTGTTCTTCATAAATATTCCTGCAGCTTTCCCATTTGTATCCCTTGCCACCATGCCTCTAGTTTGCACTTGGGCTATCATTTCTATAGTAATTCTATCCATTTCTTCCTTAGAAGGTCTTCTCAAGTTTACTATCCATGAGGAAGAAAACATGTTACATGTCTTTTCATCAATGTCATCATTATCAGAAAAAATCTCCTGATGGAAAAGTTCCCTATTTTCTCTTTTCAGACACACATCTATTTCTTCATCAATATCAGAATCATCTTCATATCCTAAATATGAAGTTGCCATGTTGCACCCAATGTCATCATGATTTTCTTCTTGATCTAACTCCTCATTGTTATTATCTTGATATGATGACATGGATTGTGAAATCACACAATGCTCTGCAGAATGAGGGGACTGGCATGCTATGCACCATGATGTTTCCTCTATAACATTTGTAGAGGACCTTTGAAAAGGATCAGGGATAACTTTATCATTATTTCCTCTTACAGCAGGGACAATAGGCTTTCCATCCTTCCATTGGGTGTTGTAGGGATAATTTTGCAGTATATTCTGCCTATTGAAATTATTATTGAATTGAGGCTTGTCATTAGTAGGAACATTACTAATTCTATTAGGAGGTGTTTTTAAATCCTTCAATGCATTCAACACCTTGTCCAACTTATCTTCCTCTTGTCTCTTGTTTCCATCATTTCTCTCATTATCCTTTTTATATTTTTTTATCTCCAAAGAGCTTTGGATCATCTCTTTTTCCACCCAACTTTCCTAATATTTTCATGTTGTTTTCAATATTGATAGCAATCCTAAAAGCATCTCTAAGAGTTCTTGGTTCCTTGTCCCTCAACAAGTATCCCATTTTTCCATCAAAGGCATTAAAGTATGTGGTTAAACAAACATTGTCATCTAACCTCATAACTTGAAGCAACTTATGCATACCCTTCTGAAATCTCATATTGAACTCAGTTGTAGACTCATTCTAATTTTTCCTTATGGTGTTGAATTCATTAAATATGAAACTAGCATTAGGCCTATCACCATACTATTCTTTGAAACATCTTTCAAAAGAATCCCATGTATCAATACATCAGTCAAGGAGTCTTTTGAACCAATCTCTAGCATCCTCCATTAAAGATTGAACAAATAATTTCATGACTACATCCTCATGCTCTATCTCATAATCATTTAATACATCAAAAAATAACCTAAGGTGTTCTTCACAACTAATAGCATTATTACTAGAAAATTTAGGTATCTTATCTCTTATATCAGTTGGAAAAGCCTTTGGATAGCCAGGTATTCCATCAAAACTAATTTGCCTATAGCCTTCTAGTTGCATAGGTCTTCTTTGAAAACTTGAACTAGTGTTAACCCTAGGATCAACATTTATATTTACATTCCCATCTACTTGTGCATTCGACTATTGCCTAGGATCAATATTTATCTTAGTAGATGAAGAAGCAATTGAACTAGTAGTAGCATTACTAAGAGGAATAGTCGTAGTCATAGATGACATACTTGTTCATCAATAGATGGGCCAAGAGCACTTGTAGATGAAGCCTCTAAGAACTGTATCTTTCTTCTTTTTTCTGTAATGGAAGCTTCAATTTCAGCCTTCTCTAATTCTCTTGCTAGGTCCTTATCTTCTTTTCTTATTCTTTCTATATCTGTGTCCTTATTTGAATTGGATGGTGGGAGCCCTAGTATTGTCAATGATTTATTTGTCTGATGTCCCACCATCTTTTTCTTTCCTTTCTCACCACCAGAAACAACAGGCCTAGTGATCTCATGCCCATCTTTATCTTTAGGGAGGGAAGCATAACTTTGAACCTATCTAACCACAGGGCCCTCCTTATTAAACTCATGGTCTTACAGTAAGTGTTCCTGCTCACTTCTCAAAGCATCAAGATCACTAAAGACATCACGCTACAAAGTCTTAGGAGTAGAGGCAAGCATCTTGTTTCTCTCCTTCAACTCATTAATCTTTCTAAGAAGAGATTCTCTTTCTATCAGAGCATTCACTTTTTTAGCTTCTCTCTCCTTTTGTAACCTCTTATGTATGGCATCCTGCTCTGCCAACTATAACCTTAGTGCACTTAAATCATTTGGGTCTATCATAATATCATCAAAATTTGATGACATCCATATTAGTGAGACTTTGATATGGGAAATGGACCTATCTTGGTCTCATGGGTTTCCTTCTGAACATATCCTCATCAGGATCTAAATTTGGTCCAAAACCCTTTTCTCTAGCTTGTTCATCCTGACCTGCAGGTAATGAACCTTTGTCTTGAAATACTACCTCTAGGGTATGATAAAATTTATCTTCAGAGTGACCACTATCTGATTTAGAACTTTTGTATTGTGAATCTTCCTCATTAGAGGATGCAGGTGGTGCTCTATTTCTAGTATTTCCTTGTTCTCTCATGGGAGCAATAGTAGACTCTCCATCTCACCTGATCGAAGTCTTCTTTTCCTGTCTAGGTAACTGTTCCAGAGTAACCTCTGGATTTTTCTTGACAAAGGACCTAGTATTTATTCTTTTGTCCATGATCAATAGTCTATAAGCATTGGTATTAACCTTTCAGTTGCCACCCACCAAAGTGGGGAATGTTTAAAATCTTAAAGAAAATAACTGAATACACAGGAGAAACACAAAATTCAACTAAAAACTCCTATCTCTAGACTCTCCCCAGTAGAGCCACCATTTTGTTGGTTTGTCTTTTCTTTATACTTGCAGGTCTACACTATGATTAACAAATTAATGTCACTAACTCTATCACCACTCCAAAGTTTGCAAGGAAAAAGGCCAATTAACAATGATCAAAGAGATCCTCCTACACTTTGAGCTTAGATGCTCAAGCAAGTGTACCTTTGACTCAATTCTTGAAAGGAATCAAAAAATATTAAGAAATTATATCATTTACGAATTGGTTTAAAGATTTTATCATTGATATGTATGGTGGATGATGATGAACTACTTCCAGAGAATGGATCAGTGCCTTAACCTAGGGCATAGAGTCACCTAATAACACAAATCAATTGAAAAATCTTAAATCAAATACTCTTGAATTCAGGATAAGTGCTTTGCCTATTATCCCACTCACCCTCAAACCTAATCATCAAATTCCTACCCAACCATGAACTCACTGAAATCACCTTAAAGACTTTAATCCTAACTTTGTTAGGAACTCAAAGATAATTCCACAATACTCTTTGTTTACCATATGCTAACTCACTTTGTGACATTAACATATATGAGCCCAAGATCAGAATAAGAAGACAAACAAGAATCTGAGATTGGAATTAAAGTGCATTCTCATTAAAATCTACAGAATCTATGCATTACTAGAACAACAAAATGGTAGGAGACAAACCCAAAATATAGGCTCTCCTCATTCAGTATTTACATTGATTTTCAACATAACATCAGCAACTAACAAAATAAAAAAATTTGACCATATATATCTTGTAGTCATCTTGGAATCCCAAAAATGGGATGCAACAAGCTACAGATGACTAGGGAAAGGGGTTAGGGTTTTCACCCACCAAACCAATCAAAAATTCAATCATAATTTATTTCATGGGATGAAAACCAAGTGACCTGGCTTGATCAGATCCTAGGATGATCTTTAGTTATGATAAATATCCTGATTTGTACTGAAGACCATGAATTTTCTACATTCACTCACCTGATTACCCACCTGCAACACTCCTTGAAAAACTTCTTCATAGTACAATAACCCCTGCAATTAGTCATCAGACACTCTGGGCCACTCTGTAGCAGTTGGCGAGATCATTCCTACCAAACCCAGCCGCTAAACCATTAAAAATTAGTCCTTTTGTCACTGAAAACCCTCTAAATATTTGAATTTCTTGAAGAAACGGCCAATCCACAAGTTTAAAACACCACCGTGGATCGCATCCTTTCCTAGCAAATCGGGCAGTGTCATTAATCTTTGTAATAGTCAAAAGGCCATTTTGAAAATTCTTTTGCCACATCACAAAACTATCCACCAATAAAAAATGAGCATGTCAGCCCCACATAGCATCACAGACCCACCTTGACTTTTCTTTACCTTCGTATCAGATGACAAGGACATGATCGCGAGGGGAAAGAATATTCCTCATGATCAAGCACCCATCATCGATCCTTCAGACAACTTTTAGACCATTGAACTCTATAGAGAGAAGGTACCACTTGTTGGGAGTTCCCTTTGATCTTCACTTGTAGATTTATACTTTGATGGATAACTTAAATAATACTTTGACTCTATCACCACTCCAAAGTCTACAAGAAAGAGGGTCAATTAACAAGGATCAAATAGATCCTCCTACTCTTTGAGCCTCAAAGCTTAGGTGTGTGTACCCTTGACTTACTTCTCTAAAGGAGTCTAAAAATGATATATAACTGTATACTCTTTACTAACTGATTTAAGATTTTATCATTTGAATGTTTGTGTGTGATTGATAATGATGAACTGCATCCAGAGAGGAGACTAGTGCCTTATCCCAGGGCAAAGAGTCACTAAATAACATATATCAACCTGAAACCTTTATTCAAATACATATAAACTCAGAGTAAGTGCTTTGCCTATTACTCCCCTCACTCCCAAACATGATCATCAAATTCCCCTCTAACAGTGAACTCACTAAAATCACCCTAAAGGTTTTAATCCTAACTTTGTCAGGAATTCCAAGCTGATCTCACAATACTCTTTGTTTACCATTTGCTAATCCACTTTGTGACCTTAACATATATGAATCCACAATCAGAAAAGAAAACAATCAGAGATTTAAGACAAGAATTCAAGTGTATTCTCATTAATTTTTAGAAATCAATACATTACTAAGAAACAAAATACCAAAGGAAAAGACCCAAAATCAGACTCTCTTTACTCAGTGTAACACCATTAACAACTAGGGACCAAAGAATATTTTGGAACCCACACAAAATCAAATGCTCTGCAATATATACTCCCTAGTCATCTTGGAATTCTCAAAGAGAATGCAATAAGCTACAGATGACTTAGGGTTAGGGTTTCAACAACCCAACCAACTGGAAATGGCTAAAAATTAATTATAGGGGAAGAAACCCAGGAAACTAGGAGAAGACAAGCCCTAGACTGATCCTCAATCATGAAAATCTCACCGAGAAGGTACTGAGAATCATAGAAACATCCCAAAATGTCAACGCTATAACATGCCTCGAGTACAAAACCACACAGTACAAACCTTACAAATGATCAAAGAACACCCTGGACCACACTACAACAGCAAATGCCACCAAACCAATCAAAATCAGTTGCTAAAACCATAAATTTTGGTACTTCCTGTCACTGGAAACCCTTCAAAAATTTGAATTTGAATAATAATGGTCATTTCCATGGCGCTTGCAGCAAATCAGTGATCTAAATTTAAAATCAGGCTAACTTTAAGTCATGGCCATTAGATCTTCACTTTTCATGGTGTTTTATGATTTAACTTTACAAGGAATCCTAGCTTACATTAGTGATCATGTGACAATGCTTTATCCTATTCATGGGAAGAAAATCTTAACCCACCTCTAACCGCGTGAACTGGTGACCAAAGGAAAAACTAACCTCAGTCCCACATTTAGCGAACTGGTGACAAGAGACTTTCGTCAGTTCATGAAGAACTTTATCTATCTACCAAAAAGTTTAGCAATTCCGTGAATGCTTATTTGCCAGATCGTGAGTCAATTTAGAATATCACCATATCTTCTTGTGAATGAGTGAAACCCCTTAAAATTTATCAGCCGCTAGAAACTTATCCCAACTACGAGGACCCACCTAGGCCCACCTACAAATCACCACATGTCAATTTATCATTTGCTACAATCACTCAGTCACCAATGACATAGGACCCACCACAAAGCTTTCCCCCTTCAGTGAAGATCGACGGCTATTGCCATACCACTAACATATTCATTGTGCATCTCCGATCAACGGTATCATGACAACTGTTAGATCATGCAATGTATTAACTTACTTGAGACTGGCAGACCCACTGACAAGTCCACCTCAGCACACCTGGACCAATCACAGTTTAACAACTAAGAATACATAGTAGTGGACCCACCTAAAGAAAAGGCTACGTCACTCAATAGAATCAATGGTCATCACAAAATCTCATACATCTGACACATCCATTGTGAAGACACGCCCATCATCAATCCTTTGACAGGACTAGGACCCTCTAACACAATGAAAGCTCAGGTCCCACTGACAACAAGCCACTGTGCAAATATCAGGATGAATCAAATAGCACCAACTGTGCCTACATGTAATCGGACCCATGCACTTGTAGTTTTAAAGAGAATCAATGGCTGTCGCTATACCACTGCATTAAAGGTTGAGCATGTTTCATTAATAGTATAATGATATCCAAAAGATTAAATTGGACTATAACCCGCCTGAATGCCAAGAAGACTGGTCCCACTGACAAGATTCCACCTCATACTATGTGGACCAATAAAAAACCTCCAAATCAAAATATCTAGCAAGTGGACCCACATGAGAAAAAGGCTACGTTATACAGAGAATCAATGGCCATCTCAAGATCTTATGCATCTAACACATCGCTTGAGAAGATATTCCCACTATTAGATGGAGATGGTGTTAGAGTTGGGCACAGGGAAAATAAAGGTTGCCGAAACATAGGAAAAATTAAAGCTCATGACCTAGGAAAATTAAAACCTGCAGGGCACTAGGAACTTAGGAAAGATTAAAGGGTGGGGACCTAGGAAAAATTAAAAGGGGCCCCACTGACACATGAAAACCTAACCTCAAACATGGTAAAGTTGGTCATTTTAAAAGACACATGAAAAATATAAGGCTTTAAGTGGGCCAAAAAGGTAACACAAAAATAGAACAGGGCCAGGGCAGTTTTAAATTTTAAGGACCCAACGGCTAGATTTTTAAATTTTTGCCAAGGGTATCAAGCCAGAGACCATGAAAAACATTGCAAAAACTAGGGGAAGAGACTAGGAGCCATGAAAAATTTTCTAGGTGCTAACAGTGGCTCTGTCTAGGGATGATGGGTAACTTGTGCCCACATGAGAATTCAAGATTTCTTGGAGAGTAGACCACTCCACTGGAAAAATTTTGTAGACAATAGGGAACAAGCAAGGTATGATAGGCAATAGGACCAAAACTTATAGACCAGGACAAAATAGGGCAGGGGCAAGCAACTATTTACAAAATTTACAATATGTACAGACCTAACTACTGTTCATGGAAAATAGAATACCTTCAATTGAAGTATTTCTTCAAGAATTGTCCATGAACTGGCAATTCCTGAATATCACCATTTACTTCTTTGATAATGTATGAATCTTGGCCCCATTTCTCATGAATTAAATATGGCCCCAACTAGATGGCATCAAATTTACCATGTTTTCCCTTATCCTCCAGTTTGGCATTCCAAACTAACACCAAATCACCAGGTTCAAACTTTCTATCAACAGTCTTCTTATCATATAAATTCTTAACCTGCAACTACAATTTGGCATTCCTTGCAACTGATTCTCTTCTTGTTTCATCTAGTCTAATGAGGTCCTCAATTCTTAACTTCATCTCATCATCTATGTCATCATCATACAACCGAACAAATTTATACATTTCCAATAAATTATTTTGAGGCATCCTTGCATGTATCCCATATACTAGGTCAAATGGTGCACAACCAATTGCCCTCTTCATAGTTACACTATCAGCCCATAGAGCTAATGGCAACTTTGAATTCCATGCCCTCTTATTCTTTTCAAGAATCCTCTTTAGCATTTTAATCAAACTCTTATTAGTAGATTTTTCTTGACCATTTCCTTGTGGATGATAAGGTGAGGAATTAGAAATCTAAATTCCTACACTTTTGCAAAAGTCCTTATATTCAGCAGACCTGAAGCACATTGCATTATCATTTACTATTCTCTTAGGGCAGAAAAACCTTGTAACAATATTATTTATCATAAAATCAATTACCACCTTACTAGTTGCATTTCTTGTAGGTATAGCCTCTACCCATTTTGTAAAGTAATCAGTGGCAACTAAAATCCATGAGTGTCCTCCACTTGACTCACTTGGTATCTCCCCTATGAAATCAATTCCCCATTGTTGGAAAGGAGCCTGAAATTCTACTAGTTTTAATGGCACATTACCTAAAAATTTAAGCTTACCAGAGAACCTTTGACAAGCATCACACCTCCTTACCAACTGTTTTTCATCCTTGAAGATTGTGGGCCACCAGAATCCTACTCTCAGGATTTGATGAGCAGTTTTTTAACCTATATAATGTCCCCCACAAACTCCCTAATGCATTTCCTTCAACAACTTGTTAGCCTGATCTTCATCTACACACTTCAATAGTATGCAATCCAAATTCTTTCTATACAATCTACACTTCACAATTACATACTTGATGGCCTATGATTTTAATGTCCTCTTCTGATTATCATTCATGTTATCTAGACACTACATATTTCTCAAGTAATAGATGATATCTTGATACCAAACACAATCATCCATGTCACATGTGTAATGAACTTTAGAATGATTTATCTGACTTGCATCAAGATTGGATTGAGCCATCAGTTTTGCCAATCCTTGTCCTCTGACCAACTTAGTAATCTAGACTTCAACATTGAATTCTTGGATCCTATTGATCCATCTGCATCTTCTTCTAGATACCTCTTTCTGTGAGAAAATATCCTTCATAGATGCACTTGGCACAAAAGCAATCACAACTACCCCCATCAAGTAACACCTAAAAGCCTTGATTGCTTTCACAATTGCATAAGCTTGTTTTTCATTTATGTCATATTTCAATTTTGCAGCCTGCAAAGATTTATTGAAAAATGTAATAGGCTGCACAAAACCATCCTTATTCTTTTGTAACAAAACTATGGAAAGGGTGTAAAAAGATGCAAAGGAAAAGATGTGCATCAAGACATTATAATCAGGTGCCTTAAGCACTGGTGCATCTTTGATAGCCTGGTTGATATTTTTGAAAGCCTCATCAGGCTCACCCTCCCAATTGATTGCAGACCCCTTCTTCAACATCTTAGAAATAGGTCTAGTAACCTCTACAAAATTTGTCACAAACCTCCTTAAGAAATTGACTTGACCAAAGAAGGACTGGATTCCGTTAACATTCTTTGGCCTCTGAATTTTATCAATAGCTGCTACGCTTTCTGGGTCAATTCTCACTCCTTGCTTACCAACTAAGTGGCCAAGTAACCTACCTTCAATGACACCAAAAGCACATTTCCTTGGGTTTAGAGAAATGCCAAATTCCAAGGCCCTCACAAATATTTTTTCTAAATGAATATATTGGTCTTCTTCCTTCTTGGAATAGGCAGTTAAATCATCTTGATATACAACAAGGAAATCATTTATGAAATCTAAAAAGGCAACATCCATTGCCCTCTGAAAAGTAGCACCAGCATTTGTGAGGCCAAAAGGCATTCTCACATAAACATACGTCCCCCAAGGTGTAGTGAAAGCTATCTTGAATTTCTCTGATTCCTTGAAAATTACCTAATTGTAACCAGAGAAACCATCCATCATTGACATCAATTCTAATCCGGTTACTCTTTGCAACATAGCTTTCATATTGGGTAGACAATAATTATCCTTTAATGAGCCGATGTTCAAATTCCTGAAGTCTACACAAAGCTTGATGTCACCATTCTTTTTTCTCATAGGAACAAGATTTGACACCCAAGAAAAATGCCTTATAGGCTTGATAATGCTAGCATCTCTCAATTTCATCAACTCTTCTTGCATCTTGGGTGCCAAAGTGGGATTAATAGGCCTTTATTTTTGTCAGAAAGGTTTAGCATCTTCTTTCAATGGAATAATATGCTGAAACAAATCTTCTCTATAAACCTTTAGGTCATCATATGACCATGCAAAAACATGCTTGAATTTTCTCAATAATTCAATCAAAGATTTCTTTACCTTTTGAGATATATCTCTACCAATGTATACCTTCTTAGGTGCTTCATGTGTTCCAAGATTTATCTCCTCTAGATCAGCATGATCTTCTCTTTTGATATTCTTTTGAACTCTATCCTGGTTATCAAAGACAATCTCCAAAACAACAAGTCCCTTAGGCACCTTGTTAGTTCTAAGTTGAATGACCTCATTGCCAAAGATAACCTCCCTTCCTTCTATTGACTCAACCAAGGCTGAGCAATCAAGTTCCTGACCATGATACTGATCTTCACAATTCATAAACTTCAAGATATCATTATCATCATCAAAAACTTGCCAATTCTCATTATTGTCTGGTATGCTAGACCTAGCCTAAATTTCAACTTTAGAGATACCAAAAAATGTAATATCATTTGGATTGATTGCAATATTGTCTAACAAGTCAGCCATCTTATTATTGCTCCTATCTTTCCACTCAATATTGAAAGCATCAAAATGTTCAATCAAATCCCAAATTGCATTCCTATATTGTTTTAGCCTTTTATTCTTGGAAGCATAAATTGACATGGCTTGGGACACTACCAACTCAGAATCACCAACAACACTTATGCATTTAATACCATATTTTTGTGCCAACCTCAGTCCTAACAACAAAGCCTCATATTCTACTATATTGCTGGTACAAAAGAAATTCAATGTGAAATAAAATTTGTAGGTGTTTCCATCAAGAGAAATAAGTAAAATACCTACTCCTGCTCCATCTTTGCAATTTGCACCATCAAAGTACATTAACCACAAATCACCCTTCATAGAATTAACACTTACATCAATAGAGATAGGTGACAAAATAGGTTTATTTTCAAATAAAGGGATCTCTACCCTAAAAGCATTAATATCAGTATCCAAAAAACATGTAGTTTCATTATAAATATTTCTCTCAATCATGTGGCATACCCTTGGCTCTCACTCAATCTTGACAAATTGATCATCAATCTTGAAAGTGGCATAGGACATATCAAACTATAAACTTCCACCCATGGCAGCACTCCATCTTCTAGATAGTAGCATCCCATAATGAGGAGGGATGTCCACTACCAAAACACTCATTGTCAACTCTTTCTTTGGATATGCTGCCAGCCTATATGGCATTGCATTGATAGTCCCAATAACTGGTACCTCCCTCTGATCCATTGCACAAGATCTACCTTGGACTGTATCAACTTTAAGGCCCAACTTCTCCATGATTTTGAAAGGCATGATAGTATTAGAGGCACCACTATCAATCATACAATTCCTCAACTTCATTCCATTCACAAGAACATTTAAAAAGAATGGATCAATATTTTCAAGGCTAGCATTGACAAAACTATCCAAATATATTGGAGGAATTTGAGACACAATTCCCTGAGCAGCAACATCTTTCAAAGCATTATCCTGAGATCCATTGCATGCAATATCATTCTTATGAACATTATCTATCCATGCAATAGCTCTATCCTTGTGTTCAGGGATCCTCAACAATTTTGACAATGGAACCTTAACTGTAATTTGGGACAATATAGATAACATATCAATAAGAGAAGAAGAAGGAATCTCAATCTACACCGCCTTAGTATCCTTTTGTTTATCTGATACATTAGGTGTATTGGCCACCCTAATTTTTTCAATCTTAGCCATTGTGTTAAATGGCTTCTCAATCTCACTAGAAATCTTTTCAATTCCAACTCCCTTAGGCTCACAATTTTTACCTTTTACATTCTTGAATTTCACCATGTGATCACCTTTTGATTTGTTCTCATTAGTCTCTCTGGAGTTGGTACTCTTTATAAACATTCCTGTAGCTTTCTCATTTGTATTCCTTGCCACCATGCCTCTAGTTTGCACTTGGGCAATCATTTCTATAGTAATCCTATCCATCTCTTCTCTAGAAGGTCTTCTCAAATTTACTGGCTTAGAAGAAGAGTTCATGTTACATGTCTTCCTTTCAATGTCTTCACTATCAAAAAAAAATTCTTGATGAAAAAGGGCCCGATTATGTCTCTTCACATTTACATCTACCTCTTCATCAAAATCAGAATCTTCTTCATACCCTAGATATGAAGAAACCATGTTGCATCCAACATCATCTTGATCTTCTTCTTGATCTATCTCCTCATTGCCACAATCCTGATTTGCAGCCATAGAGTGTGCAACCACACAATGCTCTACAGAATGAGGGGACTGGCATGTAACACACCAAAGTATGTCCTCCATGACATTTATTGAAGCCTTTTGTAGAGGTTTAGGGACACCTCTATCATTGTTTCATCTTGTAGCAGGGACAATAGTCTTGCCATCCTTCCATTGGGTGTTGTAGGGGTAATTCTACAATCTATTATGCTTATTGAAATTGTTGTTGAACTGAGGCCTTTCATTGGTAGGATCACTGATGTTACCATTTGCAGGTGCCTTCAAATCCTTCAATGCATTGAGAACCTTATCTAATTTTTCTTCTTCTTGCCTCCTAGCTCCAACATTCTTATCATTTTCCTTTTTTTACTTCTTGTCCCCAAACAACTTAGGGTCATCTCTCTTTCCACCCAACTTTCCTGGTATTTTCATATTGTTCTCAATGTTGATAGAAATCCTAAAAGCATCCCTAAGAGTTCTTGGTTCTTTGTCCCTCAACAAATATCCCATCTTTCCCTCAAATGCATTGAAGTATGTAGTTAGACAGACATTATCATTTGACCTCATAACTTGGAACAAATTATGCATACCCTTCTGAAATCTCATGTTGAATTCAGTTGTAGTGTCATTCTGATTTTTCCTTATGGTATTGAATTCATTCAACATGAAACTAGCATTAGGTTTATCACCATACTTCTCTTTAAAACATCTCTCAAAGGAATCCCAAGTATCAATACATTTATCAGGAAGTCTCTTAAACCAATCTCTAGCATCCTCCATTAGAGATTGAGCAAACAATTTCATGACTACATCCTCATGCTCTACCTCATAATCATTAAGCATATCAACAAATAACCTAAGATGCTCCTCACAACTAATAGCATTATTACCAGCAAACATAGGTACCTTATCTCTTATATCATTTGGAAAGCATTCGGGTAACCAGGAATTCCATCAAAAATAATTTGCCTATAGCCTTCTAGTTGCATAGGTCTTCTTTGAAAACTTGAACTAGTGTTAACCCTAGGATCAACATTAGCATTTACATTTCTATCTACTTGTGCATTTGACTGCTGCCTAGGATCAACACCTATCCTAGTAGATGAAGAAGGAATTGAACTAGTAGCATTACTAAGTGGAAGAGTAGTAGTCATAGATGGCATACCTAGTTCAGTAGCAGATGGACCAAGAGCATTAGCTGATGAAGCCTTCAAGAACTGGATCTTTCTTCTCTTTTCTACAATGGAAGCTTCAATTTCAGCCTTCTCTAATTCTCTTGCAAGGTCCTCATCTTCTTTTCTTCTTCTTTCTATCTCTGTGTCCTTATTTGAATTAAGTGGTGGGACCCTTGGTATTCTCAATGATCTACTTGTTTGATGTCCCACCATCTTCTACTTTCCTTTCTCACTAGCCGCAATAACAAGCCTAGTGACCTCATGCCCATCTTTATCCTTAGGCAAAGGAACATAAATTTGCACTTGTCTAACCACAGGGTCCTCCTTATCAAATTCTTGATCTTGCAGCAAGCGCTCTTGCTCACTCCTCAAAGCTTCAAGATCACCAAAGACATCATGTTGCAAAGTTCTAGGAGCAGAAGCAAGCATCTTGTTTCTCTCCTTCATTTCATTAATCTTTCTAAGGAGAGACTATCTTTTTATTAGAGCATTCACCTTCTTAGCGCCTCTCTCCTCTTGTAACCTCTTATGTATGGCATCCTACTCTGCCAACTGTAACCTTAGTGCATTTAAATCATTAGGATCTACCATAATGTCATCAGAACCTGATGACACATCCATATCAAAAAGATTTTGATATGGGAAGTGTACTTGCCTAGGTCTCATGGGTTCTCTTCTGAAATTATCTTCATCAAGATCTAAATCAATCTCCAAACCCATCTCTCTAGCTTGTTCATCTTGACTTGCAGGTAATGGACCTTTGTCTTGAAATATAGCCTCTGGGGTATCATAAAATCTATCCTCAGAGTGACCACCATCTGATCTAGAAACTTTGTCTTGTGAACCTTCCTCACTTAAGGAAACATGTGGTGCTCTACCTCTAGTATTTCTTTGTTCTTTGATGGGAGCACTAGTAGACTCACCATTCCTTCTAATCCAACTCTTCTTCTCCTGTCTAGGCAATTGCTCTAGAGTGACCTCTGGATTCTTTCTGACAAAGGACCTAGTATTCCTCCTTTTATCCATGATTTATAGCTTATAGCACTGGTTCAAACCTTTTGAGTCACCACCCACTTAGATGGGAAATCTTTCAATTGAGTACAATAGGAAAACAAGAGTGCACTTAATAGCCTTTTATATCTATCTGGTCAACAAAATATTTTGACTTTACAATGTAGTCCCAACTAGAGATCCTCATAGATATATTTCTTCATTGTTGTTCTCCCTAGCAGAGTCACCATTTTGTTGGGAGTTCCCTTTGATCTTCACTTGTAGATTTATACTTTGATGGATAACTTAAATAATACTGTGACTCTATCACCACTCCAAAGTCTACAAGAAAGAGGGCCAATTAACAAGGATCAAATAGATCCTCCTACACTTTGAGCCTCAAAGCTCAGGTGAGTGTACCCTTGACTCACTTCTCTAAAGGAGTCTAAAAATGATATATAACTATATACTCTTTACTAACTGATTTAAGATTTTATCATTTGAATGTTTGTGTGTGATTGATAATGATGAACTGCATCTAGAGAGGAGACCAGTGCCTTATCCCAGGGCAAAGAGTCACTAAATAACATATATCACCCTGAAACCTTTACTCAAATACATATAAACTTAGAGTAAGTGCTTTGCCTATTACTCCCCTCACTCCCAAACATGATCATCAAATTCCCCTCTAACAATGAAATCACTGAAATCACCCTAAAGGCTTTAATCCTAACTTTGTCAGGAACTCCAAGCTGATCTCACAATACTCTTTGTTTACCATATGCTAATCCACTTTGTGACCTTAACATATATGAATCCACAATTAGAAAAGAAGACAATCAGAGATTTAAGATAGGAATTCAAGTGTATTCTCATTAATTTTCAGAAATCAATACATTACTAAGCAACAAAATACCAAAGGAAAAGACCCAAAATCAGACTCTCTTTACTTAGTGTAACACCATTAACAACTAGGGACCAAAGAAAATTTTGGAACCCACACAAAATCAAAAGCTCTGCAATATATACTCCCTAGTCATCTTGGAATTCTCAAAGAGAATGCAATAAGCTACAGATGACTTAGGGTTAGGGTTTCAACAACCCAACCAACTGGAAATGACTACAAATTAATTACAGGGGAAGAAACCCAGGAAACCAAGAGAAGACAAGCCCTGGACTAATCCTCAATCATGAAAATCTCACTAAGAAGGTACTAAGAATCATAGAAACATCCCAAAATGTCAACCCTGCAACATGCCTCGAGCACAAAACCACACAGTATAAACCCTAAAATGATCAAAGAACACCCTGGACCACACTGCAACAACAAGCACCACCAAACCAATTGAAATCAGCTGTTAAAACCATAAATTTTGGTACTTCCTATCGCTAGAAACCCTTCAAAAATTTGAATTTGAATAATAACAGTCATTTCCATGGCGCTTGCAGCAAATCGGTGGTCTAAATTTAAAATCAAGCTAAGTTTAAGTCGTGGCCGTTAGATCTTCACTTATTGCAATCTTTTATGATTTAACCTTACAAGGAATCCTGGTTTACATTAGTGATCATGCGACGATGCTTTATCCTATTCGGGGGAAGAAAATCTTAACCCACCTCTAACCACGCGAATTGGTGATCAAAGGAAACACTAACCTTGGTCCCACATTTGGTGAACTGGCGACAAGAGACTTTCATCAATTCACAAAAAACTTTATCTATCTTCCAAAAATTTTAGTGATTCTGTGAATGCTTGTTCTCCAGATCACCAATCAATTTAGAATATCACCATTTCTTCTTGCGAATGAGCGAAACCCCTTAAAAATTTTTGGCTGCTAGAAACTTATCCCAACTTCCAAGACCGACCTAGGCCTACCTGTAAACCTCCACATGTCAATATATCATTTGCTATAATTGCTCAATCACCATTGACATAAGACTCACCACAAAGCTTTCCCCCTTTAGTGAAGATTGACGGCTGTCGCCATACCACTGACATATTCATTATTCATCTTCGATTAATGGTATCATGACAACCATCAAATCATGCAGCATATTAACTTCTCTGAGACTAGCAGACCCACTAACAAGTCCACCTCAACACACCTAGACCAATCACAGTTTTCCAACTAAGAATACGTAGTAGTGGACCTGCATGAGAAAAAGGCTACGTCATATAGAGAATCAATGGCTGTTTCAAGATCTTATGCTTCTAACACATCGCTTGAGAAGATATGCCCACTGTTAGATGGAGATAGTATCAAAGCTGGGCCTAGGGAAAATAAAGGCTGTCGAAACATAGGAAAAATTAAAGGTCATGACCTAGGAAAAGTAAAACCTGCAGGGTGCTAGGAACTTAGGAAAGATTAAAGGGCAGGGACCTAGGAAAAATTAAAAGGGGCCCCACCGACACATGAAAACCTAACTGCAAACATGGTAAAGTTGGTCATTTTAAAAGACACATGCAAAATATAAGGCTTTAAGTGGGCCAAAAAGGTAATGCGAAAATAGAATAGGGCCAGGGCAGTTTTAAATTTTAAGGACCCAACAGCTAGATTTTTAAATTTTTGCCAAGTGTATCAAGCCAAAGACCATGAAAAACATTGCAGAAACTAGGGGAAGAGCCTAGGAGACATGAAAATTTTTCTAGGTGCTAACACCACTAACAACTGCAATGTCACAAACTTGCTGACCAATGAAAACCTACTGAGTCAAGATGACTAAGCAAACAAGGACCCACAGCGCACAGGCCACAACATGTTGGAAGATCAGGTAGTTGTTGCATGATCTCATGGGGGAGGAATATTCCATGAGATCATGCGCCTACCGTTAGATTAAAAGGGGACTAAAATGCTAGGCCTACTGGGACAGATGGCACCTTGGCGCTAAATTGCATGTCAGAACTCTTGACAACAAATAGTCTTTCGAGACAATGACAGCCACACAAATTAAAGGCCAACACTTAAGAAAAATTATTGGGAAAACTTAGGCTTAGATAGAAAAATTGAAGGGAGCCTCGATAATAAAAGCTTTCATAACATGCAAAGTGGTTATCATAATTTTAGCACATGGGTATTTGGAACTTTAGTGACTAAAAAAGGTAACGCCCAATTAGAATAGGGCCAAGATAGTCTAGGGTTTCTTTTCACCAATAGCTAAATATTTGAAAATTGAACTAGGGTTTCAAGCTAGAGACATAGAAAAACACTTGTAGAGACCAAAGAAAAATACATACAACCATGAAAATTTTTGCAGGTGCTAACAGTGGCTTTGTCTGGGGATGATGGGCAACCTGTGCCTATGCAAGTATGTAGAATTACTGGATGAAGTAGACCACCAACTGGATAAAAAAATTGAACAACAGAGAGCAAAGGAAAAAACCCTACAAGCTAAGACAAAAGAAACAAGGAACAAGCACACCACTATACAGAATGTACACCAAAAATAGACCTAACTACTATTCATGGAGAGAAGGATACCTTCAATTGAAGTATTTCTTCAAGAATTGTTCATGAACTAGAAATTCCTAAACATCACCATTTAGTTCCTTTACAATATAAGAATCATGGCCCCATTTTTCATGAATTAGATATGGCCCCAACTAGATTGAATCAAACTTACCATGTTTACCTTTTTCCTCCAATCTAGCATTAAAAATTAATACCAAGTTCTCAGGCTCAAACCTCCTTTCAACAGTCCTTTTTTCATACAAATTCTTGACCTACAATTGCAACTTGGCATTTCTTGAAACTGATTCTCTCCTAGTTTCATCCAGCCTGATGAGGTCTTCAATTCTCAACTGCATTTCATCATCTATATCATCATCATACAACTGAACAAACCTATACATCTCTAATAAGTTGTTAAGGAATCCTTGCATGTATCCCATATACTAAATCAAATGGTGCAAAACCAATTGCCTTCTTCACGGTTACCCTGTCAGCCCATACAGCTAACAGTAACTTTGCATTCCATGCTCTTTTATTCTTATCAAGGATCCTCCTGAGGATTTTTATAGGGCTCTTATTTGATGATTCTACCTCTCCATTCCCTTGTGGATGATAGGGTGAGGATTATGACATCTGAATTCCTAAACCTTGGCAAAACTCATTGTACTTAGTAGACCTGAAACACATTGCATTATCACTGACTATCCTCTCAGGGCAACCGAACCTTGTGACAATATTGTTCAACAAGAAATCAGTGACCACCTTACTAGTTACATTTCTTATAGGGATAGCTTCTACCCACTTTGTAAAATAATCAGTGGCAACTAATATCCATGAATGTCCCCCACTAGACTTATTTTGTATCTCTCTAATGAAATCTATTCCCCATTGTTGGAAAGGAGCCTGCACTTCAACTCATCTCAAAGGTACATTTCCTAAAAACTTAAGCTTACCAGAGAATCTTTGACAAGCATCATACCTCCTTACCAACTGTTCTGCATCCTTGAAGATTCTGGGCCACTAGAATCATGCTCTCAAGATGTTTTGAGTAGTAGTGTTACCCATATAATATCTGCCACAAACTCCCTCATGAATTTCTTTTAACAACATGTCCACCTGATTTTCATCAACACATTTCAAAAGTATGCAATCCAATTTTTTTCTATACAATTTGCATCTTATAATCACATACTTGATGGCTTGTAGTTTCAAAGTCCTTTTCTTGTTGTCATCCATTCTTGCAGGACACTTCATGTTCCTTAAGTAAAATATAATGTCTTGATACTAGATGCAATCATCCATATCACAAGTGTAATCAATCTCAGTCTAGGTTATTTGACATGCATGAAGATTGGATTGAGCCATTAGATTTTCCAATCCTTGTCCTCTGATCAATTTGGTAATCTAGATGTCAATATTGAATTCTTGAATTCTATTTATCCATCTACATCTCCTTCCAGAAACCTCCTGCTGTGAAAAAATATCTTTTACTACAGCACTAGGTACAAAGGCAATCACAATTTCTCCCATCAGATAAAATCTAAAAGCCTTGATAGCCTTTACTAGTGCATAAGCCTGTTTCTCACTGATATCATATTTCAATTCAACGCCCTACAAAGATTTACTAAAAAATGTAATAGGCTACTCATAACCTTCATTATTCTTCTGCAACAAAACTACAATCCAAAGGAAAAGATATGCATTGGGATACTATAATCAGGTGCCTTGAGCACAAGTGCATCTTTAATAGGTTTCTTGATATTCTTGAAAGATTCATCAGGCTCACCTTCCCACATTATCTCAGATACTTTCTTCAACATCTTGGATATTGGCCTAGTGACTTCAACAAAATTTGTAACAAATCTTCTCAAGAAATTCACTTGACCAAAGAAAGACTGAATTCCTTTAACATTTTTTGGCTTAGGGATTTTATCAATGGTTGCCACCCTTTTAGGATCAATTCTAACTCCTTTCTTTCCAACCAAGTGGCCAAGCAACTTACCCTCAGTGACGCCAAATGCACATTTCCTTGGATTTAATGAAATGCCATATTCCAAAGCCCTCATAAATATTTTTTCAACTCCAACTCCCTTAGGTTCCCATTTTTTACATTTTACATTTTTGAACCTTCCTAAATGATCATCCTTTGATCTATTCCCACTAAATTCCCCAGAGTTGGTGTTCTTCATAAACATTCCTGCAAATTTCCCATTTGTATCCCTTGCCACCATGCATCTAGTTTGCACTTGGGCTATCATTTCTATAGTAATTCTATCCATTTATTCATTTGAATGTCTTCTCAAGTTTACTATCCCTGAGGAAGAAAACATGTTACATGTCTTTTCATCAATGTCATCATTATCAGAAAAAACCTCCTAATGGAAAAGTTCCCTATTGTGTCTTTTCAGACACACATCTTTTTCTTCATCAATATCAAAATCATCTTCATATCCTAAATATGAAGCTGCCATGTTGCATCCAATGTCATGACGATTTTCTTCTTGATCTAACTCCTCATTGTTATTATCTTGATATGCTGACATGGATTGTTCAACCACACAATGCTCTATAGAATGATGAGACTGGCATGCTATGCAACATGATGTTTCCTCTTTGACATTTATAGAGGACCTTTGTAAAGGATTAGGGACAACTTTATCATTATTTCCTCTTGCAACAGGGACAACAGGCTTTCCATCCTTCCATTGGGTGTTGTAGGGATAATTTTGCAGTCTATTCTGCCTATTGAAATTATTATTGAATTGAGGCTTTTCATTAGTAGGAACATTACTAATTCTATTAGTAGGTGCTTTTAAATCCTTCAAAGCATTCAACACCTTGTCCAACTTATCTTCTTGTTGTCTCTTGTTTCCAACATTTCTCTCATTATCCTTTTTATATTTTTTTAATCTCCAAACAACTTTGGATCATCTCTTTTTCCACCCAACTTTGCTAATATTTTCATGTTGTTTTCAATATTGATAGCAATCCTAAAAGCATCTCTAAGAGTTCTTGGTTCCTTGTCCCTCAACAAGTATCCCATTTTTCCATGAAAGGCATTGAAGTATGTGGTTAAACAAACATTGTCATCTAACCTCATAACTTGAAACAACTTATGCATACCCTTCTAAAATCTTATATTGAACTGAGTTGTAGACTCATTCTAATTTTTCCTTATGGTGTTGAATTCATTCAATATGAAACTAGCATTAGGCTTGTCACCATACTGTTATTTGAAACATCTTTCAAAACAATCCCATGTATCAATACATTAGTCAGTGAGTCTTTTGAACCAATCTCTAGCATCCTCCACTAAAGATTGAACAAATAATTTCATGACTACATCCTCATGCTCTATCTCATAATCATTTAATACATCAACAAATAACCTAAGGTGTTCTTCACAACTAATAGCATTATTACCAGAAACTTTAGGTATCTTATCTCTTATATTAGTTGGAAAAGCATTTGGGTATCTAGGTATTCCATCAAAACTAATTTGCCTATAGCCTTCTAGTTGCATAGGTCTTCTTTGAAAACTTGAACTAGTGTTAACCCTAGGATCAACATTTACATTTACATTCCCATCTACTTGTGCATTCGACTGTTGCCTAGGATCAATATTTATCTTAGTAGATGAAGAAGGAATTGAACTAGTAGTAGCGTTACTAAGAGGAACAGTAGTAGTCATAGATGACATACCTAGTTCATTAGTAGATGGGCCAAGAGAACTTGTAGATGAAGCCTCTAAGAACTGTATCTTTCTTCTTTTTTCTACAATGGAAGCTTCAATTTAAGCCTTCTCTAATTCTCTTGCTAGGTCCTCATCTTCTTTTCTTCTTCTTTCTATATCTATGTCCTTATTTGAATTGGGTGGTGGGACCCCTGGTATTGTCAATGATTTATTTGTCTGATGTCCCACCATCTTTTGCTTTTCTTTCTCACCAATAGCAATAGCAAGCCTAGTGATCTCATGCCCATCTTTATCTTTAGGGAGGGAAGCATAACTTTGAACCTATCTAACCACAGGGCCCTCCTTATCAAACTCACGGT
Source organism: Chamaecyparis obtusa (assembly GCA_027943335.1). Classification (NCBI taxonomy): domain Eukaryota; kingdom Viridiplantae; phylum Streptophyta; class Pinopsida; order Cupressales; family Cupressaceae; genus Chamaecyparis; species Chamaecyparis obtusa. The sequence goes on along the minus strand of BSBK01001333.1, from coordinate 2,561,945 downwards.
CTTACAGTAAGTGTTCCTACTCACTTTTCAAAGCATCAAGATCACCAAAGACATCATGCTACAAAGTCTTAGGAGTAGAGGCAAGCATCTTGTTTCTCTCCTTCAACTCATTAATCTTTCTAAGAAGAGATTCTCTTTCTATCAGAGCATTCACTTTTTCAACTTCTCTCTCCTTTTGTAACTTCTTATGTATGGCATCTTGCTCTATCAACTATAACCTTAGTGCACTTAAATCATATGGGTTATCATAATATCATCAGAACTTGATGACACATCCATATTAGTGAGACTTTGATATGAGAAATGGACCTGTCTTGGTCTCATGGGTTTCCTTCTGAACATATCTTCATCAAGATCTAAATTCGGTCCAAAACTCCTTTCTCTGGCTTGTTCATCCTAACCTGCAGGTAATGAACCTTTGTCTTGAAATACTGCCTCTAGGGTATCATAAAATTTATCTTCAAAGCAACCACTATCTGATTTAGAACTTTTGTATTGTGAATCTTCCTCATTAGAGGATGCAGGTGGTGCTCTATTTCTAGTATTTCTTTGTTCTCTCATGGGAGCACTAGTAGACTCTCCATCTCTCCTAATCCAACTCTTCTTTTCCTGTCTAGGTAACTGTTACAGAGTAACCTCTGGATTTTTCTTGACAAAGGACCTAGTATTTTTTTCTTTTGTCCATGATCAATAGTCTATAAGCACTGGTATTAACCTTTGAGTCACCACCCACTAAAGTGGGGAATGTTTAAAATCTTAAAGAAAATAACTGAATACATGGGAGAAACACAAAAGTCAACTAAAAACTCCTATTTCTAGACTCTCTTTAGTAGAGTCACCATTTTGTTGGTTTTCCTTTTCTTTATACTTGTAGGTTTACACTATGATTGACAAATTAATGTCACTGACTCTATCACCACTCTAAAGTCTGCAAGGAAAAGGGCCAATTAACAACGATCAAAGATATCCCCTTGCATTTTGAGCTTAGATGCTTAGGCTGGTGTACCTTTGACTCACTTCTTGGAAGGAATCACAAAATATTAAGCAATTATATCATTTACAAACTAGTTTAAAGATTTTATCATTGATATGTATGGTGGATGATGATGAACTACTTCCAAAGAATGGATCAGTGCCTTAACCTAGGGCATAGAGTCACCTAATAACACATATCAATTGAAAAATCCTAAATCAAATACTCTTAAATTCAAGATAAGTGCTTTTCCTATTATCCCGCTCACCCTCAAACTTGATCATCAAATTCCTACCCAACCATGAACTCACTGAAATCACCTTAAAGAGTTTAATCCTAACTTTGTTAGGAACTCAAAGATAATTCCACAATACTCTTTGTTTACCATATGCTAACTCACTTTGTGACATTAACATATATGAGCCCAAGATCAGAATAAGAAGACAAACAAGAATCTAAGATTGGAATTAAAGTGCATTCTCATTAAAATCTACATAATTTATGCATTACCAGAACAACAAAATGCTAGGAGACAAACGCAAAATTCAGTCTCTCCTTGTTCAGTCTTTACATTGATTTTCAACATAACATTAACAACCAATAAAATAAAAATTTTGACCATATATACCCTCTAGTCATCTTGGAATCCCAAAAATGGGATGCAACAAGCTACAGATGACTAGGGAAAGGGGCTAGGGTTTTCACCCACCAAACCAACCAAAAATTCAATCACAATTTATTTCATGGGAGGAAAACCAAGCTACTTGGCTTGATCAGATCTTAGGATGATCTTCACTTATGATAAATATCCTAATTTGTACCGAAGACCATGAATTTTCTACATTCACCCACCTGATTACCCACCTACAACATGCCTCGAGCAACTTCTTCATAGTACAAAAACCCCTGCAATTAGTCATCAAACACCATGGGCCACTCCGCAGGAGTCGGTGAGATCATTCCTACCAAACCCAGCCACTAAAACATTAAAAATCAGTCCTTCTATCATTGAAAACCCTCTAAATATTTGAATTTCTTGAAGAAATGGCTAATCGACAAGTTTAAAATGCAGCTTTGGATCTCATCCTTTCTCAAAAAATTGGGCGGTTGTCATTAATCTCCGTAACAGTCAAAAGGCCATTTTGAAAAGTCTTTAACCACATCACCAAACTATCTGCCAATCAGAAATGAGCATGTCAAACCTGTGTAGCATCACAGACCCACCTTGACTTTTCTTTACCTTCGTATCAAACGGAAGGTGCATGGTCATGAGGGGAAAGAATATTCCTTATGATCAAGTGCCCATCGTCGATCCTTCTGACAACTATCAGACCACTGACCTCTGTAGAGAGACGGTCCCACTAACAACTACCATGTCACAAACCTACCGACCAATGAAAAGCTACCAAGTCAAGATGACTGAGTAAACAAGTACCCACCGCGCATAGGCCGCAACATGTTGGAAGATCAGGTGGTTGTCGCATGATCTCATGGTGTAGGAATATTCCATGAGATCATACACCCGCCATTAGACTAAAAGGGGACTGAAATGATGGGCCTGTCGGGACAGATGGCACCTTGTCGCTAAATCGCATGTTAGAAATCCTAACACCAAATAGTCTTGCGAGACAATGATAGGCACACAAATTAAAGGTCGACCCTTAGGAAAAATTATCGGGAAAACTTAGGCTTAGATAGAAAAAATTAAAGGGGGCCCCGACAATAAAACCTAACGACATAACATGCAAAGTGGTTATCACAATTTTAGCACATGGTTATTTATGACTTTAGTGATAAAAAAAGTTAACACTCAATTAGAATAGGGCCAAGATAGTCTAGGGTTTCTTTTCACCAACGGCTAAATATTTGAAAATTGAACTAAGGTTTCAAGCCATAGACATAGAAAAACACTTGCAAAGACAAGAGAAAAATACATACAACCATGAAAATTTTTGCAGGTGCTAACAACTTCCATGATAAGAGAATTTATCCCTTTGAGTAAGTGGTTTGGGGTCATGTTAAGCACCTTGATCAGGTCTTTGCATGTATTTGGCTTTCTTCCCACTTTACACTTCTTTTTTGCTTCGTTCTAGGTGAAATTAGGGTTAGGATCTCGAGGATTCTCCTTAATTTACCTCTTCCATGGCTCTATTTTCTAGGTAGGATTTAGAAATGGGTCATCCTAGCCTTCATCATAGTCATCATAGGATTTTATGCCTATCCTTGGCATTCTGTCCCATTCTGGTATCATTTCTAGGTCTCCGAGCATCCCCGAGACCTCTTGTCCTGATTCTAGATGGATCTGGGTCCACAGGGTCAGAATCAAGGTTGATCTTGACTAGGTCAAAATCCGCCTTGATCCTAACTAGGTTAGTCCCAAGCACAATTTTTCCCCCCTCTTTCAAATTTCTAAATTCCTTGATTTTCGGGTACCGGGTTTCGGGGATATTTTTTTTCCTGCCTCCGGGTCGGCCATTTCGGGTTTCAAAATGGTAAATCCTTAAATTGTATTTAATCTAGGTATATTTTCTAAAGGTTAGGACCTAATTGGGATTTAATTCTCCAAGGTGGCCCCTCTAGAGGATTGTGCCCTAGTTCACTATAAAAGGAGGCCTTCCTCCCTCATTTTCACATCCATCATTCACATCTTCTTTTGTTATCAAGCTCTCAAGTGAAAGCAAGTGAATTCAAGAATTCAAGTAAGTCTTCAAGCATTTAAGTGTTCAAGCATTCATCCATTAAGGAGATCCATTGTTAGCCATTGAAGGATTCAATCTCTTTGGAGCCCCCTTGAAGATCCATCCTTCTACATTCATCCAACCCTCCTCATATGAAAAGATCAATTCAAGATTGGTGTTGAAGATCAAATGCCATTGATTTGAGACATCCTACATCCATTGAACCATTCCTATTTTTTTATTTAAGGATTTGAATCCTCTATAAGGACTTCAACATAAGTGAGGTGATTTGTTCCAATTACTTTGTTTATGCACACTACATTTCAATTCAATTTCAAGGTTAATTCCTAAATTGGGGTTTGAAACCCCCCATACAAAAAAAAACTCCCATTTTCTTGTAGGTACAAGTGCAAGATTTCAGATCTGAGATCAGATTCAGATACCCTTTTCAGAAAACTTTCCAAATCTGCAAACAATATTAGAATCCACCTTCGGATAAAGAATCTAGACTTTGACCTTTTATGAGGGTCAAAGTCAACTTGATCTCATATTGGAAAAAGATTTTTGGGTTTTCTCCATCTTGACATTTCCAGTCTAAAACAGGTTGCATATTTGCTAGAAACTACACACAAACATCAAAAATTGGCATTTTCTAGATTTTTCCTAATTTGAGGTTAGTACTTGCATTTCAATTATTTCAAATTCTAAACACTTCAATTCTAGGGAAATATAGGGTTTTTCTCTCTCTTTCATATTCTCCATAGATTGATTCAATTGTGCATTAGCCTTTTGGTTGATCAAATTGGATCTCTCCTTTGGGAATTTGGATTTAAGAGTGAATCTCATATTTCCCCACACATTACACACAATGTAAACATTTGAATAGAGGTGATTCCATTTTACCACTATTCATTTTGGTGAACCCCACATACTTACTCTCTTTTCTTTTATGGAATTGGATGCCTTATTGTGCTTTCCTTTTATCTTGTTAGTATTAGATTTTTCCTTTGTGTTAGATCTTTCATGCTAATTAGATTTCAAAAATACAAAAATATTCACACTTTATGTGTTCTTAGTGTAGTTCATTTGCTTTGCATTGGTTTATGAGCTTTACTACTACTAGTCCTACTTATAACATTCTGGTTAGAATAAGTCATAGACTCATGGGTGCCTTTGATCCTGAATCTTCCTCTCCTTTCCTTAGGATCCCAGATGATAACTTGATTCTTCATGATTCCAATCCTACTATGGAGAAAAACTCTTCTCACTCATCTCATGATGAGGATGACTCTTTAAGAGTTCCTCCTGAACAAGTCCAAAAACTTTCCACTGAAATTGATAAAATGGGTAATTGGCTTATTCAAGAAAACCATAATCAAGATTATATTCAAGCTATAGAGGCTCTTAATAAAGTTCTCCATGATAGTGATCAAGGTGTTAACCTCTTGCATGGTATTACTATTGCCCAAAATTTCCCATTTTGCAAATTTGGCTAGGTTTCCAAGGTCTCTATTTTTATTCATCCTTGCTGCAACTTGTTTTCACTTGCAAAATAGATCCACTAAATTTCATGCTTTGTGATCTGAACCCCATGATCTTTAGTGTGTCACCATACTCTAGCTCTGATCATATGTGCTAATTCACAAAACCCAAGAAGTTATTCAAGTTTGAATGGTTGCAGGAAATACTCTTGCAGGGTTTCAAAAATTTGTCAAAGTCTCAAAAACCCTTTGTGTTTTCTACCTTTTGGTCTGAAAACTCAGTGTGTTTTCAAACTTTGCTCAAAAACCCTCTATGTTTTGGACTCTTTCTATGTTTTGGACTTCTTCCTCTGGCGGAATTCATTTTATAAGTGCGCAACTTCGACTTGGTGGGGCTCGGTGGCTGGCTTTCCTCAAAATCTTGCGGTTGTCACATGTTTGAAAGGAATATTCCTTGCCCTTGTGATCATGCGATAGGATGAAACATGTCAGTGAGCCCATTCTTCATCTTTAAAGGTTAACACTCGATAAGATCTTGTAGCTGTCGCTACACCGCTAAGGAAAGTTTATGCCTTTTTAAGCTAGCGGTATAATGACAACTGTCTGATGTGATCTTAGTCTACTGTGGGTCTTGTTGTCAGAAGGGTCTGCATCATATCCGTTTGGCAGTGTTAGATTTATTGATTGATATTCTACATGGTGGTTGTCAGTGGGTCTATGGGGTCAGGGATTTCTAAAAAGCTTAACGTTTGGTTTGATATGGTGGTTATCATTATACCAGGGATCCAAGATGCTTGAATTTTAGCATCACGGTATAGTGACAACTGTTCGATGCTCTTTTTACAGGTGGGCCGATGTGTCAGTGCGGTCCTAGTTTAAAGGAGATCTATGGTTGGCATAAAAGTGTAAGGTATATTCTTCGGCCATGCGATCTTACGTGCACCGTTAGATGGGAATCTAGAAGTTGCAGTGGGTCCATTGTTAGAGGGTTGCCAAGGTGTTGATGACCGAGCGACTGGGATGAATAATAGAATGCCAAGTGGCATAAGTGGGCCCGAGGTTAGTAAAATGAGAGCGTGGTTGCATGGCTAAGGATTTTTTGTAGTCACCAGATGGAACCAAAGTTAAGGAAAAAGTTAAGCGACTTGGCGACTAAGAGGGAAATAAACCCAGGGTGAAGCTGGGGTTAAAATTGCAGTCAAATCTGGAGCACAGGTTTTCACCAGCAGTTTGAATTTTTTTTTATGAGGCTAGGTATCTTGCATGGTAGTAGATGAAAATTTTTCAAAGGCTTGTTTCATGATCACATGAAGGCTTTTGAGCTCATGCGATCATGTGACCAATGATATTCTCAAAGCGGCGGCCAGTTTTGACAAGCTTTCTTCTGCAGATGGATGTTGTCTGCAAGTGCGAGTAGCTCAGAATTGATTTCTGAGGATAGCGGTAGGTTGCGAAGGTAATGAAGAGGATCTAGGTGGCCATTATAGGTTGATTTCATGTTCCTAAGGTACAGTGTTAATTTTCTTGCACCGATGAAGCATTAATGAGTTCACGCCACCTGTGACCATTTCTATTTTAAATTCAAATTTTTGCGAAGATCAGTTTTGGAGCCTTAATGACTTAGTGGGCTTGCAAGGGGTTGTCAAGTTGAGGTTTTTTGTCTACAAGCAGGATTAATACAGGAATGGACATGCAAAGGAAGATATATTTGATCTGTCGTGATATTTCTAGAACAACATTTAGGATCAGACATGACTAGTTTATGGTTTTTGATTATTTTATTGCAGATATTTGTGGCCCTAATTAGGTTTGATTCCTACTTGCATGCAGAGATGTATATAATTTGTTTTTTGGAGCTTTTGAAGGAGGAAGTTCACATTTTGTAAAAAGAAAGTTTCTTTCTTAGAAATCTATTTGAGACACTTTCCTGTCCTCTAGTTTTCTACTCTTTGTAATCTCCCATTGATAATTCAGATAATGCAAAGTATTTTGTGACATTCTTGTTGTCCTTATGCTTGTCTTGTGTGGATTATCTCTTAATAGATTAAAGTGTATAATGTTTTTAGTGATATCTTAGGTTTTCTGATACCTCTTTCTTTCTGCAATTTTGTGTATTTTCTTGTGTTTGATCTGATTTAGATGTTTTGTGGGTATGCTATAACCCCTAGCAATCTCGTCTCAATCCTACAGAAGTGAATGTCTATTTGCAAGTCATAAGTGGTGTCTTCTGTTCAGGCCCTCTTATGAAACACTTATGCAAGCCTATTCAGTAAGTTATGATCTCCTAGACCTGTTTCCCTCACTGGTTTCATCCCTCTATACTGAGATCCAAACCCTAGTTTTGGTGCATCACCTAGTAGATAGATTTTTCTTTTAGTCATTTCCATTTTATGCACTCCTAACCCTTTCTCTCAAAAGTTTTACATTTTCATGTTAAGAAGCAAATCAGGGTGATTATCCAAGAGGAACTAGCCTAGAACCTGGAGGTTTCATCTTAGTTAGCAGAGGTCCCACAACCTAGAGTTATACTAAGTTATCAAGACTACGAGAGCTTGAGACAAAGGTGCAAAACTTAGTGTATAACATTTTTGCACACCTGGTGGGACCAAGAAGTAATAGTTTTCATAGTTCTTACTGGTTTTGATATGCATCTAGCAAGCTACAGACCTTTGAGAGGTCATTATTTTGCATATCTGGCGACTCCAAGTTCTCATCTACTAGTTTCAAGGAGATTCAGTACCTAGGATGGATTACCATCCTTCTTTTCATGAGGGTATCCCTTCATTTCATGGAGGCCAGCAATAGTCATCTCATGCTTGCCCCCCACCCACCCAATTTCCAGCATCATGGTAGCATCAATACACATACCAGCAACCTCAAGGGGAGATGCTTTCCCTAAAAGAGCATGTTCATCATGCCCAGATCCAACAACAATAAGCTTTGGCTCAACAAGATCAAGGTTACAGGAGGTATCTGACAGAACAATACAAAATAAATGAGGCCATGGTTGCTGAGGGGCTAGAAGCACAAAAAAAACACTATGAGGAGGTGTTGGAAACATAAAGGGGGCATATGTAGACACAAGAAAAGGAGCAGTTTGATGCTAGATGGAAGCGGTGTGAAGAAATCATTGCAAGAAAGCAAAAAAGTCAAGCAACCCTTACAAGCATCCTGGCAACACTACACAAAGTTTACAAGGAAAACTTGATTAAGGTTAGTGCTGCTATAGCTAAGAAAGAGGAAGATTTTCAAAGAACATTAGCAGCTTAGAGGGTTTCTTATGAGGAGTTGGAAATTCATAAGAATAATTATGAAAAGGTGGTCCAAGACCAAAAGGTTTTGATGGAGGCCATGATTGATAGAGGCAACGAATTTCAGATTGAGAAAGAAAAGGAACTGAGAGCTCATGAGGAGTTTCATGAGAGAGAGCTGCAGGATCTCAAACAAAATATTGGATCCTTGGCTTCTACAACTAAAACATATAAAAGAGGCTATCGAATGTAGGTTGAGAAATGCTCTCAACTAGAGGAAGAAAAGGAGATCATTGAGCAGAAGATTGCTGATCTAAGGGAGGCTCTCTCTGAATAGGTTAAGATAAATAAATCCTCAACAAATCATGATTATGTTGACAGCAGTATACTTCTCCTACAAAAGAGTCTAGAAGAAGAAAAGGAAGATCAATTCTGGGACAACATGGAGTACTTTTGCTTGCATCTTGATGACAAGCCCACACTTCCAGAGGACACCTACAATCTACAAGAGATAGTCATTTTCAGTCAGCATAAGAAGGAGATCAATCAGACTAAAGTAATCTCTTAGGGGCCTGAGTTTATCAAGGAGAGCTCTAGGTCCAACATCTCTCATGGTTTCCCTATCAGATATTTGGCCAGGATGGAGGTTATCAAAGGAGTACAAGTTGTGTGAGCATCCCAATATGTTTTTCCATCAGAAGTTGAGGCTGTAAATGAACTAGATCAGCTTGTTGTCCCCATTGGCCAAGTAAGTAAAGTCTCATCACTGCTTGCTATTTCTCCTCAGAATGATGGTGCCTATGATCAGCTTGACCTTTTGAGAAAAATCTATATCAGCCATATCTTTGTCAAGTAGGTGATTCTGCATGTCTCTTGTATTTATCTTTTAATAGCTTTCCAAGGACATGTGGATTATTGTAAGCTGAGAAGGATGGGAAGCTATTTTTCACAACCAGTGAATGGTTTTGTTTAACCAAGTCTCTTCACTGGTTAGTTTAGGCTAGGTTAGCTTCCCTGCTTTCTAGATTAGTTTTTCCTGGTTTTCCAAGAAGTGCTCAAGCATAATTTTTTGTCTCCCTATCAAAGTTTTGTGTTCCTGAGATGACCCCATGCCCAATGGAATATGTCAAGGCCACTGATCCATGTCTAGCAGGTTGACATCTAGCAGAAGTCACCAAAATGTTGCCCAAAATTTCCCATTTTGCAAATTTGGCCAGCTTTCCAAGGTCTCTATTTTTATTCATCCATGTTGTAACTTGTTTTCACTTGCAAAATAGATCCACTAGGTTTCATGATTTGTGATTTGAACCCCATGATCTTCAATGTGTCACCATGCTCTAGCTCTGATCGCACGTGCTAATTCACAAAACCCAGGAAGTTATTCAAGTTTGAATGGTTGTAGGAAATACTGTTGCAAGGTTTCAAAAAGTTGTCAAAGTCTCTAAAACCCTCTGTTTTTTCTTCCTTTTGGTTTGAAAGCTAAGTGTGTTTTTGACCTTCACTCAAAAACCCTCTATGTTTTCGACCCTTTCTATGTTTCAAACTTCTTCCTCTGGCGGCATTCATTTTATAAGTGCGCAACTCTGACCTGGTGGGGCCCAGTGGCTAGCTTTCCTCAAAATCTTGCAGTTGTCACATGTTCACAAGGAATATTCCTTGCCCTTGCAATCATGTAACAAGATGAAACCTATCAACGGGCCCATTCTTTATCTTCAAAGGTTAATGCTCGACAAGATCTTGTGGTTATCGCTACACCGCTAAGGAAAGTTGATGCCTTTTTAAGCTAGCAGTATAATGACAACTGTCTGATGTGATTTAGTCTACCGTGGGTCCTATTGTTAGAAGGGTCTGCAACATATCCATTTTGCAACATTTGATTGGCTGATTGATATGCTATGTGGCAGTTGTTAGTGGGTTTGTGGGGTCAAGGATTTCTAAAAATCTTAATGTCTGGTTTGATCTGGTGGTTGTCATTATACCGGGGATCCAAGATGCTCAAATTTTAGCATCATGGTATAGCGACAACCATCTGATGCTCTTTTTACAAGTGGGATAATGTGTTAGTGGGGTCCTAGTTGAAAGGAGATCTGTGGTTGGTGTAAAAGCATAAGGTATATTCTTTGGCCATGTGATCTTACACCCACCATTAGATGGGAATCTGGAAGTTGTAGTGGGTCCATTGTTAGAGGGTTGTTGAGGTATTGATGACCAAGCGACTGGGATGAATAAAAGAATGTCAAGTGGCATAAGTGGGCCTGGGGTTGGTAAAATGAGAGCACAGTTGTGCGGTTAAGGATTTCGCGTAGTCACTAGATGGAACTAGAGTTAAGGAAAAAGTTAAGCAACTTGGTGACTAAGAGAGAAATAAACCCAGGTTGAAGCTGGGGTTAAAATTGTAATCGGATCTCAAGCGCGGGTTTTTGCCAATAGTTTGAATTTTTTTTACGGGGCTAGGTGTCTTGCGCAGCAGTAGATGACAAGTTTTCAAAGGCTTGTCACATGATCACATGAAGGCTTTTGAGCTCATGTGATCATGTGACCAGTGATATTTTCAAAGTGGTACGACCAATTTTGACAAGCTTTCTTCTGCAAATGGATGTTGTTCGCAACTGCAAGTAGCTTGGAATTGATTTTTGAGGATAGTGGTAGGTTGCAAAGGTAATGAAGATGATCTAGGTGGTCGTTGTAGGTTGATTTCATGTTCCTGAGGTACAGTGTTGATTTTCTTGCATCGATGAAGCATTAATGAGTTCATGCCACCTATGACCATTTCTATTTTAAATTCAATTTTTTGTGAAGATCAGTTTTGGAGCCTTAATGACTTAGTGGGCTTGCAGGGGGTTGTCAGGTTGAGGTTTTTTGTCTGAAAGTAGGATCAGTACAGGAATGGACATGCAAAGGAAGATATATCTGATCTTTTGTGATATTTCTAGAACAACATTTAGGATCAGACATGACTAGTTTAGGGTTTTTGATTATTCTATTGCAGATATTTGTGGCCATAATTAGGTTTGATTGCTACCTGCATGTAGAGATGTATATAATTTGTTTTTTGGAGCTTTTGAAGGATGGAGTTCACATTTTGTAAAAAGAAAGTTTCTTTCTTAGAAAGCTATATGAGACACTTTCCTGTCCTCTGGTTTTCTACTCTTTGTAATCTCCCATTGATAATTCAGATAATGCAAAGTATTTTGTGACATTCTTGTTGTCCTTATGCTTGTCTTGTGTGGATTATCTCTTACTGGATTAAAGTGTATGATGTTTTCAGTGATATCTTAGGTTTTTTGATACCTCTTGCTTTCTGCAATTTTGTGTGTTTTCTGTGAGGCCTCACCCTAGACCCGTCATAGCTTTTACATTATCGTTATGGTAGACCTAGTAATTGGCTAGATGTTTTGACTAGTTAGTCAATTTTACTCCTTAGGGTCAGAGATTAGATTACAGTAGATGAGAATACACTACATTTTATGATGCTCTCTTTACTCACAATGTTGATTGTATGATACACTATGACTGACATAATGATGATTGATCTAGATGAAATACTGAGTTGAGAAATTAGGGAATTTATGTCGATAGGAGTTGTTAGGAAAATGAAATCAAGAAATGGATTAGGTTGAGGTGTGTATTTCATTTTGGGTTAAATACTAGGCGATGAATTATTGATGACTATTTTATGATATAAATGTGAATTCTAAATTATGGTATTTTGATTTATGAATGTTGGATGAAGTGATGGATTTTATACTCTTATGTAAGTAACTAGGAAATGGAGATTTGATTCGAATATGATACGATGAGATTTCTATTATGAATCAAAATGTTAATTACTTAGGGGAAGTTTAGGAGTGTCATGATGACATTTAATTTCAACTAAATTGGATATGCAATACGCTACATACTTAATTTAGTGAAGAATTGAATACTTCACGATGTGTTGTATAGATGAATGAATATGACATGCTGATAATGTTTAATTGCAATCGAATTATAAATGTATGCGATGTTTATGTTTGAATTTAATTGAATTAAGTATTTAAGATGAGTTGTATGTTGTGGATAATCAATTGTCATGTAATTTATGAATTGTCAGATGAATTACTTGATTACTAATGCTATGTATTTACATGTTCATTTTTAATTTTCTTGGACTACTGATATTGGAATTGAGTGTGCAGGGAGATAGGCCATGGAAATTTGGGGAATCATCATAGAGACTATTGTGAATATCTATTGAACCAAGGTTGCTTCTAGTGAGAAGCCAATAACCTCATTGTGATGTATTTGTTTTGTAAAGTGTGATGCATGAATGTTTTTGATTTATATGTATTTGTGAATGTTATTTTTGATGAGAGAGCCCAAGTGGATATATACATGGCATGTGAAGTGTCTTTTTGTATTGTGTCACTTAACACGTGTGTACATGAGGCCATGACATGTCCACTTGGGGATTGGTTGAACACTAACCTAGGAAGGTACCTTTAGGATACCCATGAAGACCACTTGATTAGAGAGCTTAGAGTGTTGTCTAATCCTTGAATTTCGAATTTGAACTTTGCTTGCACTTTTGGAAGGTTAAAAAGGCACCTAGGGGAGAGTTTTGACCATTTTTAGTTACCCCACTTGTTATACCATAGGGTAAGGGTCATTTTTCACCAAAGGATAACCCTTGGTTGACCAAATGACCCATCCAAAAGTTGGTTTCCCAAGATGGACGAGAATCAACTTTTGGGACCAAGCTTTGGATAGATCACCACCCACTTAGAAGGAAGTCCTCTTTCCACCTTTTTAGCTTACCATTGTAAGAGACCAAAATTGGAAACCTTGTAAGGGCCTTTGGGAAGACCACCCAATAGGAATGCAAGCCTTATCCATAGGAGAGTGTGTGGAGGCCTTTTTAGAGGGCCCTCTTCCTTTGGAAAAGGTTGACACCCACTCTCTAGATTTAGAGATTTTTGCCAAATTGGAGGACCTTGGATATTGGGAAAAGCTCATCTTCAACTATCTTCCTTTAGCATTGGATCAAGGTTGGTGGTTCACTTCTCTTAGTTGTTGAAGTTTTTCTTTCCTTTTCATGTTGAGAGAAAATGCTCTCTTGAATAATAGTTGTTGTATGCATAATGAAAATATGGATTCTTGTAGTGTTGTGTTGTGAATTTGTATGTTGTAGTAATGGAGTTATTTCTTTGTGATTCATGTTTTTATGTAGTGTTCTTCTTTTTAAGCTATGAGAAATCTTGAACTTGATATGTTCATGATTTTCATAGCATTGTGAATGTGAAGTATTCTTGTTGCTCTTGATCTTTTCCTTTGTTTTCATGTGAATTGTAGTGTGTTGTGAGGGAGTTCTCAAGGCCACACTCACCCTTGGGAGGGAAGAGTAGCCTTGAGGGTGAAGGGATTTGTTGGGACATCCAAGAGTGTAGAGTCTCTCCTTGGAATGGAGAGGGATGAACATGGAAGTATGGGCTCCATGTAGCCATCTTTATTTACCTTTTGTTGAATGGGGGTCATAAGGATTTCTTTTGTGAAGTTGTGTTGTAGAGAAGAAAATTTGATGAGGAAGCCAAGTGATGGCTTAGTTCCCATCAATAGATGTGCTTCTCCTCTTGGTTTAGTTCCACCTTCACCCAATGTGAGTTCATATGAGACTCTTTGTAACAAACTTGGGAGGGATTTTTTCATGTAGTTATGTCTTCATGTCCTTGTGTTGTGAGCTTGCTTGAGTGTTTTCCCTTGTCTCTTGATGATTCCCCAAGCTCGGGGGTGGCTTCATAGAAGCCTAGGTTGGGAGGTGAGAACTCCTTGGCCTATGCATTTGTGTTTTATTGCAGGATTTTGGAGCCATGAAGTCTTCTTAGATGGAGGTGTAATCTTGTGAAGATTTGAAGATGATTTCATTTTTGTTTTTGTGTTGGAATACATTTGTATTGAGATTGAACATTTGTAAGGATATACTTTGAAATCAATGAGTTCAAAGTATTTGTAGTGGAGTTGTCTCTCCAAAGCTTGTGTTGTAACAGTGTAGTTGTAATAAGTTGTGAGAATTTGTTGCTGAATCTTGGAAGCAATTTGAAACTTTATTTTTATGTCATTCAATATCAAATCTTTATGAAGGCTATGAAATGGTTAATGTACCTTGAAATCATTGCTATAATGGAAAAATGAGATTTCATTTCATTGCAATAAAATGGATTTGTTAGCTTTGATGGAAAATGTAGAATAGATTTTTCCCCTATTGATAATGGCATTTGTATTGTTATAGAAATAAGAAAGCTTTAGAAAGGATAAGTGAGTTATCAAAATATTATCAATCTACTATTGGAATCATTATATGTGAATGTCATTTGAATTCAAGTAATGAATCAATCACTTTCTCTCACCCTCCTCCTTTGCAAAGTAAATTGTTAACTGAATATGTCATTTTAGATGAGAAACAATAGTATAGTTGCTCAATAAATAACAATCAGATCACTAACACACTACTATAGGAATACTATTAAGTTAAAGAGTAACCAACTTTATCTCCTATCAAAAAAAAACAAACCATCAATATTAATTTAGATGTATGAAAGAAAAATAAATTTTAACTCAAACAAGTTCAAAAAAAAAAGGAGACTAAGAAATGGGCAAAAAAAAAAAATTGCAAAATGAGACCTATAGGTCTCTGGAATTTGTATGGGAAAAATTCCCATACAAATTCCAACACACAGTCATTATTTTACTATATTAAAGGCCTACTTGTTCAAAATGAAATGCAATATATAATATAATACAACATGTCTAATCCAAGTCAACAAAATGCAATAAAATTACAATAAATATAATAACTTCTTACACCTTTTTATCCATTCCCAAAAAGAGGCGCACTGCATGAAGACCAGGCTTGCATTTAATAAAACAACCTTTCATTGGTCCATGCCCTTGTACTAGTGCAGGCTTATAACATTAATCATTGGTGGTGGTTCTTCCAACACACCTCCTAACCTGCGCATGTCCTTGCTTAGAAACTTTTCAAACACCTTTTCTTACCTGCGTGAGGGCTTTGATTTGGTATGTAGTTGAGGTGGGTCCCAAAACCCACTTGTCTTCCTAACCTCACAACCATCCATGCACTGGTTATAGGGACTGTTCTTGTTTGAATTTTGCCTTGGAGACCTCGTAAGCCTCCCCTTTTAGCACTTGTCCCTTCCTTGCAGCCTCCCCTCCCTTTATTGGCGCACCCAATGCTTTGCATGATTAGTGTTGGACTTCCCTCCCTAGGTACATGGGTCAAGGGGGAAGTAGGATAGGGGAGTAGGTTAGGGGATAGGGGTAAGTGGTTGTTAGGAAATAGGGGGAGATTAGACTAGTATTTAGTTTAGGTAAATTTTATTAGCTTTGGATAATCCCTTTTTGAATTTTTAATGTTTTATTTAATTATTATTTTTATAAGTTTGTTTTAGTAAGTTTTTTTTAATTGTAGTAACTATTTAATATATATATGTATTAAATAATTAATATATTATAATATAATAATTAATTAATATTTTATTAATTAGTTATTATATTATAATTATATATATAATTTAATTATTATTATTTATTAAATATATTATTCAATGATATTTATAATTTTATTAATTAGATAAAATTCATATCAACTAATTGATATTTCATAATTAGAGTATCAATACATGTCTCATATAATTATAATCATCATTTAATTGGTTGATGAGACTTAACATTATGGAACAATATAAATTATTTTTATAATTTTAATAAACAAAGTTGATATTAGTTTAAGCTTACCGAAATCGATAATCAATAATTATAAGAACATTATATTCTAGGCAATGTTCTCTTAACCCTAAATAACCTATGTGATTACTAAAACAATGAATCGTTTGTTAAGTTCATCTAACAAAACCTCCTAATTTTGAAAACCACTTGGCATCATTAATAATATATATTATGGAATTAGACCTCGTTGTCGTCACCAAATGCAAATCGAGAAATGTTCATCCTAACCCTATTGTACTCAGTTACATCATCACCACCTTAATTGAATATTTATCAACTAGTAACCTTTTGGAAACCAACGTTGGTAAAGGACTTATTCTTCAGAGTCACCTATCAAATTGCAACATAAACTTGGACTTAATTTACCCTTGAAAAAAAAGTTGGTGTGGTTTTAGAGTAAAATTTTATGGGCATGACATTTTCCTATGTTTGATCTGATTTAGATGTTTTGTGGGTATGCTATAACCCCTAGTAGTCTTGTCTCAATCCTACACCGAGTTGTAGAAGTGAATGTCTATTTGTAGGTCATAAGTGGTGTCTTCTATTCAAGCCCTCTTATGAAACACTTATGCAAGCCTATTTAGTAAGTTGTCATCTCCTAGACCTATTTCCCTCACTGGTTTCATCCCTCTATACTGAGATCCAAACCCTAGTTTCAGTGCATCACCTAGTAGATAGATTTTGCTTTCAGTTATTTCCATTTTATGCACTCCTTCTAACCCTTTCCATCAAAAGTTTTACATTTTCATGTTAAGAAGCAAATCAGGGTGATTATCCAAGAGGAACCAGCCTATAACCTAGAGGTTTCATCTCAGTTAGCAGAGGTCCCACAACCTAGAGATGATTCCCAAGTTATACTAAGTTATCAAGACTACGAGAGCTTGAGATAGAGGTGCAAAAATTAGTGTATAACAATTACTCACCTTGTGCATTCAAATGTTAAACCTTTAGCTTAAGAAGCTCAAGATTTATGGTTGATTCCTCCTATCACTAGTGTTTAACCTCCTTCTAATCCTTTACCTAGTAATCCTACCTATACTCCTTCTTTGGTGACTGTAATGGTTCCCTCTATTCCTATGAGTGTTCCTCATGTGTCCCTTCCTAAATCACAATCTTCATATCATAATGTTCCTTTTACTTATTCCAATCCTCTTCCAACTGTAGTTCCTAGTGTTCCTCCAGTTGTGTCTTCTATTCCTACAACTTCTTACATGTTACCTACTGTGTCTAATGTTGCTACTCCTATTTCCTCTAATGATTCAATAATCATTAGTTTGGCTCAGACTATGTCATCCTTAAAACAACAGCTTAGTTCCTTAACTCAAAATAAGATTAGTATTCCTACATATGGCATGGGAAGTCCCTTGTCCTGAGATGTTATTCATACTCATGTTTCTCAGCAAGGTGAGATGCCTCATCTTGACAATTATAATGGAAAAGGAGATCCTCTTCATCATATTAAAACATTCCAAATCCTTTGTAGTGATTATGCTCATGACCATAGGATTTTAGCCAAACTGTTTGCTAGAACCTTCCATGACAAGGCCTTACAATTCTATTTTTCCTTACCTCCTTATTCCATTGATTCCTTTCCACAACTTGCTAATGCCTTTATTTAACAATTTCAAAACAACATTAGCCTGCAAGTGTCTTTGACTGACTTGGTACATTGTAAACAAAGTGCTAAAGAAAAATTGACTAAATTTATTGGTAGATTTAAGCATTCGTATGCTCAGATTTCCTATCCTATTCCTGATATTGATATTCAATGTATGTTTATTTCAAATTTGCAAAAGGATATTAGAGATAAGATTTTGCTTATTGAATTTACCTCTTTTCAACAACTTTGTACAATGCTTCATCATTATCAATTACAAGTGAGTTAATTTGAGAGAAACACTCCAATGGCTCTTGTTCTAGTTGATAAGAGTGATGTTGCTCCTAATCCAAACAAATTTAAAAAATTCAACAACTATGTCAAGATAAACAAACAAACAAATGCAGTTGCTGATCAAGTTGTTGTTGCATCTCACAATGCCACTTCTACATCTACTACTTTTTGATTAAACCATATGTTTAATCCTCTTTCTGAATCTTTACATGCTATTATGAACAGGTTGTTAGTTGCTAATATAATTACTTTACCTCCTATTTGACCTCTTTTACCTATTATGATTGCATCTAAATCTTTTGATCAAAATGTTTTTTGTCAATATCATCATCAGAATGGTCATGATATTGAGAGGTGTTATTCTTTAAAACATAAGGTTCAAGACTTAATTGATTCTAAGGCTTTATCTGTTGATAATCTTGATGGTAGTGGGAACAAATCTATCTCTCCTCCTAATCAAAACCTTCAAATCTATATGAACCCTTTACCTATGCATGATACTAATACCATTTCTCAGCCATTTGCTATGGAAATTGTGTATGATTCAAAGATGGATGATCTCAATCATGTTGTTAATCAAGTGGAGCATATTGGTCAATTTGTATCTCCACCTCAACCTCAACCTCAACCTCAACCTTAGATTCAACCTCAAGTTCAATCTCAACCTCGACCAAAACCTAAACCTAAAATGAAAACTGAACCTAACCCTCGACAACAACCTAAGAATAAAAGACCTTGAGAAATTTTGATTACCTTTGATGACTCTGAGACTATTAAGGCTCCTGACGGTCCCCTTTACATTGATGCTAGGGTTTCTTAGATACCTACTCATGGTTGTCTTGTTGATCCTACATCCTTAGTCAATGTTATTACTGAAGAAAATCTATTTATGAAAAGCTTACAATGTAAATTTTATGATACATCAGATGTGTGGATTCAAACTTGTAATGGTTTTCTTTATCCATCGTTTGGTTCTATTACTTTACTGGTTGAACTTTGTGGAAAAATTGTGAACACTACCTTTGTTGTGGTTCCTACTTCTGATCAATTTCAAGTTAAGTTAGGTTTGCCTTGGTTGAATACCATGCATGTTGTTTCTTCACCTATCCATAAGTGTCTTAAATTCATTCATGATGAAGAAGTGAAGAGGATTAATCATAGTTTATATCAACCTTCTAGGCCTAGAGATTGTGCTGCTCTTGATTTCTTTTCGCCTTCATTACCTAATTCATGTCCTCCTCAACTTGATAATATTTTTTGATGATATCAAGCTTATAAACATCATTATATTCTTGAATTAAGCATTTCTCCCATGTATCTTAATC
Organism: Chamaecyparis obtusa; assembly: GCA_027943335.1. Lineage (NCBI taxonomy): Eukaryota > Viridiplantae > Streptophyta > Pinopsida > Cupressales > Cupressaceae > Chamaecyparis > Chamaecyparis obtusa. Next base: position 2,542,564 of record BSBK01001333.1, on the reverse strand, counting down.
TTGGTCTTTTGCCTACACCTTCTATACCTCCTTTAACTATGGCTTCTAGTTCTATTAATCAAGTTCCTTCTACCAAACCTATCAAAGATCCTATGATTGTTTCTCCTATTGTTGATAATCCTATTGATCTTCCTAAAGAACCTATGAAGGATCCTATGATGGCTCCTCCTAGTTCTCAACCTATTTAAAATAAATCAAAATTTATTCGATCTGCTAATGAACATCATAAAAAGCATCATGCTCATGCTAAAGCTCATAATTATATTCTTCAAAGATCTTTATCTTCTTCAGATAAACCTATGCATGATGTGTTAGAAGAATTTTTTACTAATAATGATGTTCACATGCATGATTATGATGATTCTATTGATATCTTAGATCCCATTTTGATTAATTTGGATGAAGAAGATAATCTTGATGATACTAATGATGTTAATGATGAATATAAGACTATTGACATTGACATTGATTTACCTAATATGATTTCATCACAATTAACTCTTACACCTAGTGTCAAACATTGTGATTCTCAAGAGGATCCTTGTTTGGAACTAGCTATCATTCCTACTATGTTGGATATAGTCCCTCTTGGGAGTTACCCACCTTCCCTAAATGATATACAATGAGATGGGGAGAGTAGGTAGCATGCTTGATCGACTTGTCCTTCATGGTAGCTTTGTTGTGTGTTTTCCTACTGCACTATGTTTCTCCTATAATGTGTTTGCTAAATGTTGTTAGATTCTTTTATACGATCCTTGTTACTCAGTTGGTACAAGGTGATGAAGGAATTGAAACTTTTGTTCAAATTCATCTATATGTATCTCTATTCTTCTATGAGTTGTTTAATGTTATGTTATAATTGTGCTATTGTTCATAAATGTTTCCTTGTGTAATCTGCTTGGATTTGAGATATGGTAGCACTAATTATTTTTGGTCTCCATGTCATGGTCTGAAAAGATTCTCCTTCGTATATCTTATGTGATCTTTCCTCCTTTGTAATCATAGTTCTACTTTCTTTAGGGAATGATGTCAATTCATTTTCAATAATATCATATATATATTATCTTATGATCATACTGACCCCACGGTAGGTAGATGTCTTCTATGTTCTCTATATGTTTCTATGATATTTCCCTTGATTTGTCTTCATCTAGGGGCATCTCGACATGGAAACGTAATCAGCAGAGTTGTTTATGTTTCCATTAAAGCCATTTCTATCATTAAAGTGTCAGCAATGACTTTAATATGGGGGCATATGCTCTGCTCACCTGTTGCACACACACACTTTTTGATATGCACATATTTTTTGAAATACTTTGTTTTCCCTTTTTGGATTAGTAACTAATCCTTAAAGCATTGATTTATATTTTAGGATCTCTTGATCCCTCCAGTTTCAAATATACATATATTTTGATCCCTTAAGGTTGGAGGTGTGCTTAAGACTGGATCTCTTTATTTTTTTTTAATTTTATTCTTATGGAATAGAATATTCCTAAGGATGGATCCTTGATGGGTTGACTAGTGAGTAGCCACATTCACTAGGTGGTTCAATTCAATCTTTCCAGTTGCGTTGTTTCCTTGTGTGGTTCACAATGGGACATAAGTTCTCATTGGGTGAGGTAATCACACCTTCTCTCTCTCTCTAGAGATGTCTCTCTTATTTTGATCTAGGAGTCAACAAAGAGTTGAGTCCCTGGGGGCTTAAGGTTTCTCTTTGTCCCTTGGATTATGATAAGATTATCTTTTCATTATGATCTCCTTTACCAAGAGTTTGCATTGAGTCCATACTCTTTCTAAAGTAGGGGCTTAATGTATAAGAGTGTTTAGCCCTCTAATTAAGTGGTCTGGGGTCATTTTAAGCACCTTGATTGGTTCTTTGCATGTATCTATCTTTCTTCCTACTTTCCACTTCTTTTTTGCTTTGTTATAGGTGAAATTAGGGTTAGGATCTCGAGGATTCTCCTTAATTTCCCTCTTCCATGGCTCTATTTTCTAGGTAGTACTTAGAAATAGGTCCTCCTATCCTTCATTACAATCATCATAGGATTTTATACCTATCCTTGGCATTCTATCCCATTCTGGTATCATTTCTAGGTCTCCGGGCATCCCCAGGACCTCCTATCCTAATTCTAGCTGGATCTGGGTCCACAGGGTTAGAATCAAGGTTGATCCTGACTAGGTCAAAATTGACCTTGATCTTGACTAGGTCAAGATCAAGCTTGACCCTGACTAGGTCAGTCCCAAGCTCAATTTTACCCCTCTTTCAAATTTCCAAATTCCTTAATTTCTGGGTATCAGTTTTCGGGGATATTTGTTTTCTCACCTCTAGGTCAGCCATTTTGGGTTTTGCAATGGTAAATCCTTAAATTTCATTTAATCTAGGTATATTTTTTAAAGGTTAGGACCTAATTGGGATTTAATTCTCCAAGGTGGCCCCTCTAGAGGATTGTGCCCTAGTTCACTATAAAAGGAGACCTTCCTCCCTCATTTTAACATCCATCATTCACATCTTCTTTTTCCATCAAGCTCTGAAGTGAAAGCAAGTGAATTCAAGCATTCAAGAAAGCCTTCAAGCATTCAAGTGTTTAAGCATTCATCCATCAAGGAGATGCATTGTTAGCCATTGAAGGATTCAATCTCTTTGGAGCCCCCTTGAAGATCCATCCTTCTACATTCATCCAACCCTCCTCATATGCAAAGATCAATTCAAGATTGGTGTTGAAGATCAAATGCCATTGATTTGAGACATCCTACATCCATTGAAGCATTCCTATTTGTGGATTTGAGGATTTGAATCATCTACAAGGACTTCAACATAAGCGAGGTGATTTGTTCCAATTACTTTGTTTATGCACACTACATTTCAATTCAATTTCAAGGTTAATTCCTAAATTTGGGTTTGACCAAGGCAAACCACCATACAAAGAAAAATCCCCATTTTCTTGTAGGTATTGGTGTGGGATTTCAGATTTGAGATCAGATTCAGATACCCTTTTCGACAAACTTTCCAGATCTACGAACAAAGTCAGAATCAACCTTCAAATAAAGAGCCTAGCCTTTGAGCTTTTATGAGGGTTAAAGTCGACCTGATCTCATCTTGGAAAAAGATTTATGGGTTATCTCCATCTTAGCATTTCCAATTTGAAACAAGTTTCAGATTTTCTCAATTGTACACACAGACATCATAATTTGGCATTTTCTAGATTTTCCCTAATTTGAGGTTAGTACTTGCATTTCAATTATTTTAAATTCTAAACACTTCAATTCTAGGGAAATATAAGGTTTTTCTCTCTCTTTCATATTCTCCATAGATTGATTCGATTGTGCATTAGCCTTTTGGTTGATCAAATTAGATCTCTCTGTTTGGAATTTGGATTTAGGAGTGAATCTCATATTTCCCCACACATTACACACAATATACACATTTGAATAAAGGTGATTTCATTTTACCACTATTCAACAGTATTAGCCGAGGAAATAGTTTTAGTGGTGATCGGGCCCAGTGATGATGGAGGAGTTGAACACGGTATTGACCAAGCATCAGTAATTTACATTTGAGGAAGAATTTAGATTCCTAGCTGGCATAGTTGAATTCTTGGATTATGTAAATTGTGTTGACTTTATTTATTGAATGTATGGAAACATTTAATGTACTATAAACTATTTTATTGTAATTCCATTAAGATATTAGAGATGTTTCTAGAAGGATAAATGAAGAACATAATGTTGGAAGGAGTCGATGAATCTGACATAACCCTAAGATCTACGGAGGAGATTAAGCAAAAAAACTTAGATCGACCTATCAAAGAGATATTAAGGAAACCTAAGTGTGAGGTTGAAGCAGGATGCTGGAGTTGTTGCTATTATTGACTGAATAAGTAGAAAAGGATAAAGGAGAAGGAGTTGTGATTGCTTGAAGGGATTTTTGAGCAGATCATTGATGGAGATGGAAATGGATCATAGTTAGTAAGCCAACATATATATGTAAGAATTGGATCTATTATTTTCATAGTGAGTTATATGTTTTCAAATCAAATACTATTGTTACTTTCTAACCATTGTATCAATTTAAATCCTTTAATCAAGGTTGACCTAATAGTCATTGTATAAATGCTTTAATCAAGGTTGCATTCTAATGGATTGTACTTAAGTCCTTTAACAAGGTGCAATCCTAACAAGGTGGTTGAAATCCTTTAACCAGGTCACACCTAGAAGTATGGTTGTAAACCTTTAACAAGGTTGGCTTTTCACAGAGCTCACTTTAGAAGAGTGAGAATATCAGTAGCATGTTACAAATTGGTTTTTCCCAAATTGGGTTTCCACTATAAATCCTGGTGTCAATGCTTGTGTGAATGTTTTGGTTTGAATTTTTTTTTGTTTTCCAAGTTAAATACTATTGGATAGTGGACTACACTGTTATATATTTCTGATATGCATTCTATAATGACCAAGTAGCTGTTGGTTGTTAGATCTAAAGTTGTTAAAGAAGTTTAAAAGTTTTATTATACATCTAAACCTGAGAACAACTGATTCACCCCCATTGTCTATTGTTATAAATTATATTAACAAGATATGCAATTACAATGGTCGCACAACTAGACAATGCAGTATGGTAACTCACATTAATGTGCCAAGGAATATAAGGCCTCCAGTCATTTTTCACTCTTGTACTAAGGTTAGACAAATCTCAAAGTTTTTTAGATCACAAGCGCAAAGACAAGAAAAACCTAATAAGTCTCAAGGATCAATATTGGATGTATCTGGAGAAGTCAAGTTTGTGAAAGCTACAGAAGATGCCAGAAAGATCTGGATGGAATTAAAGAAAGATAATGTCAGTGAAAAAGTAGTGGATGCATCTGCAATGGAGGCACCTTCTACTTTTGTATAAATAACCCTCATGATCATAAGGGGAGCTAGATAAGCTCTAGACCCCTGTGCGGCTGGTATACTCACCCTCAGAGTATACACCTTTGGTTTTAGTTGTTTGGTTGCTAGTTGATGCAATATGGAAGATCATACAACCTGATTGATAGCAAGAATGGAGATTGAAATTCACTGTTGCAACCCATAATATGGAGGCAAGCATTAATTGTAGAAATTTGATTTATAAGTCACCAGATATCTATTATCCTAACTTTTTCATTCAAGATCAAGCCTTTGGAGAGCACATGAGATCATAGCAGAAAGTATTGAAGGATTGAAGTTGTTTCATGATCAAAGAAGTGCTAAAATTATTGCAGAACCCTAGCTCAGATCCGTCATTTCAAAAACCCTTTGGAACCCTACTTAAGTGTTGAAGCAAGTAAGTAATAGCAACTCTAGTAGTCTTTGATGTCACAAAAAGGAAAATATATGTATTCAAGAAGCATCCATTTAAGTTAGTGGTAGATGATTTAGAAGGAGTATTTTCCAGAACTCTGATGGGAGTTATGCATGTTGAAGATATTCACACTTACATATATTGTAAGAAGGATCCTGTACGAGTAGACAATATAAGGTCACACATTAAATCTATGGTTAATCCATAATTCACATTCAAGGATGAATTCACGCACTTCACAAACAACCCTATCATAGAGTATGCAGTTGCATATGAATTCTATGAATTAAAATGGATCAAGATATTGCATAGTTGGATTCGGGTTGACTTGTTTTGGATTGGAGAAGTCCATGTTTGCATAAGAACTAATCTCATTCATGAGATGACTAGAATTTCTAAGACTCGAATGATTCTTCCACTAGGTAAAGATGTCATAAAATAGGTTGAGAAAGCATGTAAGTCTAGGAGTGATAAGTGTGGCATGACTATTGAGCCCATTGAGGAGAAAGACATAAAACTCATGGCTATGATCCTAGGATACAAGTTCTAGCATGCAAATAGAATGAACAGTGTAGCCATAGCTACTATTCTGGTAGCTATGAGGATAGTGAAAGAAAATGGAGAGTTTAACCTATGTGAGATCCTTCATGCATAGTTTTTAGACAACATAAAATCCACAAAACATGATGAGAGAAAAATATTCAGATTTGGTTCTTTGATCATCTACATGTACTTTCATATAGTTGGTAAGGTCTCTGATCTCTATCTTGACAAGAGCATACCTACATTGCCTCAAATTTCATTCAAGGCAACATAAGAGACCACCTTAAAGGATTACATGGAATTGGAGATTAAGAAATTAAAAATTAAGATGTAGAGAAGGTATATGATACTTGAGAAGATTGTGGAGAAATAAAAAGGACAACATTTTCTTCATGGTGGAAACAGACACTACATGCATGGAAACCATTGAGCCTAGGACAAAGTGGATTCATCCACTTGGATATAAAGTTGATGAACACATTTTGGAAGGCTATGCACAAGTCCTCCTATCAGTACCTAAGGATCCCAATGAAACTAGATGGGGAGCTTATGAAGAGAAGAGAAGACAAGTTAATTCTGTCGTATACAGTGTTGTGACAAAGAGAAAAGCATCTAGAATACCTCAGACATTTTGAAAATTCATGGTATTACCTAGGAAGTCTTAGACAAAGCAAGGGAAGCTAAGATTTCTATGAAACTTCAGAGTGCACCCTCATCTAGTGAAGTTAAAATAGAAAAATCTTATGATCCTAAAGAGAAGAAGAGTAAAATTGATGTCAGCACCTCAACACCCACAACTACAATTGATCTGGATTCCAGTCCACCTCTTGAGCCAAGAAAGATGCCTAGAAGAAAGAAGTAGACTAAATCAAGCCACCCATCCTCAAGGACAACCAGAAGAAAAGGAAAGAACACTCAAGCACCTCTTGAGGTAGGATTCAGATCGAATATAGAAGTCTTGAGAACTAGAGTTGTTGATGAAGGAAGGATAGATCAGATAGAAAAATTCTATGATAAATATCATGAGATTGATAAGTCAAAAATTCACTCTATGATTATCAAGCACATGATTAAGTTCAAAAAGTCATTTTTGGAACTTAAGATAGTCATTCCTGATCAAGTATGGAATATACTTGACTCTTTGAAAAGATAAGATATTGAAGAGGATATGAGAATAAGAGAAAAGACATTGGATGACAACCTCTCCATTTGTTCACTAGAAGAGAAGATATTACTGTTAGATTTTTATAAGCCACATCTAAGAATGAAAATTAGAACTCTGTAGGTAATGAACAAAGACTATGAGTTGGTTGCGAAGGAGACAGGAAAAGCATTTGAAAAGGTTATTTTGGAAAGACACATGTACCCTCCTACTGTGCCTACAACCCAAGTTCCCTCTAAGACAATAAAAGAATCTGAGGTCCCAAATGCACCTATGATAGGTCCACAAGATTCTATGCCCAAGGCTAAAGCTAAGGATGAAACAATTGTGATTGATAATGTTGAAATATCCATGGCAGCAACAGATAGAGATCTAGATAAGTTTGAAGAATCCTTTGTAAGTACTAAAGAGGCTAAGATCTTAATGTTATGAAGAATCACCTATGAAATAAGAAGTCCAAATTGAAGACTTAACATGATAGGAAGAAGAGAAGGAAGATGAACGTAAAGAAGAGCCTTCTATTGAGATCCCAATGAAGGTGAAGAGTGAATTCATGTATTTAAGTCAAAGCACACTTCTTACTCCTAAGTCATCTATATCATTGTTGTCAAGTTTGACACCTGATACAAGTAGTGTAGACTCATGAGGAGAAGAAGATCTAATGAAGACAAGTGTATTGGCTATGGAGAAAGCCAAAGACAAACAAGTAATGAGAAATCCTCTATTTTTTGAATCAGATAGTATACTAAATAACTTACTACCTGAGGATAAGAAAGTGATTAGTGTTCATTCATTGGATGATGTTAGCAACATCTTATCAAGCTTGAAAGTAAATTTCTCAAGTCTAGAAGAATCAACATCAAAAATTGCAGAAGAGAAATATGTCAAGAAAAGGTTGAATGAATTGATAAGAAATTTCTCACTTGACCTTAATTCTCTAAAGATTGGTCAAGCAATGCTGAAAGAGTTAGCAACAAAAGGAAGGAAGATAATTGTTGACTGCATGAATAAGGACAAACTCACTGTAGACATCCCTAAAAAGATTTAGGAAGAAAAATCTCTAATGGTAGTAGTAAGAAAATTAGTGGAAGATCCCTCTCAAGACATAAACATGTGAAAATTGAGAAGGCAGAAAAAGAGATGGCAAAGATAAGGGCTAGACAAGCACATCTTCGAAATGCATTGACACCCTCACTAGATATACTGAATTAGAACATCAAGTAGATAGATGCCACAATTGTAACATATGATCAAGGTCCCTGCATAGAATTATAAAAGATGGAGAAGCTAACATATGCATTATGTGCCCATCTTCAGATGGTTGATGCACTCAAGGTTTTTTGGTAGCAAGAAATCAAAAACCTTTAGATTCCATACCCTGATGTATTTTCTTTGTAAGTACTTGAAATTTTCCTTTTTGAGAACCTTTTTCATTGATGTCAAAGGGGGAGTAGTGTATATGATATAAAGGAGATAGTAGTGTATAAAGAAGAAGAAGATATGATGTACAGTTTGATAGAAAGTTTTTGTGTGTAAGTTAAGTTTAGCAACTTCGCCACATTCCTTTGTTGCCATTAATGAAAAAGGGGGAGATTGTTGGAAATTTGACTTTACTTAGTATATATCACTACATTTTATGTTGTCATTATGGAAACAAAGTCATATGAAGTTTTGTAGTTAGTGCACTAAATTTAGAAGATCATTATTCGGCTAAGTATAGAAGACAGAGCAGACAGAGAAGCACCTGATGATCAGAGCATCGACGCACATGTGCATGACCGAGTTTTGGTATGCACCCTTGGATATAAGATTTTGAGTATGTTATATGCTAAGTCTAAAAACACATGGTTAGATTTGATAGTATGGGTAAGTTACAACAAGTCTAAGTGACATAGGTAGTTAAGCGATAGACCAGAACAAAGCATGCAACCAGCATATAGTTTTTTGTTTAGTGTGTATCATTTTGTTTTGTAAAGGCTATGCACATATTGTAATAGTGATATAAACATGTTAATATCATTGTATGTAAAAACACTTGAGCCAATTAATTTGGAAGTGTTGTATGTGTTAGGTTTTAGCCTAACATAGTAGTTAGTTTTGGTTGCGTCCATTCAACATGTATATATATATGACATGCGCTTTTGTATTTGGACATGAGGAAGGGATATAGAGCATGGGAGATATATAGAAGATAAGAAGTATGCAATTTTAGTTAGTATGAGATAAAGCTCTAAAAGAAGTTAGATCATCAACACACAAAAGGAACTGATCAGACAACAATGTCAAAGTAACAGTTCACCATTGCAGATATAGTGTGTATCTGATAACCAGGATGTTGTAGCCTTATTCATTGAGTGGTGAGCTCTGGCAATGAGCCTTCCACCCCTAACAGGGTTTGTTATATCATAATCCTAACTGTGTCATTGTACTCGATATTGTAATGACTACTCCTAACAGGGAAAATGAACATTAATAGGTTCATAAGATTAGTACAATTATTCATGGGTATTAATTCCCAATGGGGTTTTCCTTTGGCCAAGGTTTCCCCATAAACATATCTTGTGTTATGTGTTATGTGTTATGGTTGAATATTTCATTTGATTTACTATTCATTTCAGTACTTAATTAATTGAGCTAAGTTTAAAGAAGTAGAAAAACATTAATTGTAGAACACTAATTCACCCCCCCCTCTTAGTGTTCCCATTCTTAACACATAACACATAAAGAAAATAAAAACACCATAACACATGGAATGATTCCATTGGTATGACTACTATATTAAATATCTGATGATAAGAAGCTAAAGATGTATTGAGGTGTGTCTTTACTTGATCTATGTCAAGTTACAAAGGTTCACATTGAAATTTGAGTCGGTTATGGTTGATTTATCAGATATTGGTATTTTGGATGATCAAGAAGAGATAGTGTGATAGTACTTGGATCAGTGTGACAATATTTTGAGATGAGAAATCTATGGCATGTTTAGGACTTGGATTTTTTTCCTTGACATGATTGGTTCATCGATTTGAGGATTGGAGCTATGTTTTTGAAGTTATAGTGTTAACTATTTATTGTTCCTAGTATACATTGCAAAGATGGTTATGAATTATGAGAAAGAGGTGCTGTTGGTGTTTTTGAGCTATTCAATGTTTCTTGTTGATTTCTTATGATAATTTCCATATGTATTGTTGGATTTCATTCATTGGTTTTATCGGTTTATACAAGTTTCTTGTGGCATGCTAGTGTACTTATTGTTCCTAGTGAGCATGGTTGGTGTAACATGTTTCTATCAATCATGACATAATTTATCGAGTTATTACATGTTTGAGGATATTCTTATGGAGAATTTCTATTTATTAGTTGACATTCAATGGATCACAATATAATTTAAGTTGTAATGATGTAATCTTTTGTAATTAGGTGTTTAGGCTGAGTTGACCTTATTTATCTTTACAAGGTTGATGAAATGTATAAAAATGTGTAATAATTTGTAAACTCTTGTGTGAAGACATGAGATAATGTGTGTATGTGAAAGGAGAGTGTATTCATGACTGTGTGAAGAGGTATGAGTGGAATCTACAATCAAGGTAGAGATTTGTTGTACTTCATTAGATTTGTATTGGTATATTGGAGATGCTATCAATTAGTGTTGATTGGAAAGATAAGGTACTAAGAGGGGGGGTGAATCAGTACTGACATATTTGTATTAATTCAAACTCTTAATCTCAAACTTATAGTGTTATTTCCAATTTAACAATAGTCTTTTATGTATTGCCGATATGTTCTAATTGAAAAAACATAAAGTAAATAACAATACACTCATGAAATGATTCACACACCCATAATACATATTTTTGGCCTCGCAAAAATCTTTGTTTAGAGGAAAAAATTGCAATGGGGATGGTACCCACAACTCTTCACTATAGCTAAAAGTTGTTAATCTCTATTGAGCATTTAAGGTTGTCATTAGTATCAAAGTATAGTAAACAGGTCAGTTGGTTACTTATATTGAGATAGTCGGTAACCAGAAGTAAGATAGAGCAATCAGTAAAAGCCTTTACACCAAGCATCACACAGTTAACTGAGCTCCAGCGACACTGACACTGATAGTCAATATACACCGAATAGTTTATATAGTGTTTACCAATGATCACTGAAAATGACAGTAATTTGAAATGGCACATTATTCTATGCAATTAGTTACAATAGATTGTAAAATGGTTTACCAAGATTGAGGAGAATTTATTGTAAATAGATACACATTAAATGTAATGTTTATCTTATTGTAATAGTTGATCTAGGTTATTTTGCACCATAGATCTTAGGGTTATGATTATTTTTGTAACCTAATTTTTGCTAAGGTGGAAAAACATAACACTATATATTTTGTTTGTTTGCACCATTTTTATGAGGTTGGATGAACTAATATATATGAATCATAGAGCACTTGAAGACATTGCCTATCTTCAAGACAATCAGTTTATCGAGCATAACAAAGCACAAAGGATATCAGATTGAGTAGAATCAGAGAAGGCTACCGAGCAGAAAAGAGTAGAAAACCATCACAGATAAGGTGATATTTTGATGAGCACTTATAGATCTATTTTAGAAAATTAAGTTGTCAACTAGCAGATAATTACCTATTACTTTCTGACAATTGTGATAGAGTTTTGATAAATCTCTTAACAGAGTAGACTTAACAATCTTATGTAAATCTCTTAACTGAGTACAAACTTTATTAGTGTTGTTTAAATCCTATAACTAGGTAGATCTAGCTGATCTAATATGTTACTCCTAATAGGGTAAGATCACTAGAAGTGATCAAAACTTATAGCCTTAATAGGCAAACCTTTTCTATCTACAGTAGTGAAGAATTTGTGGGTGTCATCCCCACCACAGTTTTTACCTTCTTGCAAGGGTTTCTGCATTACCAAAATACTTTTGTTATGTGATTGTCATATTGATTTCATGTTGTTTACTTTCTTAAGTTAACTAGATTGATTCATACAATTGTATTCAAGTTATTTTGATTAGTTATCACAGTATTTAGTTATAGATCAGAAAGGTTTTACAAGTAAAGTTTTGAAGGCACTGATTCACCCCTCCCCTCTTAGTACTTATCTCTCCTAATTCCAATAATTGGTATCAGAGCTCAGTTCTCTTTTTGAATAGTCTAACCACTAAAGGGTAAAGATCTAAGTCATGGAGAGATACAAACTTGACAAGACTATTGAGAATTAGAAGATACAAATATAGATGTGTGTGGAATAGTATAAACAAGCCAAGGAAGAACTGAATAAATTACTGGTTGAAAGGAAGAACCTTGCAATTCAACTGAATGAAATTAGTTATCATGAAGAACCTATTGATGAAATATTTGATCATATTGGATCAAGCTCTGGAAGCATCTCTGACGGATCTGAAAGCATAATCTTTGATTTATCTGAAAAGAATCAGCATCTATTTGATCAAGTGAAAGCATTTCAAATCGGTCATGAATCTCAAATGGTGAGAATGGTGGAAATCATGAACAATGCTAGACAAGTTGAACAAGATCAGAATCTATCTATTGAAGACCGAAGATTGATGACTGAACAACTTCAAGAAAAAGAAAGTGAAATATAGAGACTCACTGATCATCACTTCTAAGTATCAATCAGATGATGATAGTTAATCAAGAAATGAACCGAGTAAATGGAGAATTATCAAGAAGACTTGAAGATGTTGCAATACTCAAAGAAGATAATGAAAAACTAAGAAATGAAATAAAGACACAAAAGCAACACAATGAAATGATGAAGATAGCTGAGGATAGTTCTAAAAAGATTGATGATTTCCTGACTAATCAGAGGAGATTTGGAAGTAGAACCGGTATAAGCTACACCAGTGAAGGAGAATCATCACAACAAGATGAAAAATTCAACAATAATCAAACTCAAAAACCTAAAGTGATGACATGTTACCACTATGGAAAACCAGGACATACATCTAATGTGTGTAGAAGCAAAGCACAAGGTAAACCTCTTGTCATTCCTAAATTCAATGGATATTGTTATTACTATGGTAAGTTTGGACATCCAACTTATGAATGTAGAGCTAAGAAAAATGACATTGTCAATAATACTAATGAGGAGAAAATATGCTATACTTGTAATAAGCATGGACACACTGCAAGGGACTACAAGGCAAAAATGAAACAAGTCTGGACACCTAAAGAGAAACTACAATGAAAGCCATATCAACCAAAGAGACAAGGTAACTCATATGTTTGGGATTATAATACATGGACTAACTATACTATATGTGGTCGATATGGACATATTGCAGCAAAATGTTACGGAAAGAGTTGGATTGGACAATCAAGAAACTGGACAAATGTAGGAATGGCATGTATGCACTGTCACAAGGTCGGTCATGTAAGAAAGAACTACAAAGAATGAGCACTAGATGAAAACCATATATTTGAGAGTGGATATAACATTGTAGATATTACGAAGTTAAGGAACACAATGTGGAAGAAGGCATCTAATGAGAATGCTGAGTCAAGTAACACTGTCGGTGAAACCTCATCCATTGGATTGGGTGACATTGGTACCTCCATTTAAGATGACAAAGGTACGTATGGAACTAACATTTTAAATGATCACATTTTACATACAGTTCCTTATATATGATGTACAAATACCAAATCTGCATGAATAAAGATGCACTATGGTTTATGTGTTATAAGTTTACTAATCTCACATAGTCGGTAAAAGAAGAAACATGAGTTGGTTACCCGTTGGTAATCACTATACAAGGTTAACCAACAACAGTGAAAATTGATGAAGAAATTCTATGTTAACCAAGCAAAATAAACTATGGACATTATCGAGATGATAGTTGTTTCATATCCGAAGTTAGGTCACGCATTCAATGCATCAAAATTTGAGTAGGAATATCAAAAAATCTATAAATACATGGAAATAAAGTTAATTGTTACATTGTGATTTCAAAGAATAGAGATTTTACAGAGAAGAGTTCGAGCTAAAGATTTTGAGAAAAGATTCCAAGCTACTATAGATCAAACCAAAAATAATTCTTCAACAATAACGAGTAAGTTCATCTGCCTACCAAACACTGGTTATCTATTATTTTCTGAAACCCTAGAAATAATTTATGTCATCGACATCGACTACAAGAAAATCATAGAATATTGAGGAGGAAGTAGAATTAATTGTTAGGGCACATTTTTTTGAGGAGAAATTCAAACCTCATCCCAAGGTCACAGCACACACAGACAATATGGGTGCATTTTCTAGTATTCCAGATAGGGTTTTGTTAATAGAAGATGTTAGGGCCTACATTCACTACAAGATCAATGGAGTATGTGATTTTGAGACCATTTCTAATTATCAGCAAGTTTGTGGACTGGATGGTAAGATTAAATCTAAATACAAGAAGATTGAGGAGTCAGGGTTATGGTGTTTTACATTCTTCCCGCAATCCTTCCAGAATGACTGGATAAGAATTGTACTAAGTAGATTTCATGATGGAAAATTTTGGTTAGATAAACCTATTGAGGTCACTAAGAAGATTATCAATAGGGTTACTAGATACCCTACAACCAACAAAGCCAAAGCCTTTCAAAGTTCATCTCATCCTGACGTAGAAAAGAACATTGGAGCTCAATGGGATAGTAGGGAACTGAAAATATCAACTATCAAAGATCCAGTGGTAAAATTCATAGCTCATGTCATCGGGTACAAGATATTCCAATCTAGTAGACCAAATAGTGTACCCTGCAGTGCCATGGACATGGCTTACAAAATTGTGAAGAAAGATCACTAGGTTGATCTTGTCGAGCTACTACTACACCAACTGCATGACAATACGAAGACAATAAAAGAAAAGAAGTCTAATACATGTAAGTATGGATCACTGCTTGTTTGTAAATTTTTCTATCTACAAAAATATGTACCAGGTATTGGTAAAGTAAACTGGCAATCAAACAAACCGATAATTACACAAATCGGTGAAATGATGAAAAGTTTAGGAGACAATCTGAATAAGGAATTCAAGGCATACTTCAAATAATTTCAAGAAAAAATGTAATAGAGGAGTAGGATTCCAAGGGATTAGTGAGAAAATTTGAAGATGACATATGCTTTGTAGTTAGCACAGACCACTCAATGATAAAGGCAGTAGAACTAAGAACTAAATGGTTAGCACCGATGGGATATAAAATGATTCATGATTTCACTTTGAAATGTATCAATGCATTACTGGCATTACCAATAGACATCACTACCAGTAGGTTTGGTGTATATGAGGAAGCTAAGTCTAGAATCAAAACAGACATAGAGATCAGTAAAATGTCAAGAAGGGAAAAGAAAATGAGAAAAGATCTCTCAGAAAAATATGGAAATGTATCTAACTCACCTAAGGAGTCATTGGTTAAAGAAGCAACCGAAGGTCAGCTATAGTTGGTTGACAAGCCCTATGATAG
The DNA here is from genome assembly GCA_027943335.1 of Chamaecyparis obtusa. Taxonomy (NCBI): domain Eukaryota; kingdom Viridiplantae; phylum Streptophyta; class Pinopsida; order Cupressales; family Cupressaceae; genus Chamaecyparis; species Chamaecyparis obtusa. The sequence goes on along the minus strand of BSBK01001333.1, from coordinate 2,527,051 downwards.
CGAGGAGACTGAGTCAAAAAAAGAAAAGGATCACACACCAGTTCCTCCCACCACTAATGAACAAGATATGTAGCTACTAGAACCTAAAGGAATGAAGACACGGTCGTCAACTACTGCATAATCCACTGAGCAAGTAGAAGTAGTAAAAGTAGAAAAAAGAAGAGCAACTACACCAACTAGGAAATATGTTAAGAGAAAGACCAAGAAAGTAGCTGAGACACCGAAGAAAAAGAGGAAATACATAAGAAATAAGGAAGATCTAGAGGATACAGAAACTGAAAATGATCTTGATCAATTCAATTTAGTTTGTAACAGGGAAAGTACTATAGAAGAAATAATTGAATACATAATTAAGAATGGAAATCTTACAAATCCAAGCATAGGCAAATTTGGCAAGATGTCAATTAAGAACAAAACAAAGGTAGAACATGCTATCGTCCAGATGATGATTAAATTCAAGAGAGTACCGATGGAATTCGCATGTCAGTTGCCAAAGGAACTTGATGACATAATAAGTGAGAGATGGGCTATTGCACTAGATACAAAGAAAAGGAAAAGAGAATGGTCACTAAGTCATGCAGCCTCACACTTTAGCTATGTTGTGGTAAGTGAATACATGACAAAATATCAGGCTAGATTTCTAGTCAAGAATAGAGCTATTTAGATCATGGATGAGAATGTGGATGATATGGATGTCATATGTGATTCTCTATGGACATCAATTTTGAAAGCAGAAGAGAAAGCTGAATAGGAAGCATTTCTGAAACTATCTAAGAAGAGACATAGTTCAAAAGATAAAGGTATTTTCATTGATGATAACAAAGGTAAGAAAATAGAAGACATCAGTATATCAATTATCAAGGTAATTGATATCACTGAACAAAAGGAAGAAATCAAAATTTCACAGGATGCATCAGATCAAGTTAAGATCCACTTGCAAAAGAAAACTGATGATGATGCACTCATTGAGGACATCATGAATGGTGATCCTGATGATGAGGTTGATGAAGATGTGACAATTGCACCATACAAAGATGAAGCACTAGACACTGATAGTGTGTTCACATCTCTACCAGGTGAACTACCTATACTTGTAGAGGTAGTTGAAATAATTTCACAAGTACAACCTGATGTGTCTCATCCTGAGCCAAATAAAGATACAACTGAGATTCAAGCACCCGAGCAACCTGTAGATACAAATGAGCCTAACAAACCAGAGGCACAATCTATAGAAACAAAGGAACCAGAGGAAATAAATTCAACCAAGGTGAACCCACCTAACACTACAACTAAGACTCCCACACCATCTACTGAGGAGAAGGAGAAGGATGATACAGTGTCAACTGGGAAAGATACTCTGAGAAGTGAAGAAAAAGCTATTGTCATAAGTGAGAAGAAGTCACCTCTTTCCCAAAAGAAGAAGAAGAAGAAGAAAGCCAAAGGGTCGGTCACCATTGATGAAGTTATCATTATACCAAAATGTGACCCAAGAACCCTAAGCCCTGAGGAACTAAGTAGGTATGGGGAATTATGTTCAAGGAAAGTGGCACAAGAAAAGTTAAGGCAAGAACACAAACATAAAGAAGTATTAAATGATGTGAGGGATATTCTGCAACAGATAGTACCAAAAATAAATATTGATGAGAATACTCCCATCTTAGATCAACTTGCTGCACTTGCTGACAAAATCAATGCCCCTGATATAGATGTAGACAAAAGAATAGAAGAACGGGCAGAATCAAAGATTTAGAACAAATTGGCAGAAAGGATTAGCACAGAAGTGGCACTAAACAAGGTAAAATTATCTGAGGTCATTACCGAGGTAAAATCTATCACCCAGGTAATCTGTCAACTTCTAATCAAGCTTTGTACTTTAGACACCTTCACTGTAGAAGTCAGTGAAAAGATAAAAAGTTTAGAAGTAGAGATAAAGTTGAGTACACAAGTAGCTATTGCTGAGCCAACTACTTTCTTGAAGCATATTAACCAAGTTCAGGAACTCCAGCGGCTGATAGCAGATTTGAGGAAACAAGAAGCACACATCACTGATTAGGTTATAGAGTTACAAAAAGAACTCACTCCTTACCTGAAAATTTTTGAAGCACACATTGTCAAAGCTAAACAACTTGTGGCAACACCAGAGATTTCGATGTTGGATAATATCTTTGACATGCATGCACAAGTCGGTCTTGAGCATATTGCTCTTACCAACTTGAAAGAGGAATGTGACAACCTCTTGGAGTCTGTAAAGAAAACCCATCCACACATTTTTGATAAGATGTAAGTATACACTATATTTTTTTGTATTTGGCATTATTATCAAAAAGGGGGAAACCATGTATATGCAAAATAAGTATACTTTGATATGTATATTACATACTACCAGGAGCATGCACCGAGGGGGAGTACTTTGTACTTAGAAATTTTTGTTGTGGATATGTATATGGTGGAGACATAAGGAATATATAGAAAAATTTTGTCTATATACATTCAAAGTTTTGATACTAATGCCAAAGGGGGAGATTGTTAATCTCTATTGAGCATTTAAGGTTGTCATTAGTATCAAAGTATAGTAAATAGGTCGGTCGGTTACTTATATTGAGATAGTTGGTAACCATAAGTAATACAAAGTAGTCGATAAAAGACTTTACACCGAGCATCACACAGTTAACCAAGCTCTAGTGACACTGACACCGACGGTCAGTAAACACTGAGCATCATAGTATACATCAAATAGTTTATACAGTGTTTATTGATGATCATAAAAAATGGCATAGTAATCTGAAATGGCACATTATTCTATGCAAATGGTTACAACAGATCGTAAAATGGTTTACCAAGATCAATGAGCATTTATTGTAAATAGATACACATTAAATGTAATGTTTATCTTATTGTAATAGTTGATCTAGGTTATTTTGCACCATAGATCTTAGGGTTATGATTATTTTTGTAACCTAATTTTTGCTAAGGCAGCAAAACATAACACTATATATTTTGTTTATTCACACCATTTTTATGAGGTTGGCTGAACTAATATATATGAATCACAAAGCACTTGAAGACATTGCCTATCTTCAAGACAATCAGTTTACCGAGTAGAACAGAGCATAAAGGATATCAGATTGAGCAGAATCAGAGAAGGCTACCGAGCATAACAGAGTAGAAAACCATCATAGATAAGGTGATATTTTGATGAGCACTTATAGATCTATTTTAGACAATTAAGTTGTCAACTAGCAGATAATTACCTATTACTTTCTAACAATTGTGATAGAGTTTTGATAAATCTCTTAACAGAGTAGACTTAACAGTCTTATGTAAATCTCTTAATCAAGTACACGCTTCATTAGTGTTGTTTAAATCCTATAACTAGGTAGATCTGTCTGATCTAATATGTTACTCCTAACAAGGTAAGATAACCAAAAGTGATCAAAACTTGTAGCCTTAACAGGCAAACCTTTTCTATCTATAGTAGTGAAGAATTTGTGGGTGTCATCCCCATCATAGTTTTCACCTTCTTACAAGGGTTTCTACGTTACCAAAATACTTGTGTTATGTGATTGTCATATTGATTTCATGTTGTTTACTTTCTTAAGTTAACTAGATGATTGATTCATACAATTGTATTCAAGTTTGTTAGAAAGTAGAGATCCCCAAGATAACTGAGAGGGGGGGGGGGGGGGTGAATCAATTATCTGATAATTTAACCATTCAACTACTTTAAACAATATAATCAATGTAGTAATCAACCATAGAAAGATAACCATACACAATTCCACAATAACACAAGATATGTTGACTAGGGAACCTCTTGAAAAGAGTAAACCCTGGTGGGAATGATGCACTAAAATGAAAGTTCCTTGTTAGAGGATGGACCCTGTTAGGAGTCTTATGAAATACATTTAGTACATATAAATCCCTGTTAGGATATTTTGAATCCCTGTTAAAAGATTCTAACCCGGTTAAGAGTTTATGGAAGATAGAAGGACCCACTGCCCAAACAGCTTCAAGGCAAGATCTCTAAACCCATTGTCCAAAAGATCTTAGAATTATTCAACAGAATAATATGAAATATATTACCTCCTTCATACTATGCCAAAATCGCACTCTCTGCTACACAAGATCACAATTCCAGATCTCTATACTCCCAAGTCTTCCTTCATCACTGAATTAGCTCTTTTCTTCACTTCATGCATATATTTGCATCTCAACTTTCACAATTCAATCCTCTCTACTCAATTCTCTTTTTCTCAATTCTCTTTTTCTCAATTATTTTTTTTTCTCAATTCTTATTACAACAAGGAAAAAATTCCTTCTTATATACCAAACTCAAATAATTACAAATGAGTCGGTCCTCAATTACAAAATAATAATTTCTACACGCTACACACAAAATTCACATAAAACTGTCAGCTTCCAGATATTGTAACTTTCTCCAAACATATCCTTGAAGTTTTTGCTATGAACCACATCATCATTAATGAGTCTCCAACATCCCTTTAACTGTGCAAAATCAGATTTCATCCCAGCTAAGAGATATCCTCTGATTTCTGAAAATCGCTACACAGAAACACTGTCTAAACACTGCTTTCACCAAAATGCTCATAACTCTCATGAATGAATGAATTTATTTTTGTGTTGTTAACCATAGGTTAATAACACACCAAAGAACATACCATCAACTGCACAAAATCCAATCTACAATACAAAATGTGTGCAAAACAAAATTGTACCTGCTTTCTTGCTGATATCCAGAATATCACTGTGTTGACATCAATGACAATCCAAGTCATGAATGCAAAAACAATTGCTATAGAATGACTACCAAAATACTTTGCATTCATTCCTAACAATCTCCCCCATTGGCATTGATGACAACATAGATGAAAAACATCCAATGTTCCAAAAATCCAATACTGCAACATCACTGCAAAATATCAAATTAAATCTTGCTTCGTTCTCCCATTCAACTCTCTCATACAATCCACAATGTTTTTCATGTATATCTCTCCCCTATTGACATCAATGATAGAAATTCTATCACTAAGTCAACAACAACTTAATGTCAAAAGAAACTATTCAAAAAAATACAATAACAAGAGTCCTCATGACTCAACTCATAAACTCCCCCATAGAGGAAGTTCCAATATCCAATCCAGAAGAAAGATAGGGCTCATATACCACTGGCTGGATGCAATCATCTACATCAATTCTAAAAAATAAGTTGCAGCATAACCCCAAGCATACCTCTTAGATACACAAATGTATCCTTAGGTAAAGGTTTTGTAAATATATCTGCTATCTATTCCTTTGTTCTTATGTACTCCAATCTTACTTCTTTTTCTGCAACTTTCTCTCTTACAACATGATACTTGATCTCAATATGTTTAGTCTTAGAATGTAAAATAGGATTTTTTGACATACTCATTGCACTGGTCTTATCACAATGTATAACAACAAGCTCATCAAACTTTATTCCAATATCCTTCAATATCTACTTCATCCAAATAATCTGATTACAATTGTTTGCTACTGTAACATATTTTGCTTCTGTTGTACTTTGTGAAATACAATTCTACTTCTTACTTAACCAAGAGACCAATTTTCCTCCAAGAAAAAAGGCTCCACCACTGGTGCTTTTCTTGTCATCAACACTACCTCCCCAATCTGCATCAGTATAGGCACATAAAGTAAAATCATCAGAATTCTCATACCATAATCCATAATCCATTATTCCTTTTAGATATCTCAGTATCCTCTTTACTGCTGCATAATGTGATTCTCTAGGTTCTTCTTGAAATCTTTCTACAATCCCAACTGAATGTGCTATATCAGGTCTTGTATGTGTCAAGTACTGCAATCCTCCAATCATAGATCTACACTTTTTCTGCTCAACTGCTGGTGTCTCATCTTTGCTAGATAACTTATGTCTAGTTACCATAGGTGTTCCAATAGGTTTAGAATCTTCCATTCCAAATATTTTCAATAAGTCATTCAAATACTTAGTCTGACTTACAAATATACCTTCCTTGCTTTGTGTTATTTGTAATCCCAAAAAATATTTCATTTCTCCAATCATGCTCATTTCAAATTCAGTCTTCATTTCATCTGCAAATTTGTCACTGGCTTCATCTTCTCCTCCAAAGATAATATCATCAACAAATATAACTATAACCAACAAACTATTCTCAATTTCTTTTGTGTATAAGTTACTATCTGCTATTCCTTTTATAAATCCCAGTTTCAATAAATACTTATCCAATTTTGCATACTAGGTTCTAGGTGCTTGTTTTAATCCATATAAAGCTTTCTTTAACTTACATACTGTGTGTGTGAAAATTGTACCTGATCTATAGACACAACACTCAGTAAAACATTAGAGGTTAGTGATAATCAAAATCGTGCAAAATTGAAATCTAATCTAACCAAGTGATTTATTGCCTTCTAATAGGTGCGAGATTGATGTTCTCAGATTGTAATTGAGATCAGTGACCTAGACGACACCTAAATGAAGGATTTGAATGCAATTGATCTAGATATGAGATTGAATGCAATTAAGCTATTTTTTTTTTTTTTATGATGCAATAAGGAATGAAAACTTGATATGAATCTATGCTAGATGAAATTGATATGCTATGAATGCTATTGAAAATTGATATGCAATACTAATCTAACAATGATATGCAATATGAATGCAAAAATAAGATTGATCTCACAAAGATGTCGATTCGCAAGAGCTTTGATTCTTCAAATTCCAATTCTCCAGTGTGATTGTGCAAAAATATGAGATGAATTATGAAGAGCTGAGCCTTGTTTTTATAGAAATCTAAGGCTTTGGAGGTGCATGAGAAAAAGCCATAAATCACTCAAATAACTCAGGTTGATTTTTGAGTTATTTTTAAATAAAGGATAATTAACTCACAAAAACATGCAAAAGCTAAGTTTTAACTCAAAATAGAGTTTAGCTTTAATTGATAATTGATAGTTGTCTACTTTTATGATTGTGCATGTTTTATTTATGAATTAATTTAATAATAAAGTGATTTATTTCCAACTTAACTGATTTTTGAAAATAAATAATTAATTTATGGGTTAATTAACTATTTAATCAAACTTTTATTAAAAATTATATTATTAAATAATGACAACATGCTTTAATTAATTAAATAAGAATTTAATCAATTAAAGATAGGAATTTTGATTTATTGTCAAAATTAAATAATACAATTAATAATAGATAGAATTAAATTTAATTATACAATTAAGTGACAAATATTAAATCTAATTAATTAAATATGCAAAATATTTAATTAATCAAATTTTAGGATAAATGTGATTTATTGCCAAATAATTATAAAATTAAAGATAATTATGATGATTAGGAATATTGCTAGGAATATTCCCTGATGCAGAATTTAAGATAATCAATTATGATTCGATGATGTTTAGATGTGCCTTAGATTAGGACTTTGATGTCGATTTTGTTTGATTTGTCGATGTAGGAGGTTAATGAACTTATAGCCCATTTTTGGGGTATTAGACATACCATATCTCCTTCTTGTGTCAAAGGAAAACCTTCAGGCTTCTCAATGTAGACTTCTTCTTCCAATTCACCATTTAGAAATGCTGACTTCACATCCATCTGATACACTTTGAATTTCTTGTAGGCTGCATATGCTAGAAACATTCTCACTGCTTCAAGTCTGGCCATAGGTGCAAAAGTTTCTTCATAGTCAATTCCTTCTTGTTGTGAATATCCTTTACATACCAATATTGCTTTGTTTCTTATCACTTCTCCTTGTTCATTCATCTTGTTTCTGAATACCCATTTTGTTCCAATCACATTCTTGTCTTTAGGTCTAGGGACCAATTCCCATGTCTTTTTTTTTCAATCTTCTCTAGTTCTTCTTTCATAGCATTAATCCAATGTTCATCTTCACAAGATTCATTAGTAGTCTTAGGTTTAATTTGAGAAATCAAACATAAATGTACCTTATTTCAAGTCAAAAATCCTCTGTCTAAACTTCCAATAACTTGCTCAATAGGGTGATGTCTTGAAATATACCTGTTAGGTGTCATAGTTACTAATCTTGTTCCAACTGTAGATTCTTCTTTACTTTCTTCTCTCTTTTCTTCTCTATTTTCTTTAGTATGAATTTCATTCAGAAAATCACTGTTAGTTTCAAAAAATAATTCTGTATTTTCAATGTTAGGCTGAGGTTGTGCTTCTCCATCAGATTCATAATCAAGCATTCTTTCCTAAATTTTAAACTTCTCATCAACTTTGACATTTGCACTTTCAACAATAGTCTTAGTTCTTTTGTTATAACATCTATATGCTTTTCTTTTCAAAGAATATCCAAGAAATATTCCTTCATCACTTCTAGGATCAAACTTTCCTATATCATCATCTCTCTTGATATAACATTTACTTCCAAAAATTCTAAAATACTTAACTGAGGGTGCATGTCCAAACCATAATTCATAAGGTGTCTTGTTTGTATCTGCTCTGATTTGTACTCTGTTCATAGTGTATACTACTGTGTTCATTGCTTCTCTCCAAAAGGTCTCAGCCAAATCATTCTCAAACAACATAGCTCTTGCTGCTTTAGTTATTGACCTAGTCCTTCTTTTTGCAATACCATTTTGTTCTGGTGTTCTAGGGGCTGAAATTTGTCTCTTAATACCATTCATTTCACAAAAGTATTAAACTCTCTAGATGTAAATTCACCACCTCTATCAGATCTTCGACACTTAATGTTCATTCTAGATTCATTCTTAATTTTTCTTTTCATGATCTTAAATTTATCAAATGCTTCAGAATTTTCTTTCAAAAATGCAATCCACATCATTCTTGTAAAATCATCAACAAGAATCATAAAATACCTTTCTCCATAGAATCCTCTAGTCCTAGTAGGACCACTCAAGTCTGTATGAACAATCTCCAGCTTCTCTGCCGATGTGAACTTCTTGTTGGGAAATGAACTCCTTTTCTACTTTGCCATCATACATTCTTTGCAAATCATGTTAGTAGGTTTCATAATTCTAGGTAAATCTCTTACCGCAAGTGTAGTACTCACTTTCACAATATTATCAAAGTTTATATGACAAAAACTTTTATGCCATAACCAACTATCATCAATCTTAGTTAACAAACATGTCATCTCAGTATGATTAAACTAAAATACATTACCTATGGTTCTGGATCCTTTTCCAATCAGATTTCCATCTTTATCTTTTATCACACAAGTTTTCTCAGCAAACCAAACTTGATAACCCTTATCAACCAATTGTCCAACGCTTAGTAGATTATGTCTCAATCCATCAACAAAGTAAACATCATCAGTGTTAGTCTTTCCATCAAGAGTAATAGATCCTATACCCTTAATCAAACAAGGTGCATTATTACCAACTCTAACAATTCCTCCATCATAATTTTCTAACGTAACAAACTTTCTTTTATCTCCAGTCATATGATGTGAACAACCACTGTCTATAATCTAATCAGATTTCTTTTCAACTTGAGAAACTAATGCTTTTTCTTCCCTTTGATCAGATTCAGAACTTTCTTCTTTAATTGCTACAAATCCTATTTCCTCAAAGTTATCATTATCACTTTCACTTAAATGTCTTTCAATTCCTACTTCAAGATCTTCATCATTTGCATAATAACATTCTTTAGATCTCCTAGGTTTAAAGTTGCTTCTATACTTCTTAACTCTTTTAGGACATTTAGATGCAAAATGACCATATTCTTGACAAGCCCAACATTTAAAGATTTTCTTACCTTCTGGTTCTCTTTTTACAAGTAATGCAATACCTTCTTCAATCTTCTTATCTTCCTCAGATTTAGATTTTCTACTATTGGCATAATCTCCATTGACACTAGTACTTCTTGATAATGTAGGTCTAATGTTAAGAGCACTGAATGTTGTCTCCATTCTATGTAGCTCTCCTGATAATCTCAAATTCATCTTTGTTGTTTCGAATCTTCCAAGAAGAGTCTCTCTTAAAAATTTTGGTGTATAAGGTATCACTTGTTCAATCATTTGTGTTGTCTGCTTGAATACTGGTGTCAAAGTTCTTAGAATTTTCCATATCACTTCATTCTCTCTCTTATCACCTCCACAAGACTTTATTCCTGTTACAATCTCAAACATCCTACCAATATAGCTTCTAATAGATTCATCTTCCATCATTCTGATATCTTCAAATGCACAAATCTGATTATGTAATCTAGCCTTCTTTGCATGTTCATCACCTTCAAAAGTAGAATGTAAAGCTTTCCAAATTGCATGAAATGTTTTCAAACATCTTACCTGACTGTATTCATTCTCTGATAGTGCTGACAAAAGTGCCTCTCTTGCAAGTATGTTACACATGAATAGATCTAGCTCATCTTTAGTTCCTGCCTCTAGATTGTCTTCCTCAATGATAGTCTTCTCATTCCTTGTAATCAACTAATAACTTGGTCCTAAACACAATAAATGTGTCTTCATCTTTTCTTTCCAGCTGTCAAAATTTACTCCATCAAACTTAGGGCTTTCTTTCCTAAAATTCACCATAGATCTCCTTAAGTTAAACTTTTCTTTCAAGGACCTGTTGCTCTGATACCAATTGTTAGAAAGTAAAGATCCCCAAGATAACTGAGAGGGGGGGGCTGAATCACTTATCCAATAATTTAACCATTCAACTACTTTAAACAATATAATCAATGTAGTAATCAACCATAGAAAGATAACCATACACAATTCCACAATAACACAAGATATGTTGACTAGGGAACCTCTTGAAAAGAGTAAACCCTAGTGGGAATGATGCCCACAAAATGATGCACTAAAATGAAAGTTCCTTGTTAGAGGATGGACCATGTTAGGAGTCTTATAAAATACATTCAGTACATATAAATCCTTGTTAGGAGATTTTGAATCCCTGTTAAAAGATTCTAACCTGGTTAAGAGTTTATGGAAGACAGAAGGACCCACTGCCCAAACAGCTTCAAGGCAAGATCTTTGAACCCACTGTCCAAAAGATCTTAGAATTATTCAACAAAATAATATGAAATATATTACCTCCTTCATACTATGCCAAAACCACACTCTCTGCTACACAAGATCACAATTCCAGATCTCTGTACTCACAAGTCTTCATTCATCACTGAATTAGCTCTTTTCTTCACTTCATGCATACATTCACATCTCAACTTTCACAATTCAATCCTCTCTACTCAATTCTCTTTTTTTCTCAATTCTTATTAAAATAAGGAAAACATTCCTTCTTATATACTAAACTCAAATGATTACAAATGAGTCGGTCCTCAATTACAAAATAATAATTTCTACATGCTACACACAAAATTCACATAAAACTATCAGCTTCCAGATACTGTAACTTTCTCCAAACATATCCTCAAAGTTTGCACTATGAAACACATCATCATTAATGAGTCTCCAAAATTCCTTTAACTACACAAAATTAGATTCCATCCTAGCTAAGAGATATCCTCCAATTTCCAAAAATTGCTACACAGAAACATTGTCTAAACACTGCTTTCACGAAAATGCTCATAACTCTCATGAATGAATGAATTTATTTTTGCACTATTAACCATAGGTTAATAACACACCAAAGAACATAAAATGCCAATCTACAATACAACATGTGTGCAAAACAAAACTATGCTTTCTTTCCTGCTGATATCCAGAATATCACTGTGTTGACATCAATGACAATCCAAGTCATAAATGCAACAACAACTGCTATAGAATGACTGCCAAAATACTTTGCATTCATTCCTAACAAAGTTATTTTGATCGGTTATCATAGTATTCAATTATAGATCAGATTGGTTTTACAAGTAAATTTTTTAAGACACTGATTCACCCCTCCCCTCTCAGTACCTATCTCTCCTAATTCCAACAAAAGTGTTTATCGATTAAAGCTACAAAATGTCACTTTCTAAGTGACTCACCCTATTAGGAGTGATTGATAAATTGTTAAGTGCATCTACAATCTTTTTAGGACTACTCCGCTAAGATATTTTATATTGCCTATACGAAATTCACCCTGTTAAAGGATTTACAAAAATTTCTTACAATGAACTTCAACGTTCCTATTAGAGAATATCCAGTTAAAATATTTACAATACCTTCTAGAAACTTGTTAGGATTCCTTACAAGATAGTTGACCTATTTGTACTTTATTCCAAATATTATCAGATCCCTTATGCTCACTGTCTCTGTCTTCAAACTCTTTTCTCCTTCTCTTCTTGTTCTTCACCTATATCTCTTTTCCACTCTCTCTTTTTTTACTCCTTCTAATCCCTTGATCCTTTTAACCTTGTGTCATGCCCAAAATATGAGAAAAATGCACCAATAAAAAAATTTCAAACTATCACCAAAGTTGTCCATGATATCCAAATAGTTGAAGTTAAATAGATTTAAAGGAGTACATATCTTAATTAAGTCTAAGGGGTATCATGTGACCAAAGTTGACTTGGCCAACCTCCTTCAAGTTATCAGTTTTCTAAAATGAAGTATTGCACTAATGGTTGTAAGAATCCCTAGTGCTGCATTAATGGCTACAAGAATCTCTGGTGTTCAACTAATGGCTACAAAAATCTCCGGTGTTCAGCTAATGGCTGGAGGAATCCCTCATTTGATTAGTTGCCTAGGTTTGACTTTACTAAACCTTAAACTTTCATTCGCAAAGTCTAGGCTTTAATTTAAGTGTCTAATTGTTTAAACCTTGAAAATTGTGCAAGGATTCAAAATATTAAATATAATTTAATTAACTTTAATAAACTTATAATTTTTTTTTAAAATCTTAATTAAAGCCAATAAATAGAATGACACTAAAAAAATAATATGTTGTAGTCTCAACTTTTAAATTTAACCATTTATCAAAATGATTAAATTTGAAAGGAAATATAATAGCTTAATGACTATAATGATCTTTTAATTATTACAAATAATAAGCCTACTAAATAATAAAACTAAAGTCTATTAACCATAATACTCACTTAATAATTTAATAAATAACTAAACCTTAATTACTATTAATAATATTAACTTTATTTCAATTTAATCTACCCATATGAAAATAGATTCTAATAAATAATAATCAATTAAAAATTTAATACATATTAACAAAATATTTAAAAATCAATCATATCTAAAAATCCAATTCACTAAAGTAAATCTAATTTTACCCTTAAAGTCAAAAATTACAAGTAAGAGAAAAATATAGAAGTTACCTTTTTAGACACAAAGTCAATCTTTGCAACTTAAGAAAATCTAGAAACTTCCTTTTAAGAACTAAAGTCTAATTTTGCAACTAAAAATATCAATGAGATAAAATCAAATCTATCTTTTCAATAAAGGCAACTAACATGAATTTAATAAAAAATTGAGATTCATAAAGCAACTTTCTATAAATATCTAAATTCTGAAAATTTAAATTCTATATTTCATTCTCTCTTCTTTTTCTTTTACTATTGTTTTCTTAAGATGCAAGGAGATGAATTTATATATGTATATACATCAAATATATATACATATATATGAGAGAAGTTAGATTTAATTTGTTATTTTTAAATCACGTTGTCTTAATTTTCAGCATCTTCTTTCTTTTCAAAAAAATCTTTTGTGTCAAACCTCTAGATTTGTTGATGAAAAATATAAAAAGAATTAATTTATTTACTGTATTATATAGTAACAACATTTAATATATTGTTATAACTTTTATAGTAACATCAATTAATATATTTCGATAATTGTATACCTTTTTTGTTAATTTCTATTATTATTCAATTTTTAAAACAACAACTGATGTCGTTGTTTATGTTTCAAATTTGCTACTAAAAAAATATGTCACTGTCTAAAATAATATATTTTTTGTTGTTGTTTTTAGCCAACAACCTAGGGTTGCATATCCTAATGGGTCACAGTCCTCTTGAGGGTTGCGGCCCATTGCTGAGAGCATAGTCCTCACTTAAGAGGCTATTGTCTCTCAAGCAGTTTGGGGAGAGGGACGGGTAGAGCCCAACTCCCTGTTCCCCCCAAATTTGCTGAAAAGTTTAATTTTTAAATATATATTTATAAAGGAAACTTATGTAATTAAACTGTTGTTTTAAAATTTTGAAGACAATTTTCAAATATGATTTAATATTATATATATATAAATAAAAAATAGTCAATGGAAGATTCACCCAATAAATATCATATGAAAACATAAGGGAATAATTATGTGATTAATAAATCTGACGTAATTAAGTTTTAGATAATTCATAAATATCTTGTAGATGTGCATAAAAATATTAATTTTAATGAGAACTAATATGGTAAGTTAATAAATTAATTTCCTCATCATTTTATGATATTTAATTTTAATCTATCTAGAAATGGGTAATAAATCTATTATCCCATAAATCTTTTTCTATTTTGCATTAAGAAAAAGATGCTCGCTATTTTATTTTATATTTTTTTTACATGAAGCATGAAATTTATTCAAATATAAATTAAGTTTCCTAACTTAACCATTTGAATGAATAATCAATAAATTAACTTGGAAAGCAAAAAATTAAAGAATGACTTTCTAAAGCTTTTCCTCCAGCTTTATCATTTTCATGATAATTTAACTAAGCAAGAAAAAACTTAAAGCTTTTCTTGTTGTATCATCTTAAAATGGAAGCACTTCCATGTTAAGACTATTTAGCCCTCCTTAAGGGGTGTTTTGGGCCCTTATCATGTTGTCCATTAATTTTTGCCCCTTTTATATCTTCTGTGCCTGTTTAGGTCTCTGATTGGGCTTCTCAAGGCAATGTTTTCTCCACCTGACATATTTTCCAGGGGTTTCAACCCCCTGGGTCGACCTCGACCTTGACCCAGGTCCCCCTTTTTCATTGAAAAGTGTGCCAGATACAGGGGGAAACTCAAAAGTTTATTTTCCCACTTCTCAGTCGGCTGTTTCAGATTTTGAAGTGGGGACTCTTAAAATATATTTAATAGAGGTCCACTTCTAAGGGTATATGTATAATGGGAATTTATTTCTCATATGTCGGCCTCTCTAGAAGTTTTTTCCCTAGACTAGTATATAAGGAAGCCTTCTCCTCTTATTTCACATCATAAAAAAAAAGGCAAGCAAGATCAAGAAATCTAAAGAGGATCATCAACATCCATTGTTCTACTTTCAATAATCCATTGTTCTACATGCTTTCAAGCATTCAAGTTCTCCATTGAAGATCAAAGATTCAAACATTCAAGACTTTGAAGGGATTTGGTTCAAGAATTCAAGATTCATCATCCAAACCCTAAATCTATCCATCATGGTGGTGTGATCTTCCTTCAAGATCCTTTGTGCATCATCAAGATTCATTCATTCTTCCTTCAAGGTGGATTCCAAGTATACAATCATGGAGGTTTTGATTTAAATTTATGGTTTTTAATGTTGAGTCCAAGCTTTCATATTAACATACTTGTTTACATTTCAAATATAATTACATATCTATTGAATATCATAGCTTCATTGTTAGATCTTCTTCTACTACTTTTTAGCATTCTCCAGTTTAATTCTATTTCAAGGTTAATTCCAAAACTGGGGTTTGACCAAGGCAAACCCCTCATCCAAACAAAAAAACTATTTTTTCTTGCAGGTGTAGGTACTGAATAGAGAATTATAGAGAAGATTTGAATATCCTTTTCGAAAAACTTTCAGGATCTACAAACATAATTTCCGTCGGAGCAGTGCAGGTCAAGGTTGACATAAAGGGGTCAAGGTCAACCTATATTTGGGTCAAGGTTGACCTAACTCAGAAAAGAAAAACATTTTTGGGTTTTCTCCATCTCTGTGTTTCTATTCCAGATTCGATTGCAAAATTTCCAAGAACTCAGTATAGACATCAGAAAATAGTAATTTCCAGATCTGCTACCTTTCAAGATAAGTGTTTTATTTTATCCTAATCTTTTTGATTTATTGTTTTACTTTATAATTAATAAATTAGAACCCCTTTCCCTCTTTATCCATTACCAATTGATTAATTAGGATCTCCTTGTCTTGGATTAGGAGGTAATATATGTCCACACATAACCACACACACATAGATATAAAAATATATACATGATATATATATATATATATATATATATATATATATATATATATATATATATATATATATATATATATATATATATATATATATATATATATATATATATATATATATATATATATATATATATATATCTTACACCTGCAGCAAAGCATTTTAAAAATTTAATAAAGAGATTCTAGGAAACTTAAATATTAAATTTAGCTAAAATCTAATATTAAGTCCTATTGAGGAAAAGAATTTGCAACAAATTTTCTTACAAGTAATGAAAATAATTTCCTCTTTCCATATATATATAATATCAAATTTTACATCTTCCATTCTTTGAAAAATAATCATAGAAACAAATTTCCTTACATAACTCTTACAAGATACTCATGAAGCTAAAAGATACAAAAAATTTTCATAATAGGGAAAACCCTTAAATTTTAGCCAAGTTCCCATCATATGCTCCAAGAAAAAACTTGCATAAGAATCTGGTTGACCATGGAGGCTCACCTCCCTACGCAGACCATTTCATGGTCACCCCCAAGCTAGGGGAACAAAGTGTGAAACGGGAACACACAAACATAGCCAAATGAACAACAAAAACTACAAGGGAGAAAATACCCAACCCAAGTAATTCACAAGGCCTTCAAACGACTTGAAATGTTAGGACTGAAGAAGACTTTCTAGAAGAGGAGAAGCCAAACATATAACAAAATAATACAAGCATAATAGGCCACACATGGGCTCAACATTCCCTTACCAAAACCCTTCCACATATTCAAAACCATGGCCTCCAGCCATAAAATGACCCTTATCATCCCCAAAAATCCCATAGGCATGTTTGACATCATGGGGACTTACACACTCATGTTATTCCATCCACACATGGGAGACTTTGTACTACATGGGTAGCCTCTACCTTCACCCCTTAAAGGTTACTCTTCCCTCCCAAGAGTGAGTGTTCCTTGAACAAAACCCATAACAAATCAAGCACAAAAGAAAATACATGCTTTAACAAAGAACCTCCATGGAAACCCATGGACTTCATTAAAGGATATCTCAAGCTTTATATGCATAATAAAAACTACTCAAAGCTATTCAATAAGGAAAACCAACCTCAATTCCAAGTTTAAGGCAATAATAAAGTTGAGATGAGCGTTTCCCCTTTATGCTATCTTTCTCTTCCAAATCTGGGAGCCCCTAAAAAATAGAGAGTGGGTGAACAACCTAATAAAACTCTTAAAGCTTCCCTAAAAATGGCTCCTACTGAACAACTAACCTTAGAGCCATAAATGCAAAGTTACGTTTAGGCATAGCTCCTGCAAATATCTTCTTTCCCTCATAAATGAGGTTTTAAAACTAAATTGAGTTGAGATGATGGCTTTCCCAAATTCTCAAAACTCTTAACTCAAATCTTGACTTTGGGGGTACTTTCCAACACTCATTTATGAGTCTAGGGTCTTCTAATGACTAAAATATAACCCCTAACCCTAAGTATACCAATTGAGGTGGTTAAATTTGACCCTAACTACCTTCTAGAAGCTTCCTAGATCCTCCAAAAACTCACTTGAAGTTAACCTACAAGTTTATCCATCATTGACTCATCTAAAAACTTCCTAAACCCTAGGTAAGCATGGGGACTCTACAAGTTAATTTCCTAGTAGGTGTCATACTTATCCTATTTAAAAGGGTTAGTCATGCCAACACCTCATACACCCATGTGTCAAGTGACATAACATAAATTCCAACCCATTCACATATAGCATGACTAACACAAAATAATTAACTTTAATTTAAATACAACATTTAACAATATACTTTCACAAATAAAAATACAAGACATCAAGGTTCATGTCTCTTCATTAGACAAAATCTTGGATTTATAGTTTATAACTGTTGGTGTAATTAAGTATTTACTAATTACACTTTACTTAAGTATACTTAGGATAATGCATTTGCATATTAGTTGTCTTTGAGATACTTAGGAGTTTGCATTTCATTTTTAGCACATGGTTAGGAGAATCTCCACTTTAGGTGTGATAGTTGTCATCACATACCTCATTGTGTGTGAGATCCACCTTTAGTGCTCTTATCACATTATCATCCTAATCCAATGCACATACTTTATTGCATATTGGAAGATGATCCACCTTTGGTGGACATGTGATTCCACCTTGTGTGGGTGATATCTTATCATCTCCTTATCATGTAGCCTTATTGCATTGCCTATATATTCAGGCACTCCTACTTTGAATTCAATTCAATTAGCTATAATCAATTATTTGATTATTTTTCCTATCTCTCTTGTGCTATCTCTTGAGCTTCTAGATCTTGGTTTTTATTCTTTTCCTTAGGCAAATTCTTATATGGTATCAGAGCCAAAGGAGTCTTCATTGCATAGCCATTGGAGAGTGTTTGATTGCTTCAACTTTTGGAGAACCACGAACCAAATCTGGGATCAGCATTTTGTGGGAGCGTTTTGAGCAAGATCGGACCTCACCATTGCATCCAGGTAGTTGTTTCCATAAATTTTGACTATAAATTTGCCTATATTGGGCAAAAGTCAAATCTGAAGCAAATTTTTTTTGTAAACCGGACCTATAGGCCCGATCTGCAAAATTGGGTAATTATCTTGGTATTTTTTAATTCAGATCTGAATTTTTAATTTAATTTTGTCAATATTCTCAGATCTGCAATTATATTATTTTTTAAATCTAAAAAATTTCCATCTTTGGATCTATAATATTTTTCATTTTTAAAATCTGGGAATATTTTATTATTCGGGAGATATATTTTGGCAAAAAAAATTATTGGCCTTTTAGGCCTATGTACTGTACACATCATAGGGCATACAACAGACTGCAAGCAAGTGCTTCAGCAAAGAGATTTGAGGCTTTTATGTTAAAAGTGGACGCGGGGCAATGGAAAAATTATTGTTACTAATGTGGGATTAATATCCCACATTAGCTCTTACGCGAGCCCTCCACAAGCGACAATACTCCCGCAGTGCCACCCGCGCCACCCACGCACAGCTCCTGCGCTCGGCCAAACCCACCGTCGGCAGTTGCCACCGGCTCTCCAGCACCCACGGCGTGCTCCATTCGGTGTCACAGCCCACACCACTACTGCTCCACCAAGCGGGCCACAACGAGTGGTCTCAGATCTGCCACCGATCTCCGCCGCCGCCACCGCTGGCCACCCCAGCCACCAATAGTAGCGCCGACATCTCACGGGCCACCGCCTCTTCCTCCGCGCGGGCAGTCAACCGGGCTTCCTCCTGCCTCCACTCGCGGGCACCTCCTCCTTCACAAGGGCTCCACCTCCCAACGCGGGCCACCACCATGCCACTCCGCTCAAACCCACCTCCGTGGAAAAACACCAGCGCCGCCCAAGTCAACGGGCCAATAAACTATTGACATGAAGTGGTTGTCGGTGAAACTGGTAATTTTTTTAAAATTTTTTGCAGATTTCACTATTTTAATTTGACGCCCGTTTGGATGTCAAACTGGGCTGGTTTTGCTTTGAGGTGACGGTCATAAAGACGTCAAATTTAACATACTGTTTGCGTCATCAGTTTATGCGATAAAATTTGATGGCTATTTGACCGTCAAAATTGGATTTTTTAACACTGTCATGATGGTCATTTGAACGTCAAATTTAAGACAGGTAATTGGGTGACATCAGCAGTTTTCAAAATTTTCAAGCCCTCACCATTTGCAGTTTGGTTTTGGCAGTCTGACTTTGGAAGGCCATAACTTGGTCATACAGACTCCAAATTGAGTGCAATTTTTTTTATTTTGGCTAAAATTTCCTAAAATTTTCAGTGGTGCTATTATTTTCTGGTTTTGGATCACGAATTTTTCAAAAATTGCAGTTTTTGGTGACTGTACCTGTCTGATCCCTATTTTTTCAACTTCAGAGGCTTCGTACGGGCTCATACGGACACATTTTCAGGTGAAATTTTTTTTGAAAGTGCATAATTTTTTGTCTACTTTCCAGATCTGATATCAGTTTGGAGAAATTCTAAGTAGACATTTTAATTTCAAAAAGTGGTCTATTTTGGCCTATTGTAACACTTGTAATTGATCAGATCCTTAAGTGATCTACTATCCTATCTTCTTGAGTCTTCTGTAGCTTCATATTTGCAGTTGTAAACATCAAAATCAGAAGTCCACTTTGATCAATTTTGTCAAGTCGCAATTGTACACGCACTAGTTATAAAGTGCCAAAATCATCATTTTTGGGGGGGTTTCTTTGATTGAGTGAATTGGGGGGGTGTCTTGTGTGCTGGTCTCTCTCTTTTTGTGCTCTTTTCATTTCTGCATCATGGGTTCAATTGCAAAGTTAACTCCACATAACTATGTTACATGGAAAGATAATGTATGGAGCAAGTTAATGGTTCAAGGTTTAAATCCTTATGTGGATGGTACAATTAAAAAACCCGCTGCTGATGATACTACTGTCATAGATAAATGGTCACGAAGAAATTATCAAGCTTTAGGAGTCTTAAGAGAGAATATCTCTCAAACAGTCATGTATCACATCAAAAACATAAATGATGCTAAAGAAGCATGGGATAAACTTGAAGAATTGTTTGGTAAAGTGGATGAGGAAATGGGATTCAAAATTGAGACTGATCTCCTCAAATTAGATCCTAGGAACTTTGACACAATTCAAGATTATCTCACCAAAGTCAATGACTATAGAGCACAACTTGATGATTGTGGTAATCCCATAAAGGATGTGAAGTTGGTTAGTCACTTGTTGAATCATCTTCCTCCTGAATATGCAGCCTTTGTTTCAAGTTACAATACTCACAAGTTGACTATGGGAAGTGCCTTCATTAAGCCTTCATTTGAGTCATTTTCAGAAATGTTGGTCTTAGAACAAACAAAATTGATGAGAATGGGGATTCTCAAGTCTTCAACTTCCAAGGCATTGGTGGCTAATCATGAGAGTCAAGGCAATCAAAGTCAAAAGAAGAAGAAGAATTGGAAGTCTAAGTCTCAACAACAAGGCACAACATCAACTTCCACACAACATGACACTTCTACATCATCTCCTAAGGGTGAATCTTCAAAGAAGGAGAATCGGTTTTGTGCATATTGCAAAAAGGATGGACATGAAGAACACTTTTGTTATAAGAAGGACATTGATGAATTGAAGAATCTTCTTGTCAAGAACAACATCAAATTGCCTTCTAGGATGTCTACCTCAACCTCTTCTTCACCCAATTCAGAAAAAGATAAAGGGAAGGGTCACACATTTGTCACTCAAAAAGGACATGCTTTATATGCTTCTTCAAGTCATGATTCAGGTAGATGGCTTCTAGATTCAGGGGCTTCTCATCATATGGCTTCTTCACAGTCCATGTTTTCATCATTTGAGCCTTGTAAAGGTCCACCTATTTTGATGGGAAATCACACTTACATGAATGTACTTGGGAAAGGAAGTATTGAAGTCAAGGATGGACACTTCAATGATGTGTTGTGTGTTCCACACTTGACCAATAACCTTCTTTCTATCTATCAAATCACAAATGGTGCTACAAAGAAGACTGTGGAATTTACACCTGATTCAGTTCTCATCAAGGACTTGGAGAGTGGAGTATTTATTGCTACTGGGATAGTGGATCACTCTTCTCGGTTGTACTCCTTTGCAGATTTTGTTCCTCTTGATGACAGTGATTCTTCAGACAGTGAGTCTTCAGCATATGATGATTACAATGATGATTCAGATTTTGAGGAGAGTTTTGGCTACTTGAACTTGGGTATTCTCACTCATGATCAAGTTCTTGAGCCTTCTATTTCATCTCCTCCTATTGCGATTACTTCTACTCTAGCACCTAATGATGCTTGCATTCACATGGATTCAAGTGCTTCAGTGCAGCAGGATATTCATTGTCTTCCAGACTTGGTTCCATGGGATGAATACTTGACAGACATTGCAGGTTTGTTTATGGAGTCCTATACTTCAGATTTGGGAGACTTTATTGATGACATTCATCTTCTCTTTGGTGAAGATGATCCTTCTTCAGTTGTTGTGGGGGAACATGCTGACCCTCATATTCATTCTCTACTTGATCATTCTTTTGAGGGTGACGTGATTGTGGATACTTTGATACAGCAGTTGGAGGAGGTCACTTTCTCTTTAGAGGAGATACTTGGATCTTTGGTACATGTTCTACATTCATCCTTAGTTGAACCTGATTTGTCTTTTTCAGCAGAGTGGCTTAGTACACATGATTTGGAGGAGGCACCTTTCAGCTTTGACATGGGGACACTTGAGCAGGTTTCAGAGATTCCATACATTTTGAGGTTTCTTCCTAGAGATTGGGGAGGAGGCTTCACCTATACACCTTTGGTCTTATTTCTTCCTAAGGGGCGGCATGTTGTTCTACACTCATGGAGCAGTTTCTACATTGAGCCTGGAGCATCTACCATTGGTGTTCATTCTACATTGAGGGGGGGCTACTTGGTCTCTCTTCCACTACTTCTATCTTATGGGGGGGATATTTTCCTCACATGAGGACTTCTCTGTCATCTTCTATTATTGTATTTATCTCTCTTTTTGGGGGAGGGTTTTTCCCATGAGGTTTTCCCTCTTTCTCCACTTTATGAGAGATTGCATTGTTCTTGCATATTGTACATGGGTACCTAACATGGCCTAGTAGCTGGGACCCATCTTGCATTGTGAGCTTAAGTGCATTCCCCTAAGTTGCACTTAAGGGGGGGTGTTGGTGTAATTAAGTATTTACTAATTACACTTTACTTAAGTTTACTTAGGATAATGCATTTGCATATTAGTTGTCTTTGAGACACTTAGGAGTTTGCATTTCATTTTTAGCACATGGTTAGGAGAATCTCCACTTTAGGTGTGATAGTTGTCATCACATACCTCATTGTGTGTGAGATCCACCTTTAGTGCTCTTATCACATTATCATCCTAATCCAATGCACATACTTTATTGCATATTGGAGGATGATCCACCTTTGGTGGACATGTGATTCCACCTTGTGTGGGTGATATCTTATCATCTCCTTATCATGTAGCCTTATTGCATTGCCTATATATTCAGGCACTCCTCCTTTGAATTCAATTCAATTAGCTATAATCAATTATTTGATTATTTTTCCTATCTCTCTTGTGCTATCTCTTGAGCTTCTAGATCTTGGTTTTTATTCTTTGCCTTAGGCTAATTCTTACAATAACATAGTTCCACTCTTTATTCTCCACCATAGAAACCCAAAATGCCTTTGCCAAAATAAAAATATTTTATTTTGCAAAAACCCCTGATGACATCATCATTAATTAATTAGTTTTTATTGTCATTATCCTTTCTTCTATTTTAATTAAAGACATTTAATTAAGAAACTCTAGCCAAAATTATTTAAATCAAATTTAAATGATTTTCCTCCTATTTATTGAATCATTATTTGATAAATAATGTCACAAAACCTAAATAAATTTAATATTTATTTAAAGCCTAAAATCCTAGAATCTTTTAGAGAACCCTAAACCCTCCTAAACCCTTCCTAAACCCAATTAGAAGGTGACTCCTACCTTTTTTAGTCTACACCACACTCCTTTGGCTTTTGGTCATACCCCCTCATTAATGAGCATTACAGACTCATTAATGACTCCTTACACCCTCATTAAGGCTCCTTACACCCTCGTAATGAAGCCCATGTCTCCTCTTTCATCTTGGTTCCCTAGGCACACTTCCCTAGTGAGGAACCCTTAACCCTCATCCATTTAACCTTACCCCTAACTCAACAAGCCCTTCCCAAAATCTTATAAATACCCTCACTTCCAAGATAAAAACAACAATTCACCTTTCATTTACATAATAATGTTATAATGCTAAATCACTTCTAGATTATAATAAGATTTAATCCTAATTGTTAGTTTAGTTCATTTCTAAGTTGTTAACTCACATCCTAGCTTAGCTAATATGGATTAACCTAGTTTCTTTCATTTTTTTGCATTAAATTTCATCATCCCACACTTCATTTGGTCTAAAATAAATCTTTGAATAAGCATTTGTAGCTTAATCTACATTCTAACTCTGTTAGGCTCCTTGAGGCTCTAGGGGAAAATCTGTTAGAGTAATAAAGTGTTTTATTGATTAATTAAATAATATTGATTTAATTATTCAATCACTTATTACCTTTTTCGACTTAAGCTAAACTTTAGGCATATAATAATTAATTATCTTTATTAATTATTATCATGCAACCTAGGGTTTTACCTTTTTAGGGTTTCTGATCTCCTTTTATAAGGATTGATCTCCTCTTGTTTTGTAACCTTTTCTGACATTTCATTATTGATTGCAACTTTTGTTTTTGCACATCAAGGATTTCTCCTCTCTCGTGGATCAATGTGTTCAGGCCTCCATAGCTATTTTCTTCTCTCTCTTTTTGTGACAAATGTTTGCACATAGTTTTTCTTAGGAGCTATGGGTTGTCTTTCATCAACTCCATCATGGTATCAGAGCTTTAGATCTGCTTGCCCCTGTCCTTCTTCTGAGAGATTCAGTCATGTTCGTCAGATCTGTATTTTTAGAGAGGTTTTCCTATCAAATCTGGGGGGACCTATTTTTCTGGTCATCTTGGCTTCAAACGGACCTCACGGTTGCATTCAAAGCATCCAAGAACCCTAAGATCCATATAAAATTTGTCCAATTTGGACAAACTTTGAATCTGTGAGAAATTTTTTTTGCAATCGGCCCCAACACAGATCCCAAGGAAATCAATTTTTTTTGAGCATTTCTGACCCAAACAGACCTCACAGCTGCATCTGGAAGGCTTGAGATACTCAAAATTCATATAAAACTTATCGAATTCTGACAAGTTGGCTTCTAAGGCAAAAGAATTTTGCGTACCAAGACTGTATGACCCTGACACACACTCCAAGGTAGGTACAGTATGACAATTTTACAAAAGAAAAATATAAAATTTTGTTTGGGGGCACCACTAGGCAGCTGCCCCCATGCTGCCCAGTGGTTGCCACATAGCCCAGGGGCCACTGCCCGGCCTCCGCAGTCTGCGGTTCCCTCGGTGCCACTCACTTGTGACCCTGCCGCCCGTGCCACCATGCCCGCTACCACTGGAACCTTTGCCACTCGCTCCGCCAGTGCTACCGCCACTCGGGTCATTTTGCCAGTGCCGCTCTATCTGCTCCACTCCACTTGAGCTCAGCCCCCCCTTCGCTAACCCCAGGTCATATGGGGGACCAGCCCCCGGCCCCCTGTGCCAAAATCTCTAGCCCCTGGTCACCCATGCGACTAGGGCTCTTGTTTTGTTAGCCCCAGGGATTTAGAGCTGCGACGGCCATTTGGCTATCATTTTTAAGCTTGGAGATTGATGACATCAACAACTTTTTCTAATTTTTTGAGTTTTTTAAGGGTAACTGGGCATTATTTTATGATATCTCAGGCATACAGGATCATAATTCAGCATGTGATATATCATCAAAAAGTTGGTTCCGAGCTCGATCCAAATTTTCTAGTATGGTTTTGTGATTTTTCCATTTTGATGCTCTTTGTTTGTCAAAGTCAGATGTTCTCTGTGATCATGGCATTTCAGACCTCTTGCCTTCCGGGATCCATTTCTCTTGCATTCGGGCTTCATTTTCAGCAAATGAGATATTGTCAGAAAGCTTTTTCTAATTTTTATCAAACCTAATGGTTTCATGTGGTTTTTTGTCCTATTTCTAACATCACCCATCCTCATATTCTTCCAGACACCTGCTTTGGGCCCTCCAGCACAACTGTTGGATTTTTGCTCATATCTTGAGCATACGGTGTCAAATTTTGGCAAATGAGATATTGGCGAAAAGCTGATTCCGAGCTCTTTCCAGATTTGGAGGTTATATTTTCTAGTTTTATTTTTTTGATGGTGTTTTTCTCTATCAAAGCCACATCTTCAGTTCTACACTCCAAGAGCTCTATGTTGCACATATGGACTCCATTTTCAGAAAATGATATATCATTGGAAAGCTTGTTCAAAGATATTTTTAGTGCTATGAGTCATTTTTCCAGTTTTTGCTTGAGGTTCATTTTATTCAAATTCTTTCCTTTTTGCATTCTGGTGGATATCTTGGTTGTTTTAGGTCCTGGGATCTCTTCCCTTTGAGGGATGGCTCGTCTTAGGTTGTTCTTTTGTTTCAGCAACCTTTGATCTTCTTTGAGTAGTGTATAATTCACTTTTGTAGCATTCTTTTATGCACACGCACTGAGATAAAGTGCCATTCTATTGCTTTGATGGGATCTTGCACATGTTCATGCTATTTGTACTCACACTCCATTATAAAGTGCTAGGGGGTTTGATGTTTGCCTTTATTTTCCATCTTCTTTTTTCATGTGAGTGTTCCTCTAATGACATTAGCCTCGGGTATCTCTATTTGTGTTTGTACTCTCTCTGCACATTCGATGTTCCAAATTCATCTTCATCATGCAGTTCATATTGGATGATCTTTTTAGTGTTCCTGTCATTACTCCCTTGTCAGTAGTATGGGGGGTTTCTACTATTGGTTCTACTGCTTCCTTGGTTTGATTGTGTGAGCCATGTATTTAGTATTTGATCCTATGTACTAGGCGGTTGCAATGGCTGGGTACCTATGCATTCCATTGAGATGGATCATTTACCATATGGACACTCTTTTCTTTCCTATTTTTGGATGCACTCTTCTAGCTTTGATTGATCATCTCTTCAGGCTTTTGGTGTTTATGCCATCTGTATCTTCCAGTTCAGGTGTTTGCCTTTGTTTGCCTCCTGATTCAAGTAGTGTCATTTGAGGGCACTCATGTAGATTACAGTCTTCTCTACCTGTCATATTTCTATGGAGGAACTTCAGATCATTTGTTTCTTCTTGATAGAGTTTGTAGTTTCATGCTTCAGTGATGTTGTACATGTTCATCTTTGTTCCTATTTTCTGGAACATTCCTAGTTTTGGAGGCTTCTTCAGTCCTTCAGACTAGTCTTTGTCTCTTTTTGGAGTAGAGTTTTTCCCATGTGGTTTTCTCTATTTCTCCACTTTATAGAGACTCTCCTTTGTACTTGGGTACCAGATCAGGCCTTTTTTGCTAGGATCCATTTTCTTTAAGTAGTTCTTTCTAGGTTTTTAGCTTCTCCCAAAGTTTATCTTAAGGGGGGGGGGGTGTTAGAGTAAAAAATTGTTTTACTGATTAATTAAATAATATTGATTTAATTATTCAATCACTTATTACCTCTTTCAACTTAAGCTAAACTTTAGGCATATAATAATTAATTATTATCATGCAACCTAGGGTTTTACCTTTTTAGGGTTTTTGATCTCCTTTTATAAGGATTGATCTCCTCTTGTTTTGTAACCTTTTTTGACATTTCATTATTGATTGCAACTTTTGTTTTTGCACATCAAGGATTTATCCTCTCATGTGGATCAATGCATTCAGGCCTCCATAGTTGTTTGCTTCTCTCTCTTTCTGTGACAGGTGTTTGTGTGTAGGTGTTCTTGGGAGTTGTGGGTTGTCTTTCATCAACTCCATCAAAATCAAGTTTTCCATACCTGATTATGTGCCACTATGGGGTTATCATGGTCCTTAATTCATCCCAAACCTTCCTAATCTACATTAGGGACAAGATCCATGTTTTTTGAGAGCACACCCGCATCTCTAAATCAAGAGAAAATCAAATGGTGACAGGGTGCTCCCATTGAGCTCTATCCGAAGTGTCTTTACAAATTGCTTTTTCTATATGTTAGGAATATGATATTAAAATAATTTTTTAATATCTATGCTTGTTTCAAATAAGTTAGGTTTTCTTTGATCACATTTTGGCATGCCCAGTGGGACCCCACAAGCCTTCTAAACTACCTTTTTAGGGTTTTTTTGCCAAAAACTCACTTTTTGAATCATCCCAGACACATTTTTCTATAGATTCATATGTAATTTCATCACTGGCATCAAATATCATATGGGTAGTTCCCAAGTGTTGTATGGGTAGTGCCTAGTAGTCATTTGGGCCATTTTGCATGTTTTTAAGGCATTTTCTCCATTTATTTGCCACTTTCTAGCTCAAATGTTGTATGGGTTGTGCCCAAGTGTCATATGGGAGCTCATACAATGTCATACAACACTATAACACAAAAAAATGACTAGTATTGAATGTCATATGGAAGGAAGAGGGCTTGTATGGAGCCCTAAACTTGATTTTTATTGACTTTTTAGGCCTGTTTGGGGATCCTAGTGATCCTAGACTTCAAAATTGTAATTTATGACCCCATGATTTTTCTATGTATATAAAAATTGTACCTAGCTATGGACACAACACTTCAGTAAAACATTAGAGGTTAGCAAATCAAGAAATTTGCAAGTAATTGAAACTAAGTTAACCAGGTGATTTACTACCTTCTAGTAGGTGCAAGTATGTATTCTCATATTAGATCAAGATAAGTGACAATGCAATACCTAAATGAAGGATTTAATGCTAAAAGATGAATGTAGAATGAATGCAGATTAATCTATATTTTTGTATTTTCTATGCAATTAGGATGAAAAACTGTATGAAACTAATCTAGAATTGAATGAAATGATATGCAGATATAATCTAACAATGATATGGATTGATATGCAAAACTATGGAAAACTATGAATTGATCTCACAAAGTTGCCTGTCGCAAAAGCTTGATTCTTCGTATGTAATTTTTCCAGAGTAATTGTGTAAATTCAAGAGATATCTTTGTGAAGAGCTGAGCCTTGTTTTTATAGAAATCCAGGGCTTGAGGATGCATTGATAAAAGCCATAAATCACTCTTGATAAACTCAGGTTGATTTTTTATTTAACAAGTGAATAGATGTAAAATGGATTCACCTCTATTCAAATGTAAAGGGGGAAATATGAGACCTATCCTCAAACCAAAATTCCTTAATGAAGAGATCCAATTTGATCAACCTAGAGGTTAATACACAATCGAATCAATTTATGGTTAATATGGAAAAGAAACTAGATCTAATATTTCCCTTTTTGTGGAATGGATATTATGTTTGAAATATTGAACAATTGAAATACAATTACTAACCTCAAAATTAGGGAAAATCTGGAAAATGTTGAATTTTGGCGTTTGTGTTTACTTTCAGGAAAGTCTAAAACCTATCCTAGACTAGAAATGCCGAGACAGAGAAAACCCAGAAATCTTTCCTCAAAATGGCTTAGCTTGGGTTTGACCCTCATAAAAGGTCAAATACCACATTCTTTATTTGAAGTCTGATTCAAATTCTGTTCATAGATCCCGAAAGATGGCCGAAAAGGGTATCCAAATTTGCTCTCAGATCTCAAACTCCACACCTGTACCTGCAAGAAAATGGGAGTTTTTGTTGTATGGGGGGTTTTCCTTGGTCAAACCCCAATTTAGGAATTAACCTTGAAATTGAATTGAAATATATTGTGCATAAACAAAGTAATTGAAACAAATCACCTCACTTATGTTGAAGTCCATGTAGAGGATTCAAATCCTCAAATCCACAAGTAGGAATGCTTCAATGGATGTAGGATGTCTCCAATCAATGGTATTTTGATCTTCAACACCAATCTTGATTTGATCTTTGCATATGAGAAGGCTTGAATGAATGGAGAAGGATGGATCTTTTAGCCCATTTTCATGTCATAGCTAAATTCCTTAGAAAATGGTCTATCTCTGCAAAAAATTTCATGACCTTATTCATTGTCCTTTGGTCTCTACAATTTCTTTTGTGTCTCTAGCTAAAACCCTTTGTAAAATTTAAAAAATATAGCCATTGCAGAAGAAAACCCTAGTCTACCCTGGCCCTATTCTAATTTTAAGTTACTTTTTGGGTCACTTAAAAATCCTAAAACACATGTGCTCTATATTTCTAGTTGGTCGCCATTTTAATCTTTCCTAAGTTTTTACCCCCGACAGCCTTTAATATTTCCTAAGTCTACGTGCCCGACTAAATGATTTTTCCTAAGTCATGCGCCTTAAATTTTCCTAATGTTTTGGCTTAAATATTTCTTGGGCCTGGTCTCCCGACAACATCTTGATCCAACGGTTGTCCTGTTTTCACGAAGGATGTGTCAGAGGCATGCACTTTCACGATGACTGTTTATTCTTTTTCATGACGTAGCCTTTCAAAGCGGGTGGGTCCACTACTACATAAGCACAGTTGGTGGTCTCTTATTGGTCCATGATATAATACGTTGGCAATTGTCAGTGGGACCTGAATTTTTGACTTGTCAGAGGGTCCTGACACTTGCAGTAAATCAATGGTGGGTGTAAGTTCTTATGAGATGTATCAAAGGTTTGAGATTATGTATTGGCCATCAATTTCACCTTTTTCAGAAGTAATAAAGTAAGGCAGGTCCACTGCTACGTGTACATGATATGGTAGCTTTTGATTGGTCGACGTGGATGATACTGCAGGGTGGGTCCTTTGACAGGTGGTGCTAACATGCAGTGTTTTGATTGGCTAGGTAGGAGGGTGACTTGGACTTGTTAGTGGGCCCAAATATTTCAAAGGGGCTGACAAATGTAGGATCTACGGTTGTTGCATGATCTCATGGAATCTTTTTAGGCCATGTGATCATGCGATGACCGTTCAATTAAAGGTTTATACTTTGTGGGTCCTGTCTGCTATGCAGAGCTGATGTGCATAATTTTTATTAGCTACAGTGTGCTGACTTAGCGGAGACTTTTCAAAGGGTTTACGACTATTGTGAGATTAAATGTAAGCCACCTGATTTGTCAAGAAATAAAGGGATCGATGGTTGCATTTTAAACCTTGTCGGGATAGCCATTGTAATTTAAATTCAAATTGTTTCTGCAGGGTTTGGAGATAGTGCATCGAATGAAGCCATATTGCAGGACCATTTTTTATCATTCCATCTTGGTTGTGGGTGAGATTTTATGAGGAAGGTCCTGGTGGTTGTTCTAGCATGAATTTTTGTGTCCTTGGGCTCGTACAAGGTCAGATCTGTTGCAAAATCTGATGATTATTTTTGATCTTACTAGCCTTGCACTTGGAACCTGTCTTGTCTGGCTTTCATTCTTTTTGTTGAGTTAGGTAGTTTTGAAATTATTGCTTTGAATGGTCATCAGTGCTTGTTGCAATCCTTGAGATAAAAGGATTTTTTATGATCATTCAAAGGCATTGGGAGTTAGGTGTTCAAAAATTTTTGCTTGGTGAGCCCTATTCTCAGTTAAGGGTTGTAATAATTTTTGATTCAGTGTTTGTTAATGAAAGAAGAAAGTTGTAGGTCTAAGCTATAGTTTGCAAGTAGGGTGCCTTGTGATTCATTGTATACACAGAAGGAATTCATCATACTTAATACAAATATCTTGTTCTTATCTCTCCTTTGTGTCAAGTCAAGTAAGCTTTGAATTTTCTAGCTCATTACATAGTTTTTTTATGTATGTATCTTTATTCTTAAGTTTTGATCTAGGATTGGATCAAACTATACTCTAAATGGGATATAGGTTTGCCCTTTTCTATGTCAGGATGTTTTGTAAGTAGTAAAGATTAGGATAAATGTATTTATGGCTATGAATTCTCAGGTATTCTCAAATTTGTGTGTCTTTGTGTCTAAGAAATCTTTCCCAATGGATGAGGCATTGGCCTAAATGAGTATCTCTCTTGTTAACATACATTGATTGAAGTTATTGCATTCCAAATATTGAAATCAATAACCTTTTCAAGCTTTAAGTTGTTGGTTGTGTGGTTTTGTCACCATATAGTAATGGAGAGTCAATGAATGTGAGGTTAGCATTTAGTACTTTCTTCCTATCAATTTGTTGTTGAGACCTAGTCTTTGGTGTGTGAAGTATAGTTTTCACTAGGTTAGGTGCACCCGCCTTGGTTTTGCAAAGCCAGAAGTGAAGAGGGTAGTCTTGTCCCTATACTTGGTCTAGTTACCCTAAGATCCTTATACATTTTGGAACTAACCAATCCTAAAATCAACCTGAGGGTATATTGGTAGCCTAAGAGCATAAGCATCCATTTTGAACACCAACAAGATGGTGACTCTACTGGGGAATAGAGATTATAATCAAGAATAAATAGTGTAGGTTCCAAGTTGAGCTGGACTCCTAGCCTGTCTATTTGTTATCCAGTGGTTTGCATTGAAGTGCATAAGAGTCAGTATTAATAAGTTTCAAATCATCTCACCAAGTTGTGAGTGGTGACTCTGAGTTCTCTATTTGATTAGTGCATTTCCTAATAAACAATGAGGCTTGGTGATGTTTGGTTGATTGGAAGAAGATATAGAACAATGAAATATTTTCCTCTCCAAGGAGGTGGTGACTCTACATTGCAAAGAACCTGATGGAGCTGCATGGTGAGCTCTAGATCTATCTTGCCTTCCAGTCAACAAATTCTACTTCAGAACTTCCAGGTATCATACTTTCATGTTTGGAAATGTCTCCTTATTAAGTGATCAAGCACTAAGGAAAGGAATAAGGTGTGAGTGGAGGTTTACATACTTCAAGTTATCAGTTGCATCTTTGAAAAATTTTATGGAAGTACTACATTAGGTTATGATGGGTAAGCTTGAGGAGGAGCTTGCATTACTAGACCAGGGCATCTAGAGGGATTGAATAAAATTGATAAGATTAAAAGTGGGAAGTAGATGGGATTTGTTAATACCTTTGTTCTATGAGAAGTTTTGTGATGCATATGATAAGCTTCCAAAGGTATTGAGTTTCCAGAATCTATTTTTATTGGTTTATTTTTGGAGCTTTGTTTTCCTGAATCAACCAGTTGGCTAGCCCCTTTGTGGGAGGAGCATTATGTGCATATCAGGGATTGGGTACTTAATGATGTTGATCTTGATTTTGAAGATGCATTTGGGGTTATGCCTAGTAATACTATTTTTGAGAATGATGGAACTTATGAAGGAGATGTGTCAAGTGCTGACACTCTTTTTTACAATCATGAGGGTGATGCTCTTTCTCAATATAGGGCAAAGGATTTGTGTAGTCAGTCAGATGAAGAAAAAGATTGGATGAATGAAGATGCTACTGATGATTGCCTATTAGAGGAGGGTGTTCTCGAGGATAGTTGTTCACTTCATAGTGAAAAAATTTCAAATTTCTTATCTTGTGAATATCTTAGATGTTCAGGAAGAGATAGCTCTGAGTTCTCACACTCAACACACATTGATTTTGACCAAGAGCATGAGTTAGTAGGGTATGACTTTCACATGTGTGCCTCTAATTCTTTTGTTTCCCCAACACTACTAGATAGAAACCAAGCTATATATGATATATCAGATGGTGAAGTCATCAGTCTTTGTTCACTTTCAAGTAATACAGATGTCCGTGATATGGTGTTGAGTATTGATTGGGAAAGTTGTATAGACTTTGAATCCTTTTCTGATTCTGAATCTTTTGCTAAGCCATTGAAGGATGGCCCTTCAATTTCTCATGATGAATGTGTTGATGTTTCCTTTCCCACCTACCAACAATTTTTGGTTTTATCAGATGATGACCAAATGCAAGATGCTCCTGTGTTTGGTGATGATGTCCCATATGATGTGTCCCCTTAGTGTTTGCATGAAGATCAGTATATCTTCTCCTGGGAGGTGCAAACTTCTGATATGAATGGATCCAATAGTGTTTGCACTGACAGTTTGATAGAGCTAGAGTGTTTTCTTTTCATTTGGATAGTAAGCTTCCTAAATGTGGTGACAAAATTGAAGATGATTCATATTGTAGTTATTTCAGCGTTTTCCTATTTAAGAAGTGCAACATGCATATGCCACATTCTTTTCAAAGTTGGTATGACTTCCATCCTGGTCCTCAACTAGAATATGCTGACATTTTTTGTCTTATGTTATTGGAGAATGAAAATGGTTTTCATCATGTGCATGAAAGTGATAAGCCTAGCTTATTTTTGTTCTATGGGGATGAAGACTATTTGTTTGATAGAGGTAAAAATTGATCAGAAGTTTTGGGGGCTTTGAGCCTTTTTTGTAAATATTGTAAATTCTTGTAAAAATTTTTGTTTCCTCGTGTGTTTTTGTTTCCTATTTTTGAGAATGATGGAACTTATGAAGGAGATGTGTCAAGTGCTGACACTCTTTTTTAAAATCATGAGGGTGATGCTCATTCTCAATATAGGGCAAAGGATTTGTGCAGTCAGTCAGATGAAGAAAAAGATTGGATGAATGAAGATGCTACTGATGATTTCCTATTAGAGGAGGGTGTTCTCGAGGATAGTTGTTCACTTCATAGTGAACAAATTTCAAATTTCTTATCTTGTGAATATCTTAGATGTTCAGGAAGAGATAGCTCTGAGTTCTCACACTCAACACACATTGATTTTGACCAAGAGCATGAGTTAGTAGGGTATGACTTTCACATGTGTGCCTCTAATTATTTTGTTTCCCCAACACTACTAGATAGAAACCAAGCTATATATGATATATCAGATGGTGAAGTCATCAGTCTTTGTTCACTTTCAAGTAATACAGATGTCTGTGATATGGTGTTGAGTATTGATTGGGAAAGTTGTATAGACTTTGAATCCTTTTCTGATTCTGAATCTTTTGCTAAGCCATTGAAGGATGGCCCTTCAATTTCTCATGATGAATGTGTTGATGTTTCCTTTCCCACCTACCAACAATTTTTGGTTTTATCAGATGATGACCAAATGCAAGATGCTCCTGTGTTTGGTGATGATGTCCCATATGATGTGTCCCCTTAGTGTTTGCATGAAGATCAGTATATCTTCTCCTGGGAGGTGCAAACTTCTGATATGAATGGATCCAATAGTGTTTGCACTGACAGTTTGATAGAGCTAGAGTGTTTTCTTTTCATTTGGATAGTAAGCTTCCTAAATGTGGTGACAAAATTAAAGATGATTCATATTGTAGTTCTTTCAGCGTTTTCCTATTTAAGAAGTGCAACATGCATATGCCACATTCTTTTCAAAGTTGGTATGACTTCCATCCTGGTCCTCAACTAGAATATGCTGACATTTTTTGTCTTATGTTATTGGAGAATGAAAATGGTTTTCATCATGTGCATGAAAGTGATAAGCCTAGCTTATTTTTATTCTATGGGGATGAAGACTATTTGTTTGATAGAGGTAAAAATTGATCAGAAGTTTTGGGGGCTTTGAGCCTTTTTTGTAAATATTGTAAATTCTTGTAAAAATTTTTGTTTCCTCGTGTGTTTCTGTCCCTGGTTCGGTTGCCAGTTTTTGAGGTCACTGCATTTTGTCTAGTAGCTAGTCTACTTCTCTCAGAGATTTGAATTCTTTCCATGCCTGCAAGAGGCATGCATCCCCAGAAAGAGCCACTGTTAGCCCATTTTCATGTCACAGCTAAATTCCTTAGAAAATGGTCTATCTCTGCAAAAAATTTCATGACCTTATTCATTGTCCTTTGGTCTCTGCAATTTCTTTTGTGTCTCTGGCTGAAACCCTTTGTAAAATTTAAAAAATATAGCTGTTGCAGAAGAAAACCCTAGTCTACCCTGGCCATGTTCTAATTTTAAGTTACTTTTTGGGTCACTTAAAAATCCTAAAACACACGTGCTCTATATTTCTGGTTGGTCGCCATTTTAATATTTCCTAATTTTTTACCCCCAATGGCCTTTAATATTTCCTAAGTCTATGTGCCCAACTGAATGATTTTTCCTAAGTTATGCACCTTAAATTTTCCTAATGTTTGGGCTTAAATATTTCTTGGGCCTGATCTCCTGACAACATCTTGATCCAACAGTTGTCATGTTTTTGTGGAGGATGTGTCAGAGGCATGCACTTTCATGATGATTGTTGATTCTTTTTCATGATGTAGCCTTTCAAAGTAGGTAGGTCCACTGCCACATAAGCACAGTTGGCGGTCTCTTATTGGTCCATGATATAATACGTTGGTAGTTGTCAGTGGGACCTAAATTTTTGACTTGTCAGAGGGTCCTGACACTTGCAGTAAATCAAAAGTGGGTGTAAGTTCTTATGAGATGTGTCAGAGGTTTGAGATTATGCGTCAGCTGTCAATTTCACCTTTTTCAGAAGTGATAAAGTAAGGCAGGTCCATTGCTACATGTATGTGATATGGAAGCTTTTGATTGGTCGACATGGATGATACTGCAGGGTGGGTCCTCTAACAGGTGGTGCTGACATGCAATGTTTTGATTGGCTAGGTAGGAGGGTGACTTGGACTTGTTAGTGGGCCTGAATATTTTAAAGGGGTTGATAGATGCAGGATCTATGGCTGTCACATGATCACATGGAATCTTTTCAGGCCATGCAATCATGCGACGACCATTTGATTAAAGGTTTATACTTTGTGGGTCCTGTCCACTATGCAGGGCTGATGTGCAAGATTTTTATTGGCTATGGTTTGCTGACTTGGCAGAGACTTTTCAAAGGGTTTATGACTATTGTGAGATTAAATGTAAGCTACCCAATTTGCCAAAAAATAAAGGGATCGACGGTCATGTTTTAAACCTTGTCAGGGTAGCTATCGTAATTCAAATTCAAATTTCTTGGAGGGTTTTCCATGATAGGAAGGACCAAAATTGAATGTTTTAGCGGTTCGATTTGATTAGTTTGGTGTTGCTAGTTGTTGTAGTGTGGTCCAGAGGGTTTGATGAGTATTTGTAGGGCGGTTTGTGCTGTGGGGGAATCAATAAAGGTGTTTTGAAATGTTCCAGGGGTCTAATCAGATTGATATGTGTGACAAATTCATGGTCTTCAGTACACAATTCAGAATTATCATCTATGGAGATATTTCTTGGATCTGTTTTAGGCCTGGTTGTTTGGTTTCTTCCCCTTGTAATAATTTCTTGATTGAGTCTTAGTTAGCAGGGTGGTTGAAACTCTAATTTTTCCCTAAATGATCCTTTGCATGTTGCAGTCCTTATTCTTATAAAAGGATTTTCTTGATCATTTAGAGGGGTTCTAATTTTGATTGGTTTCAGGGGGGTTGTAGCAGGCTGTATCACATTATATGTAGATTGAATAGAATTTCCTTGTAGTCTTTTGCAAGTTATTGAAGTGGTTTTCTCTCTCTTCTTCTTTGAACATGTACATGACTCATCATACTTAATATAATTATTTCAAGCTTTCAAGTCTCTCCTTGGTGTCAATCTTGTGAGTTTTAGATTTTCTGATCCATTGCAGAGGGTTACCTTTGTATATTTTATAGTCTTTAGTTCTTGATCTAGGATCAAGTGAAATATACTTTGGATAGGGCATAGATTCATCTTGATTTGTCTAAAAAAGGATACTATAAGTAGTGGATGGGCTGGAATGTTTATGTTTATGGCTATGAGTCTTTGACAGTAGTTGTTTCATGTTTTAATGTCTATATTTGAGATCTACCCAATGGATAATGGCACTGATGAGGGATTAGTATGTTCAGTTGAGTTCAATGTTTGATTGGCTCTTGTTTACTTCTTTCCATCTTCATATATCAACACCATTTCAAGTCTTAATTATTGTTTGGTTGATAGTAGTAATGTTTTGTATAGTAATGGAGAGTTAATGAATGTCTGGTTACCATTTAGTACTTTCTTGCTATCATCTACTTTGTTCAATCTAGTTTAAAGTCCTAAAATGCCATAAGTTACTAGATTAGGTACACCCACCTTGGTTTTGTAGAGCCAGAAGTGAAGAGGGCATTCTTGTCCCTATAGTTGATCCAGTTGTCTTGTAGAGCTCTCATACTTGGAGCTAACCATTCCTAACATCAGTCTCAAGGCATATTGGTAGCTCTAGTTGGCAGAAGTGTTTTCAAACACCAACGGGCTCATCAAAGGGGGCTCCAAAGAGATTGAATCCTTCAATAGCTAACAATGGATCTCCTTGATGGATGGATGCTTGAACACTTGAATGCTTGAAGACTTTCTTGAATATTTGAATTCACTTGCTTGCACTTGAGAGCTCTAGATGCTTGATTGCAAAACTTGATGTGATAACTTGATTGCTTGATGTGAAAATGAGAGAGGAAGGCCTCCTTTTATAGTGATCTAGGTCACACTCCTCTAGATGGGCCACCTTGGAGAATTAAATCCTAATTAGGTCCTCACCTTTAGAAAATATACCTAGATTAAACACAATTAAAGGATTTACCATCCTGAAACTTGAAATGGATGACTTGGAAGCAGGAAAATAAATCTCCTGAAAGCTCGAAGCCTGAAAATTAAATATTTTGAAATTTTGGAGAAAGGGGTCAAAGTTGACATTGACCTTGACCTAGTCAGGGTCGAGCTTGACCCTAACCTAGTGAGGGTCAACCTAAGACATTGACCTTTTTCTTAGGTTGACTCAAAACTAAATTAGGAGGTCCCAGGGATGCCCAGAAACCTAAAAATGATGCCAGAACAGGAGAGAATGTCAAGAATAGACATAAAATATCCTATGATTACTAAAATGAAGGCTAGGAGGATCCATTTATAAATCCTACCTAGAAAATAGAGCCATGAAAGAGGGAAATTTAAGAGAATCCTTAAGATCCTAACCCTAATTTCACCTAGAATGAAGAAATCAAGTGTAGGGAAGAAGTGGAAAGCAAGGAGAAAAGCCAAATACATGCAAAAACCTAATCAAGGAACTTAACATGATCCCAAACCACCTATTCAGAGGGATAAATGCTTTTATCATGGAAGTGCTTCCATTTTAAGATGATACATTAAGCCCCCACTTTAGCAAGAGTATGGACTCGATGCAAACTCTTGGTAAAGGAGATCAGAATAAAAAGATAATATTATCATAATCCAAAGGACAAAGAGAACCTTAAGCCCCTAGGGACTCAAGTCTTCATCAAATCATAGATCATAATAAGAGAGACATCTCTAGAGAGAGGAAGAAGGTGTGATATCCTTGCCCAATGAGAACTTATGTCCCATTGTGAACCACATAGGAAAATGGTGCAACTGGAAAGATGGAATTGAACCACCTAGTTAATGTGGCTACTCACTAGTCAACCCATCAAGGATTTTTCTTTAGGAATATTCTCTTTCATAAGAATAAAACCAAAAATAAAAAACAAAAGAGATCCAATCTTAAGGACACTTCCGACCTTAAGGGATCACAATATATGTGTATTTGAAACTGGAGAGATCAAGAGATCCTAAAATATAAATCCATGCTTTAAGGATTAGTTACTAATCCAAAAAGGGAAAAGAAGTATCTTGAAAAATATGTGTGTATTGAAAAGTGTGTGTGTGCAATAGGTGAGTAGAGTGTATTCCCCCACATTAAAGTCATTGCTGACACTTTAACAGGAGCAATGGCTTTAACAGAAACATAAAAAACTCCACTAAATACATTTCCATGTCAAGATGCCCCCAGATGAAGACAAATCAAGGGAAATATCATAGAAATATACAAAGAACATGGAAGGGATCTACCTACCATGGGGTCAGTATGATCATAAGATAAATTATTGCAAATGAATTGACATCATTCCCCAAAGAAAGTAGAACTACAATCACAAAGGAGGAAAGATCACATAAGATGTACGAAGGAGAATATTTTTGGACCATGACATGGAGACCAAAAAGAATAAGTGCTACCATATCTTGAATCCAATAAAATTACACAAGGAAACATTTACGAACAATAGCACAATTACAACATAACATTGAACAACACATAGAAGAATAGAGATACATATAGAAGAATTTGAACAACAATTTTGATTCCTTCATCACCTTGCACCAACTGAGTAACAAGGATCATATAAAATAATCTAACAACATTTATCAAACACATTATAGGAGAAGCACAGTACAGTAGAAAAAAATAGAACAAAGCTACCATGAAGGACAAGCCGATCAAGCATGCCACCTACTTTCCCCATCTTATTGTATATCATTGAGGGAAGGTGGGTAACTCACAAGAGGGACTATATCCAACATAGTAGGAATGATAGCCAGTTCCAAATAAGGATCCTCTTGAGAATCACTATGTTTGACACTAGGTGTAAGAGTTAATTGTGATGAGAGCATATTAGGTAAATCAATGTCAATGTCAATAGTCTCATATTCATCATTAACATCATCAGTATCATCAAGAGTATCTTCTTCATCCAAGTTAATTAAAATAGGATCTAAGATATGAATATAATCATCATAATCATGCATGTGAACATCATTATTAGTAGCAACATCTTCTAACACATTATGCATAGGTTTATCCGAAGAAGATAGAGATCTTTTAGCTTTAGCATGAGCACGATGCTTTTTACAACATTCATTAGTAGATCGGTTATGTTTTGATTTATTTGAAATAGGTTGAGAAATAGTAGGAACAATTATGGGATCCTTCACAAGTTCTTTAGGAAGATCAATAGGATTATTATCCATAGGAGAAAAAATCACAAGATCTTTGATAGGTTTGGTAGAAGGAACTTGATTAATAGAACTAGAAGCCATAGTTAAAGGAGGTATCGAAGGTGTAGGTAAAAGACCATGATTAAGATCCATAGGAGGTTAACTTAATTCAAGGATTTTATGATGGCTATAAGCTTGATATGATCGAAAAACATTATCAAGTTGAGGAGGACATGAATTAGGTAAGGAAGGCCAAAAGAAATCTAGAGCAGCACAATCTCTAGGCCTAGAAGGTTGATATAGACTATGATTAATCATCTTCACTTCTCCATCATGAATGAACTTAAGAAACTTATGGATAGGTGAAGCAATAGCATGCATGGAAATAAACCAAGGCAAACCTAGCTTAGCTTAAAATTGATCAGAAGTAGGAACCACAACAAAGGTAGTGTTCACAATTTTTCCAAAAAGTTCAACCGGTAAAGTAATAGAACCAAATGATGGATAAAGAAAACCATTACAAGTTTGAATCCACACATCCAATGTATCATAGAAGTCAAGTTGTAAAATTTTCATAAAAATATTTTCTTCAGTGATAACATTGACTGAGGTAGGATCAACAAGACAACCACGAGTAGGTATCTAAGCAACCCTAGCAGCAATGTAAAGGGGACCATCAGGAGATTTAATAGTCTCAGAGTCATGAAAGGTAATAAAAAGTTCCCGAGGTCTTTTATTCTTGAATTTTTGTCAAGGTTTAGGTTGAGTTTTCATTTTAGGTTTAGGTTTTGGTTGATGTTGAACTTGAACTTGAGGTTGAATTTGAATTTTAGGTTGAGTGTGAGGTGGAGATACAGACTGATCAACATGCTCCACTTGATTAACAACACGATTGAGATCATCCATCTTTGAATCATACATAATTTCCATAGTAGATGGTTGAGAAATAGTATTAGTATCATGCGTAGGTAAAGGATTCATATAGATTTGAAGGTTCTGATTAGGAGGAGAGATAGATTGATTCCCACTACTATCTAGATTATCAACAGATAAAACCTTAGAATCGATTAGATCTCAAACCTTATGTTTTAAAGAATAACATCTCTCAGTATCATGACCATTTTGATGATGATATTGACAAAAATCATTTTGATCAAAAGATTTAGATGCAATCATGATAGGTAAAAGAGGTCGAATAGGAGGTAAAGTAATCATATTAGTAGCTAATAACCTATTCATAATAACATGTAAAGTTTTAGAAAGAGGAGTAAACGTATGATTTAATTGAAAAGTAGTGGATGAAGAAGGTGAATTATGAGATGCAACAACAACCTGATCAGCAACTGCATTCGCTTGTTTGTTTATCTTGACATAGTTATTGAATTTTTGAAACTTGTTTGGATTAGGAGTAGCATCACTCTTATCAACTGGAATAGGAGCCATTGGAGTGGTGCTCTCAAATTGACTCACTTGTAATTGATAATGATGAAGCATTGCACAAAGTTGTTGAAAAGAGGTAAATTCAGTAAGCAAAATCTTATCTCTAATAGCCTTTTGCAAATTTGAAATAAACATACGTTGAATATCAATATTAGGAACATGATAGGAAATCTGAGCATACAAATGCTTAAATCTACCAATAAATTCAGTCAACTTTTCTTTAGCACTTTGTTTACAATGCATTAAATTAGTCAAAGGCACTTGGGGACCAATATTATTTTGAAATTGTTGAATAAAGGCATTAGCAAGTTGTGG
The DNA here is from genome assembly GCA_027943335.1 of Chamaecyparis obtusa. Lineage (NCBI taxonomy): Eukaryota > Viridiplantae > Streptophyta > Pinopsida > Cupressales > Cupressaceae > Chamaecyparis > Chamaecyparis obtusa. The sequence goes on along the minus strand of BSBK01001333.1, from coordinate 2,484,915 downwards.
GAAGGAATCAATTGAATAGGGAGGAAAAGAAAAATACCATTGTAAGGCCTTGTCATGAAAGGTTCTAGCAAACAGTTTGGCTAAAATCCTATGGTCATAAGCATAATCACTACAAAGGATTTGGAATGTTTTAACATGATGAACAGGATCTCCTTTTCCATTATAATTCTCAAGATGAGGCATCTCACCTTGCTGAGGAACAGGAGTATGAATAATATCCTGGGACAAGGGACTTCCCATGTCACATGTAGGAATACTAAACTTGTTTTGAGTTAAGGAAGCAAGTTGTTGTTGTAAGGATGACACAGTTTGAGCCAAACTGATGATGGTTGAATCATTAGAGGAAATAGGGGTAGTAGCAACATTAGACACACTTGGTAAAGTGTACGAAGCTGCAGGAATACAGGACACAACTCGAGGAACACTAGGAACTATAGTTGGAAGCGGATTGGAATAAGTAAAAGGAACATTATGATATGAAGGTTGTGATACAGGAAGGGACATAGGAGGAACACTCATAGGAATAGAGGGAACTCTCACAGTCACCAAAGAAGGAGTATAGATAGGAGTACTAGGTAAAGGATTAGAAGGAGGTTCAACACTAGTGATAGGATGAGTTAACCCTAAAATGAATAGATGTAAAATGGAATCACCTCTATTCAAATGTAAAGGGGGAAATATGAGACCTATCCTCAAACCCAAATTCTCTAATGAAGAGATCTGATTTGATCAACCTAGAGGTTAATACACAATCGAATCAATTTATGGTTAATATGGAAAAGAAAGTAAATCTAATATTTCCCTTTTTGTGGAATGGATATTATGTTTGAAATATTGAACAATTGAAATACAACTACTAACCTCAAAATTAGGGCAAATCTAGAAAATGTTGAATTCTGGTGTCTGTGTGTACTTTTAGGAAAGTCTGAAACCTATCTTGGACTAGAAATGCCGAGATAGAGAAAACCCAAAAATCTTTCCTCAAAATGGCTCAGCTCGGGTTTGACCCTCATAAAAGGTCAAATACCACATTCTTTATTTGAAGTCTGATTCAAATTCTATTCATAGATCCTGGAAGATGGTTGAAAAGGGTATCCAAATTCACTCTCAGATCTGAAACTCTACACCTATACTTGCAAGAAAATGGGGGTTTTTGTTTTACGAGGGGTTTGCCTTGGTCAAACCCCAATTTAGGAATTAACCTTGAAATTGAATTGAAATGTATTGTGCATAAACAAAGTAATTGAAACAAATCACCTCACTTATGTTGAAGTCCTTGTAGAGGATTCAAATCCTCAAATTCACAAGTAGGAATGCTTCAATGGATGTAGGATGTCTCCAATCAATGGTATTTTGATCTTCAACACCAATCTTGATTTGATCTTTACATATGAGAAGACTTGAATGAATGGAGAAGGATGGATCATCAAAGGGGGCTCCAAAGAGATTGAATCCTTCAATAGCTAACAATGGATCTCCTTGATGGATGGATGCTTGAACACTTGAATGCTTGAAGACTTTCTTGAATACTTGAATTCACTTTCTTGCACTTGAGATCTCTAGATGCTTGATTGCAAAATTTGATGTGAAAATGAGAGAGGAAGGCCTCCTTTTATAGTGATCTAGGGCACACTCCTCTAGATGGGCCACCTTGGAGAATTAAATCCCAATTAGGTCCTCACCTTTAGAAAATATACCTAAATTAAAGGCAATTAAATGATTTACCATCCTGAAACTTGAAATGGCCAACCTAGAAGCGGGAAAATAAGTCTCTCGAAAGCTTGAAGTGCAGAAATTAAATATTTTGAAATTTTGGAGAAAGGGGTCAAAGTCGACATTGACGTTGACCTAGTCAAGGTCAAGCTCGACCTTGACCTAGTCAGGGTCCACCTAAGACATTGACCTTTTTCTTAGGTTGACTCAAAACTGAATTAGGAGGTCCGAGGGATGCCCAGAAACCTAGAAATGATGCTAGAATAGGAGAGAATGTCAGGAATATACATAAAATCCTATGATTATTGAAATGAAGGCTAGGAGGATCCATTTCTAAATCCTACCTAGAAAATAGAGCCATGGAAGAGGGAAATTTAGGAGAATCCTTAAGATCCTAACCCTAATTTCACCTAGAATAAAGAAATCAAGTGCATGGAAGAAGTGGAAAGCAGGGAGAAAAGCTAAATACATGCAAAGACCCAATCAAGGCACTTAACATGACCCCAAACCACCTACTCGGAGGGCTAAATGCTCTTCTCATGGAAGTGCTTCCATTTTAAGATGATACAACAAGAAATTAAGAATAAATAAACTCATAAAATCATGCAAAAGCATTTTTTATCTCAAAATAAAGTTTAGTTCTCTTTTTCAGCTCATCATCAGATGTTGAGTTTAGAAAGTTAACAAATTGAAATTGAAAATTGATTTAAAGTTAACTACTTTTCTGATTATGCATGTTTTAATATGAATTAATTTAATAAATAAAGTAATTTATTTTCCACTTAACTGATTTTTGAATTAAAACAATTGATTTATAGGTTAATCAATTATTAAATCAAACTTTATTCCAATTAAATCATTAAATTTGACAACTTTGATTTTAAATCAATTAAATTAATATCCAATTGATTGTTTGTAGTAATTTCAATTTATTGTCAAAATAAAAAACAATATTAATTAGGAATAAATGCAATTGAATCTAATTAAATAATTAAGTGGCAGAATTAAATTAATTAATTAAATATTCATCATATTCAATTAATCAACTTTAGGATAAATAATGACATTTATCGCCAAATAATATTCAATTAAAGATAATTATGATAAATTAGGAATATTCAAAGAATATTTCCCGATGCAGAATTAAGATAATCAATTAGGTTTTTGATAAACTGATGTGAAGATGTGCCTTAGGTTAGGACTTTGATGTTGATTTTGATTGAATTGTTGATGTAAGAGGTTAATGAACCTATAGCCCATTTTTGGGGTATTACATTTTGCCCCTCTTTGAATTATTGTGCAAAGCATAGTGGTTCTAAGAAGAATCTACATTTGATGAAAATGTTAAGACTAATTTGAAAGATTAACCGATTCTAAGACATAAATCAATTAAAAGATTGGAAAAAGCTAATTTAGGTCTTGGTTGACTAGGAATCATGATTATGTCAACTATAGCAATGATGAACCGGTGATTATGAAAAAGTATCAAAATGCCTGATTTTGAACCTTATGATTACGAAGAAGTGAGTGACCTGATTCCAGACCTGATTGTCCAAAGGAATCAAAATGGTATCACATCTGAACCCTTTGTTAGGAATGAATGCTAAATGTTTGGTAGCCACTCTGTAGCAGTTGTTGTTGCATTCATGACTATGATTGTCATTGATGTCAACATAATGATTTATCGAAGACTTGTAGAGAAGAAGAAAGAGTTTGGATTAGCGCACGTGGTTTATTGCCATTGGAGCTATGTGATGTTGAGGTTATACTCTTTGATATGTTATATGTCCATGGTTAAGGGCACTGGCAGTAATTCATTTATTCATGAAAGTTATGATCATTTTGGTGGAAGCAGTATTCAGAAAGTGTTCCTGAGTAGCGGTTTGTGGAAATCAGATGATATCTCCTAATCGGGATGGAATATAGTTTTTTTCAATTAAAGGGAAGTTGAAGACACATTGATAGTGATGTGGATGACAACACAGACTTCTAGGTCACATGAGTGAAGATTTATTGTATTTGGAAGCTGACAATTTTGTGTAATTTTGGTGTAGCATGTGGAAACTTTTATTTTGTAATTGTATGCCAACTCATTTGTAATTATTTGAGTGTGGTATAAAGGAAGGAATGTATTTCCTTGTTGTCAATGTAGTTTTAATGTAAAAGTTTGTAATTATGATATGGTAGCAGCGGTTGTGATGCTGTATACATGAAGTGAAAAAAAGAGCTAAGTATGAAAGTGAATTTGTGAAGGAAGACATGTGAAGTACAAAGATTTGAAGTTGAGATCTGATGTAATAGCGAGTGTGGTTTGGTAGAGTCAGAGAAGAGGTAACATATTATTCTATTGAGTAATGCAAAGATTATTTGGATAGTGTGTTCAGTGATCTTACCTTGAAGCTATTTGGGCAGTGGGTCCTTCTGTCTTGCATAACTCTTAACAGGGTTAGAATCTTTTAACAGGGATTCAAAATCTCCTAATAGGGATTCATATGTACTAAATGTATTTCATAAGACTCCTAATAGAGTCCATCCTTTCACAAGTAATATGCATATTAGTGCATCTTTTGTGGGCATCATTCCCACTGGGGTTTACTCTTTGATCAAGAGGTTCCCTAGTCAACATATCTTGTGTCATTGTGTTATTGTGTATGAATATCTTTCTATGGTTGGTAATTATATTTTTTATATGGTTGAATGTTGTTGAAGATGATAAAAGTTATAATTATCTAATAATTGATTCACACCCCCCCTTCCCCCTCTCGCGTGCTCAGTTATCTTGTGGACTTTACTTTCTAACAATTGGCATCAGAGCGGCAGGTCCTTGAAAAATAAGTTTAATAGCTTAACAAGATCCATAGAAAATTTTAGGAAAGAAAGCCCTAAGTTTGATGGAGTAAATTTTGACAGCTGGAAATAAAAGATGAAGACACACCTATTATGTTTAGGACCAAGTTATTGGTTGATTACAAAGAATAATAAGACTATCATTGAAGAGGACAATCTTGAAACATGTGCCACATAAGAGAGAGATCTATTCATGTTTAACATACATGTAAGAGAAGCACTTTTGATAGCACTTCCGGAGAATGAATACAGTCAAGTAAACTATTTGAAAAAATCTCATGAAATTTGGAATGCTTTACACTCTACTTTTGAAGGTGATGAACATACAAAAAGAGTTAGATCACATAATTGGATATGTGCATTTGAAGATATAAGAATGTTGGAAGATGAATCTACTATAAGTTATATTGGTAGAATTTCAAAAATCATTACAGGTATAAAATCTTGTGGAGGAAAAAAGATAGAGAATGAAGTGATATTGAAAATTATGAGGACATTGACTCATGTATTTAAGTAGACAACACAAATGATTGAACAAGTGATACCTTGTACAACAAACTTTACAAGAGAAACTCTTCTTGGAAGATTGGAAGCAACAAAAATGAACCTGAGATTATCAGAAGACTTGCCTAGAATGGAGATAGCATTCGGTGCTCTTAGTGTTCACCCTACTTTGTCAAGAAGCATCAGTGTGAGCAAAGATTATGCTGGTAGCAACAGATCTAGAAATGAAGAAGACAAGAAGATTGAAGAAGGTATTGCCTTGCTTGTGAAAAGAAAACTAGACGGTAAGAAAATATTTAAATGTTGGACTTGTCAAGAATATGGTCATTTTTCATCTAAATGTCCTAAGAGAGTTAAAAAGTACAGAAGAAATTTCAAACCTAGAAGATCTAAGGAATGTTATTGTGCTAATGATGAAGATCTTGAATCTAGTATGGAAAGAACTTTAAGTGAAAGTGATACTGAAAATAATGATGACATAGGATTTGTAGCAATTAAAGAAGAGAATCCTAAAACTGATGTTAAGGAAGAAAAAGCCTTAGTTTCTATTAGGCATTTTTCTTGGAGGATCAAACTTGGCTAGAATATGGCCTTGTTTCTCAACTAAAAAGGACTCCAAGTTTGCAAGAAAAGCCTAATTGATGAGGATTGGAAAAGATCCTCCTTCTGCTTCGAGCTCCACAAGACTCAGGTGGGTATTTCCTATGAATAGGTTACTATATTTCAAGTAAGCTTTTGATTAGTGGATTTGGTCTTCACTATCATGCTATTATGTACTCAAATCTACTTTAATGAAAGATGATTCTATAAACAACTAAGAACAAGCTATTACAAAATATGACAAAATAAATTACAAATATAACAGCATGAACAATGGGATAAGGATGTGAATCCTTCTTCTTTTTATGAGTACAACTCAAGGAAGGTTAACCTTTGATTCTCTCTCCAAGGAATCAACAAACTGAACTATATCACCTAGATATAGTCCTTTCACAATATGCATGAACTTAGAAACTGAAAAGAACTAGTAATGAAAGTTTATGTTTGATGACTTAAAGATAACTACATCACAAAAAACCAACCTGTGCCTATTCTTGGGCAAAGAGTCAGAAGATACAACCAACAGGTCACAAATCAAAAGAAATACTATAGAATGCCTTACAGACTGAATGCAATCTAGATAGAGTGCCTTACAAACTATCTTCTCACTTCTATATTGTTCAATCAAATCCTTCAATAATGTCAGCTCTCTAAAACTACTTATGAAATTTAATTCTCTCCTTGAGAGAAACTCACAAATAATCAAATAGACTACCTTGTAGCTGGTATGTTTTCAGTTGCCTTACAAATAAAACATACAAGAGCCAGAACAAAAATGCAAAGAGACAAAACAACGAACAGGGACTGCACTATATTTTATTGAAATGATCTTGCTTTGATACATTAAGGACATAAAACTCAATGCATAGACAAGGTTGAGAAATTCATTTTGCAGAAATACATTCAAAAAATTGTCTGGAAGCCTACTGTAAAATCTTCTGAGTGAGAGGGTAGAACCAGTTTGAAATCCTTCGATAGAACAGAAGAAGAAATAGGGACAGGAACCCTTACAACTAAGAAGAGAAAATAATAAATAGACTGAGAGAGAAACCCTAAAATCTGTAGTTGACTAACACTTGTCCACTTTACAATCTGATCTCATTTGTCTTCTTTCTCCACTTCATATCTGATCTTCTCGAGCACCTCCAAAATCTGATTTACTTTGTCCTTCCTTGCATAAAATCTTCTCATCTACTGGAAATCTGATTTCTTTGTCCTTTACTCCTCCTTGAAATATGATTTAATCCTCTGTTCCCTCTTATCCTTTCATCCTCTGAAAATCTGATTCATTCCCTCTAGCGGATCTATAAAATCAATCAATTTTGGAAAAAAAGTCTCCCCAAAATCTGATCATAGATTAAAAGCCTTTACTACGCTCAACAACTTGATCTAATCTGATTCTAATTGCCATCATTGCATCCATCATCTTTTGACATTTCTGAAAACATATTATACTGCCATATTTGGACAAAAAATGGATCTCCCAAGCATTTTCCCATGAGCAGCTCTATCATGAAAAATTTCAAAATTTCTCCAATGTTTGAACTTTATGATTTTTAAATCTTTTCAAACCTTTAAAATCTGCACATGCCACTAGAACTTGCCACTTGTCACCATTTCATTGGATGCTCAGACAAACTCATTTTTAACCCCAGTCCATCTGGAGATCTAGAGACTACATGAGTCTCTAAGTCTCTGAAGTATTTCCTTGACCATGGTTTCTTTTAGAGATTTAGAGAATGTCTTTAGTCTCTAGGTCTCTGAATCTTCATCTGGAGACTTGGAGACTAAGTCTCTAAGTCTCATAATCATTTCCTCTTCTTTTTCTTTCTTATGAGATTTGGAGACTACCTTTAGTCTCTACGTCTCTAAATCTTCATCTGGAGACTTGGAGACTAAGTCTCTAAGTCTCATAATCATTTGAAGACTTGGAGACTTCTCTATTATGAGACTTGGAGACTAAGTCTCTAAGTCTCATAATCATTTGGAGACTTGGAGACTTCTCTATTATGAGACTTGGAGACTAAGTTTCTAAGTCTCATAATCATTTGCAAATTTGGAGACTTCTCTATTACGAGACTTGGAGACTAAGTCTCTAAGTCTCATAATCATTTGGAGACTTGGAGACTTCTCTATTATGAGACTTGGAGACTTCTCTATGATAAGTGTCCTTTTCTGCAAAATTTCTTCTGGGCCCGCTAGCATAGAAACTGAGGTGGATGCACAAGCCTAGGTAAGCATAGCTTCCAGCACTTTGATTTATTTCATATTTTTGGAGCATTCTATATAAATATTTCAAATTTCAAAATTGGGAGCAATGTGGGATAATTGTTTTAATAGTTTATGGGTAGTTTTGACAATGTTTCACTTAGTCACCTGTATCTCACGAACCAAGATGAATTTTGAAAATTTCTCTAGTGAGAATCTGATGAATTAGGTTCAAGATAACATATCCAAAAATGAGCTCGATCCAACGGTTGAATAAAAAGATATGCCCCCTGCAATATGACTTTGTTTTTCTATCTTCTACAAATCCGTGCTTGCAAAAATTTATTCTGTGGGATCCCATGGTATTTGGTTCTGAAACTTTGGAGAAGATTCTCCTTCATATGCCAATCTAGGCTTCTCTATTTTTCTTCCACATTTGCATTAATTTTCCAACCATTCAACCAGACATACACTTGCCTTTAGAAAATTTTGAATTGGTCACTCCAAATTTGAGCCAAATTTGAGAGTACCAACAGTTTCTCAAGTTGAAAAGAAAGCTGATTGGATTATAGATAGTGGTTGTTCACATCATATGATTGGAGACATGAAAAATTTCATAAAGTTGAATGAATATGATGGAGGAGTTGTTAGAGTTGGAAATAATGCACCTTGTTTGATTAAAGGTATATGATCTATTACTCTTGATGGAAAGACTAATACTGATGATGTTTATTTTGTGGATGGATTGAAACATAATATTTTGAGTGTTGGATAGTTAGTTGATAAGGGATATCAAGTTTGGTTTACTGAGAAAACTTGTGTGATAAAGGATAAAGATGGAAATCTGATTGGAACTGGATCTAGAACCAGAGGTAATGTATTTTAGTTGAATCCTATTGAGATGACATGTTTGATTACTAAGATTGATGACAGTTGGTTATGGAATAGAAGTTTTTGTCATATAAACTTTGATAACATTGTAAAATTAAGTACTACACTTGTAGTAAGAGATTTACCAAAAATTATGAAGCCTACTAACATGATTTGCAAAGAATGTGTAATGGCTAAACAGAATAGAAGTTCTTTTCCCAGTAAGAAGTTTACATCTATAGAGAAGTTGGAGATTGTTCATACAAATTTGAGAGGTCCTACCAAGACTAGAGGATTCTATGGAGGATTGATTGTTCCCTAGAACACCTGAACAAAATGGCATTGCAGAAAGAAGGAACATATCAGTGACTGAAGCAATAAGAGCTATGTTATTTGAAAATGATTTGGTGAAGATATTCTGGAGAGAAGCAGTGAACACAACAATGTATACAATGAACAGAGTACAAATTAGAGTAGACACGGACAAGACACCTTATGAATTATGGTTTGGACATGCACCCTCAGTTAAGTATTTTAGAATTTTTGGAAGAAAATGTTATATAAAGAGAGATGATGATATTGAAAAGTTTGATCCTAGAAGTGATGAAGGTATATTTATTGGATATTCTTTGAAAAGAAAAGCATATAGATGTTTCAATAAAAGAACTAAGACTATTGTTGAAAGCACAAATATTAAAGTTGATGAAAATTTCAAAATTTAGGAAAGAATGCTTCATTATGAATCTGATGAAGCTCATCCTAAACCTAACGCTGGATCTACTTAATTGTTTTATGAAACTGAAAGTGATTTTTTGAATGAAAGCCACAATGAAGTTATTGAAGAACCTACATCTAAAGAGAGATATGAGACAGTGACACCTAGCAAGAGTTTGTTAAGGAATCATCCTTTTGAATAGATTATTAGGTGCATCAAAAGAGAAGTTCTAACTCAAAATAAGGCACAAGAACAGTTATGTATGATTTTTCAAATTGAACTAAGACTACTAATGAAGCTTATGAAGATAAAAGTTGGACTAATGCTATGAAAGAAGAACTAGATCAGATTGAAAAGAACAAGACATGGGAATTGGTCCCTAGACCTAAAGACAAGAATGTTATTGGAACTAAATGGGTATTCAAAAATAAGATGAATGAACAAGGACAAGTAGTAAGAAACAAATCAAGATTGGTATGTAAGGGTTACTCACAACAAGAAGGAATTGACTATGAAGAAACCTTTGCACATGTTGCAAGAATTGAAGCAGTAAGAATATTTTTGGCATATGCAGCTTACAAGAAATTCAAAGTCTATCAGATGATGTGAAGTCAACATTTCTAAATGGAGAATTGGAAGAAGAAGTTTAAATTGAGTAGCCTGAAGGTTTTCCTTTAACTCAAGAAGGAGATATGGTATGTAAATTGAAGAAAGATTTATATGGACTTAAACAAGCACCTAGAACTTGGTATGAAAGACTGGATAAGTATTTGTTAAATTTGTGATTTACAAAAAGAATAGCTAATAGAAATCTATACACAAAAGAAATTGAAAATGGTTTGTTAGTTATAGTTATTTTTGTTGATGACATTATCTTTGGAGGAGAAGATGAAGCTAGTGACAAATTTTCTGATGAAATGAATACTGAATTTGAAATGAGTATGATTGGTGAGATGAAATACTTTTTGGGATTATAGATAACATAAAACAATGATGGTATCTTTGTAAGTTAGACAAAGTACTTGAATGACTTGTTGAAAAGATTTGGAATGGAGAATTGTAAACCAGTTGGAACACCTATGGTGACTGGACATAAGTTATCTAGCATAGATGAGACTCCTTCAGTAGAACAAAAGAAATAAAGATCTATGATTGGAGGATTGCAGTAATTGACTCATACAAGATCTGATATAGTACATTCAGTTGGAATTACAAAAATATTTAAAGATGAACCTAGAAAATCACATTATGCAGTAGTAAAAAGGATATTGAGATATTCAAGAGGCACAATGGACTATGGACTATGGTATGAAAAATTTGATAATTTTACCCTATGTGCATATACAGATGCTGATTGGGGAGGTAGTGTTGATGATAAGAAAAGCACCAGTGGTGGAGCATTTTTCCTTGGAGGAAGATTAGTTTCTTGGCTAAGAAAGAAGCAGAATTGTATCTCACAAAGCACAATAGAAGAAAAATATGTAGTAGCAACAAACAATTGTAACCAAATAATTTTGATGAAGCAAATGTTGAAGGATATTGGAACAAAATTTGTTGAGCCTATTTCCATACATTGTGACAACACCAGTACAGTTAGTATGTCTAAGAATCCTATATTGCATTCTAAGACAAAGCATATAGAGACTAAGTATCATGTTGTAAGAGAGAAAGTTGCTAAGAAAGAACTCAGACTTGAGTACATAAGTACAAAGGAGCAGATAGCGGATATATTCACAAAGCCTTTGCCTAAGGATACATTTGAGTATCTGAGAGGCATGCTTGGGGTTATGCCCCAGCCTACTTTTGAGAAGTGATGTAGTTGGTTGCATCTGTCCAGTGGTATATGAGCCTTATCTTTCTTCTGGACTGGATGTTGTTACTTCCTCTATGGGGGAGTATGTGTATCTGAGATGAGTCATGAGGACTCTAGTAAATGTGTTTTTTGAAAAGTGTCTTTTGACATTGAGTTTTTGTTGACATAGTGATGGAATTTCTATCATTGATGTCAATGGGGGAGAAGTGTACATGAAAATCAATCTGAGACATATGTTGGAGAGAACTGAATAGGATAACGAAGCAAGATTTGATTGATGAAGAGGATTTGAAGAAGCAGTGTTGCAGTATTGGATTTTTGGAATATTGCATGTTTTTCATCTATGTTGCCATCAATGCCAATGGGGGAGATTGTTAGGAATGAATGCTAAATATTTGGCAGCCATTTTGTAGCAGTTGTTGCATTCATGACTATGATTGTCATTGATGTCAACATAGTGATTTACCAAAGACTTGCAGAGAAGCAGACAGAGTTTGGATTAGCTCATGTGGTTTATTGTAGTTGGAGCTATGTGATGTTGAGGTTATACTCTTTGATATTTTATATGTCTATGGTTAAGAGCACAGATAGTAATTAATTTATTCATGAAAGTTATGATCATTTTGGTGGAAGCAGTATTCAGGCAGTGTTCCTGAGTAGCAATTTGTGGAAATCAAATGATATCTCCTAATCAGGGTGGAATCTAGTTTTACACAGTTAAAAGGAAGTTTAAGACACATTGATAGTGACATGGATGATAGTGTAGACTTTGAGGTCACACGAGTGAAGATTTATTGTATTTGGAAGCTGATAATTTTGTGTAATTTTGGTGTAGCATGTGGAAACTTTTATTTTGTAGTTGTATGCCAACTCATTTGTAATTATTTGAGTGTGGTATAAAATAAGGAATGTATTTCCTTATTGTCAATGTATTTGTAATGTGAAAGTGCGTAATTATGATATGGTAGCAGTGGTTTTGAAGCTGTATACATGAAGTGAAGAAAAGAGCTAAGTATGAAAGCAAATTTGTGAATGAAGACATGCGAAGTACATAGATCTAAAATTGAGATCTAATGTAACAGTGAATGTGGTTTGGTAGAGTTACAGAAGAGGTAAAATATTATTCTATTGAGTGATGCAAAGATTATTTGGACAGTGTGTTTAGTGATCTTACCCTGAAGCTGTTTGGGCAGTGGGTCCTTTTGTCTTCCATAACTCTTAACAGGGTTAGAATCTTTTTACAGGGATTCAAAATCTCCTAACAGGGATTCATATGTACTGAATGTATTTCATAAGACTCCTAAAAAATTTCATCATTTCACAATGAATATTCATATTAGTGCATCTTTTGAGGGCATCATTCCCACCGGGGTTTACTCTTTGATCAAGAGGTTCCCTAGTCAACATATCTTGTGTCATTGTGTTATTGTATATAAATATCTTTTTATGGTTGGTAATTATAAAAGTTATAATTATCTAATAATTGATTCACCCCCCCTCTCATTTATCTTGGTGGACTTTACTTTCTAACACCCTTCAATTACGAAGAACCGAGAAAATAACACTAATGAATCGATGGTTATGAAAAGTTGATATAGTTTGCAAGATAGATTAGGATACCAGATTGATGTGGATATTGATGAATCTGATATGCCCCAAGAAATGTGCCCCAAGAGACAAGGTCTTTTGATGAATCAAAAACTAGATGTGGTTGTTGTCTTGATCACTAAAGAAAAAGATTATATTTACAGACTTGATTGATGTGCAATACCATGCCCCCTTTGGGATGAAAATAGAAATGTGACAAGAAAAGTCAGTGTTAAATGGTTTAGAAGCATGTTAATTGTTTTGAGAAGTGGTTATATACATTCGAGAACATGTTCTACATTGTTTGGAGGTCCTGGAGATCAAGTTTGGCTAGTTTTGACCATGACTTGACCATGGTTGACCAAGTTGAAATTTGAATAGTTTGATTTAAGATAAATAGTTAAGTTGAATTCTAGATTTTTGTGATGATTAAAGGTCAAATATGCAAGTAGTCAGTCATCCTAGGTCTGAAAATTTTAAATCTCTATGTTGACAATATAAATGATCTTAGATTTTGATTTTGATCCCAAAAATGGGTTCAGAACATTGAAATTAGCTAGGGTGCCTACTTGGTGATCTGTTAAGAAGACCTTCATGCGATACTCAATCCTTATGATGTGTTTAGCATAGTTTTGAAGAATTTGAGTGTCAAGCTGATTTAGGCAATCGTGAGATAAATGCAATCATGCAAAGTACAAAATGAAATACAAATCTAAGACCTAGGACCTAGTTACTGATCATGTGTCAGTCTTTTTCCTCACTAAATTTTTAGGTAACCAAATAAATCAATACAACATCCACTAGTTAGGAAACTATAGACATATGAATATTGATTTTTTCATCAAAGTCAATACAACACCCACTTGCTAGACAACCATGGACATATGAATATTGATTTTGTTTTTCAGAATGTCAGATTAGATATAAGCACCAATGCATAAATGCCAAGATGACCTAAATATCATGTCCATTTTTTATATAACAATTTGTATAAACATCAGAACACAAACTTTGTGATGACCTGAATACGCCTTGCAAAAAAAACATGCCAAAAAATTTGCAAAATTCATTCTTGTCTCCAATGTGAATTACCCGATGTGACCCTTTATCATTCACATCCTTGGATAATAGCCATTGATAGTAGGATTGAGAAAGCATTCAAAAAGATGTAAGCTAGATCAAACTTCCTTGAATTTTTTAGGTATCAATGGTTGAGGTACTAATGGCCATCCAACACATGATGGAGGCTCTTACATACAGACACCATTTCAATCCAAAGTTTCTAAAGTTGTTAGATTTTCACTCAAAGTAGAAAATAAAGAAAAGATTATGCCCCCAGTCATCACTCTCTAAATCTTGTAAAGGACATCATCAAAGAGCTTGAAAGGAAACAATATGCAAAAGTCTCAATGTGAATCAATAAGCATAGAAGGAGATAAAAGCATGTGAAGCATAGATTGTTTTCATTCATGTTAATGTTTGTTTGTGTTGTTGTAGATGCAAAATCCTTTTTGGAAAGGAGACTGACTCACTGACTCAGATGTAGCTTCAAAGGACCCTGACTAGATATGACATGTTTGAGATACTGAGGACTGTAGGATGTGACTTTGATTGCCCCCAAGTTTGAACATTGATAGCATACAAATGTTTGAGCCGATTGGTGTATAGACTGACTTTATTGAAAAGAGGAATGCGGAAGCAAACCGGGAGGTATGTACAAACTAAAGAAAGACTGAAAGTTGGGAGAGACCAAGAATGCATTGATAGATGGAGCATTTTGAAACAAGTGGCACTCGTTTGCTGGGTTTTAACCCATCTTGGAAGAGATTCTATTTTTGCTACCAAGGCTCTTGTTTCCAAGTTTTCACTAAGGCACTTTTTCTTTTTCTCATTTTTTTGTATTTTTCATTTTTTCAATTTTTTTTGTATTTTTCAATTTTTGAGCTTTTTTGTGATACATCAAGGTGCCTATTGCTAGGTTTTCACTAGGATGATCATTTTTTTAGGACTTTTTCTTATTTTTATAATTTTTTTAGGTTATTTTTTAATACTGAATGCCTTAGGTGTAGAATTTCTTTAGATGGAGAATGTTGATCGGTTCTCAAAGCTATTCTCTATCATTTTTTGAGAGTTTATAGGCACCAGAGCCAAAAGTAGTAGTGACAAAAAAGGGACCCAGCTAGTTAGGTTCAAACTTCCCCTTGCACTCTCTATGTGATTGATTTTGAGGATTCTCTCTCAAGACTAGATCGCCAACTTGAAATTCTCTGTCTAACTTTCTTATTGTAGCCTCTAGAAATTCTTTTCTGATAGACTCTGAGATGATCAAACTGATGGAGTCAAGGCTAGTGGATCCAATTAAGGACATTCCAAACCTTGCAACCAACAAAATTACATAATGGATTACTCAACAATGCAACCCAAAGTAATTGTTCAACACTAATTTTCTTTAACATTCCCGACTATAAGGCCTTCCAGGTTAGGGCCAATTAAAATCATAAAATAATTCTGTAAGATCCAATACAATCTTAGCTAGTTCATCTCTGAAGATAATTAGAAGCTGATGGAAACCCTAAGGTAGATCTAAACTTGAGCTTGCAAGCCTCCAAGAAATATCCTTGTCTCCAAGTATGCAAACCCCTAGCTCTGCTACAAACAACTATAAGATTACAATATAATCTGAAAAAAATCAAGAACTTTTCCACAACTTTGCCAACTTCAACTCTCAATCTTCTCATCTAACATCCAGGTCTACTAAGTTGTCCAGTCATCCTCCCTAAACAACTACCAAAAAAACTCCTTAAATACTAATCATTAGCCACAAGTTGGCAAGATGAAACCATTAACTCCCCCCAAAAAATAATTAAATGCCATACAAGTCAGCTTACAAATGTATACAAATATTTAATTCAGCATGTTGGCCTATAAAAATAGCTACCAACAATAAATGCACCAAGTTGAATCAACAAATCATACAAAACTCCAGTCAGTAAACTAGAACTATCGAGCGAAAGTGAATTAACCAAGCAAGCTAGGCATCACCAAGCACCAGTGTCTACTGAGCTCCACAGGCATGACTGAGTAACACTTTCACTGGTGTAGGAGCACCTAATCCTAGAGGTCACTATGAGATGTCTAATATTTTTGAGTCATTTAAATTAAATTATATGATGTATTGATTCATTTTGAATCCATTTGTAAATGTATTGACAAGAAATGTAAGCATGTTCACAATATTGCTCAAGTTGTCAAATAGGTCATGTTTAGGTCTACATAGTCAAATTTGTGTAAAAGATCCATGGAAGGGTAAAATAATTATAAAAGGTCTTAAATATTCCATTTGGATATGTATAGAGAGGTTTGACAAAGTTTTGAAGTTATTTTGTCAAAAATGTAAAAGTTGCATAAAAAGTTGTAAAATGCAACATTGAGAAAGTTGCTAACATTACAAAAATGATCTAAAAAGGTAGATGGTTGGTCTTGGGGGTATTTAGGAAGGTTTCTAACTATCCAATGGATATAAATACCATTGTATGGTCTAACCAAATCATATTTGAGAGGAGGAAATATTTTGATATATTTTTGGTACATTCTATTGTTGTTTTTTTAATTAATTTTTTAGTTTTAGTGTTGGTTACAAGCCTTGTATGGCCATGTATGGCATGTAAACCATATAATATAGTAATTGATAGATATAATGATGAATCCTCTTTCTAATTCTTTTGGTTTGGTTCCATTTTATAAAGAAATGAATAAGTTATGAGCATTTTGGTGGAAGTGGGTATTTGGAGATTTGAGATTCCCTTAATACAGTCATGTTGTAGTGTGTGCTATGGACACATTTTTTAGAATCATAACCTCTAAGAATATTAATTGGAAAGATACATGAATTATATTTCATTACATTTTGGTTTTAGTTATTTTTATGTATATTTGTGAAAGTTATTTCCATTGGAGTTGCAAGCAGTGATTTGTTCTTGTAAAATAATTTATGAGTGGGAAAAATAAATGGCTTACATATTTGGAAACTAGAATCATAAATAGATACTGTGGAATTAGTTTTGTGTCATTTGGATTCATTTTGAGAAAGATATGAGATGCTCTAGATAGGGTTTTATATTTTAATTCTGAATTATGACAAGGATATGGACCATAATTTGTAGTCTAAAACAATAATTGTTTGAGGAATAAAATGGGGTCTTCAGACCTTAGGATTTTGTGAGGTGATAGCTATTGTAGTTATCTACAAAATTTATTATTTCCAAAAAATTTGGTTTTGAGTTTTAGTGGGTCAAATAACTCAATCTTTGAAAACTATAAAACTTGGAACGGTATCGAAGTTGTTTGTTAAAGGAACCAAATAAGTATTTTGTTGATTGATCTTGTGAAAGAAGATAGTATTTTCCTCTTTACTATTTGAATGATTAAATGAATATTAGATCATCAAGATCCTAGATGATGTAAATGGTTTTCATGATGCTCTACATCAAATTGGTATCAGAGCTTGAAGATCTTGAGTGTGTGGGTAGAGCACTGAGAGAGGCAATCCACACCAGGACCTTGGAGATTTGGTATTTATTTTGTTGATGAGTTTTGGTTATAGGTGCTTATCCATCTTGCTACACATGAAGGTTGGGTTGTGTGTATAGACACTAAAAGTATATCAAGGGCCAAGAGAAGGTCCAAGGCCAAGGAGTGGTCCAATTGATTGCCAATAGACTAGGGAGAGAGGCAAAGAGGAGGACTCCTAGGTGAGGCATATTGGAGAGTTGTTTGTGGTGAGTTAGAAGTAGCAATGGTAAAGGTGGATCTCTGACTAATAAGGCACCATGGAGTTGCAGCCATTAATGCTCCACTAATAGGAGTATTTGAGAAGATGATTTTGAGGACAGTCCTATGTCCTTAAGGGAAAAGATGGTGGTGATAAAGGCATGAAGAGGAAAAGGTAGAGGAAGGTAAAGATGAAGATTTTTGTTATAATTTTTTGCAGGTTATGGCACACCTTTCCAAGAGACTTGGAAAATTTTCAATGCCGGTAGTATGGTGCAGGAGCACCTAATCCTAGAGGTCACTATGAGATGTCTAATTTTTTTGATTCATTTAAAGTAAATTATATGATGTATTGATTCATTTTGAATCCATTTGTAATTGTATTGACAAGAAATGTAAGCATGTGCACAATATTGCTTTAGTTGTCAAATGGGTCATGTTTAGGTCTACATGGTCAAATTTGTGTAAAAGATCCATGGAAGGGTAAAAGAATTATAAAAGGTCTTAAATGTTCCATTTGGATATGTATAGAGAGGTTTGACAAAGTTTTGAAGTCATTTTGTCAAAAATGTAAAAGTTGCATAAAAGTTGTAAAATGCAACATTGAGAAAGTTGCTAACATTACAAAAATGATGTAAAAAGGTAGATGGTTGGTCTTGGGGGTAGTTAGGAAGGTTTTAACTGTCCAATGGATATAAATACTATTTTATGGTCGAACCAAATCATATTTGAGAGGAGGAAATATTTTGATACATTTTTGGTGCATTATATTGTTGTTGTTTTGATTAGTTTTTCCATTTTAGTGTTGGTTCCAGGCCTTGTACGGCCATGTACGGCCTGAAAACCATGTAATATAGTAATTTATAGATATAATGATGAATCCTATTTCTAATGATTTTAGTTTGGTTCAATTTTATAAATAAATGAATAAGTTATGAGCATTTTGGTGGAAGTGGGTATTTGCAGATTTGAGATTCCCTAAATATAGTCATGTTGCAGCATGTGGTACAGACAAATTTTTGAGAATCAGAACCTATAAGAACATTCATTGGAACGATACATGAATTATATTTCATTACCTTTTGGTTTGAGTTATTTTTATGTATATTTGTGAAAGTTACGCGTATTTGAGTGGAAACTAGTTTTTGAAGATCTCCATTGGAGTTGCAGGCAGTGATTTGTTCTTGTAAAATGATTTATGAGTGGAAAAAATAAATTAATTACATATTTGGAAACTATAATCATTAATAGATACTGTGGAATTGGTTTGGTGTCATTTGGATTCATTTTGAGAAAGATATGAGATGCCCTAGGCAGGGTTTGGTATTTTAATTCTGAATTATGACAAGGATATGAACCAGAATTTGGAGTCTGAAACAATAATTGTTTGAGGAATAAAATGGGGTCTTTAGACCTTAATATTTTTTGAGGTGATATTTATTGTATTTATATACAAAATTTATCATTTCCATAAATTTTGGTTTTGAGTTTTAGTGGGTCAAATAACTCAATCTTTGAAAACTATAAAACTTGGGATAGTATCGAAGTTGTTTGTTAAAGGAACCAAATAAGTATTTTGTTGATTGATCTTGTGAAAGAAGATAGTATTTTCCTCTTTACTATTTGAATGATTAATTGAAGATTGGATCATCAAGATCCTAGATGATGTAAATGGTTTGCATGATGCTCTGCATCATTCACCAAGCACCAGAGACTACTGACTTCCTTCAGTGACTGAGCTATTGGAAATTTGTCTGAGTTGGTTACATAGATGTTGTCATTATGGAAATATATGATCAACATGAAGATCACATAGTTTGGAGAGCTAGTATGATAGAGCGCAATGCAAAATTATCTAAGTATGAGATAGTATTTTTACTAGTGAACCTGGAGATAGTTTTTGTTTGTGATGTTGATTGGAGTAAGTTCAGTGCTTGTTCACATGAACATAGACTCTATGATGGCTATTGAAGACTCATATCAAAGCACAATTTAGTATGGAATGTACGGAAGAAGTTATGATACTTTTACTGAAGACAGTGTCAAGCCGATGGGACAGAATATGAAGACAAAATTGGTAAAGAGTTAAGGGATTATTTTGTTTATCAAAATAATGACTTAAAAATATAAAGGGATGACATCCTAGATGTTAACCCTTGGATAAATTTATTTTTTAATATGAGAGCTGACCGGAAAGTTATTAATCCTAATAACTTATATAAATGTAATTATAAATTGTAAGAAGCACATGAATAAATGTATGATGTAATGAAGCAGTAATATGATGTGAAATGTATGATGCATATGTAATAGTGAAAGAGAAATGAAGAGATATTGATGTAAGAAGTATAAGGTTATGTACCTTAACCTTCTTTTGTAATCAGTGTATATTGAACATTACTTGTTTGGGCAGTGGGCTCATCTGGTAATCACATTTTGTACTGTCAACTCCTAACAGGGTTGAGGCCTCTAACAAGGCCTATAGTCCCTTAATCAGGACCAAGACACTATGTGCATGTAATAAACTCCTAATAGGGTCAACATCCTTAACAAGATACTTTTGATTAGTGGATCTTTGTGGGTACCATCCCCACCGAGGTTATCCCTTGGCCAGGGTTTCCTCGAGAATAAATAATGTGTTATGAGTTCTTTAGTTTTATTTCTATGCATGTTGTTTAGCTTCTTATGTTATGCATGTGTAAAGATAATCTGTTATATCCATAATTGGGAAAAAGATAAAGTTTGTAGAATATTGATTCAACCCCCCCTCTCAGTATTCCCTATTTCTAACAATTGGTATCAGAGCCTAGTTACTTGAAAAAGAATCAATCAAGGAAAGTCTAACAACTTGAGTAAGATCTCTATGGATGTGGATAAACTATAGAAGAATCTTAAAGAAGCTATTGAATAGATTGACTTGCTTACTATTGAAAGAGACACTTTGAAAAGAAAATATGATGATGCAAAGAACCTCATTGAGATACTGAAAAACAAGTTTGAAGATCTGAGATTTGAAAAGGAATCCAAAGTTTTTATTAAAGATTGTGATGAAAAATTAGAAAAATAAAATGAGATCCTTAAGCATGAACTGAAGATAGAAAATTTGAAGCTTAGTTTGAATAATGGAAATGGCAAGAATGAAGCAAATCTGAAATCTGAGAATGAAAGTCTAAAGACTGAAAATGAAGGACTAAAATCTAAACTTTGTAAAGTAACATCTAAACTTGAGAAAGTCAATTTGTAGTATGTTAAACTTGAGAAATACAATAAGATTGTGAAAGGTGAACTGACTCAATCCAAAAAACAACTTGAAAGGCTATACTCAACTAGTGAGAAGATTGATGAACAAATATCTTATAAAAAACTATTCTATGATAAGACTGGTCTTGGATTCAACACTTTTAAAGCAAATGAAAAAAGAAAGGAACCAGATCAAAAAATATCTAAAAGCATAGATGAGAAGAAGTCTGATGAGTTTAACAAGTCTAAAGATACAACTAAAGAAGAAGAATCACCTAAGCAAGAGGAATCACCCAAAAGGTATGAAAAGAGAATTCAATGGTAGATGTTTTGCTTGTCATACTATTGGTCATATGAAGAGAGATTGCACAAGTAAGCAATTTAAACCTCTTAATGGTTATTGTTATAATTGTCATGGTTTTGGACATAAAGCTATTGAATGTAGGAAACCTAAATTTATTGAGAATAATGATGGTAGTAGAATGTTTAGGAATACTAACAATGCAGATAAGAAACCTATTGAAGATATAAACAGAAGAAATGGAGTAATATGTTATAGATGCAACAAGGTTGGACACATTGCTAGAAATTTTAGATCACAGATCAATTAGCTTGGACCAAGATATGGAAACAATGGAATTGTTTGTCAGATATGCAACAATATTGGACATAAAAAAATGTTTTTCAGAATGAACAATAGATTTTTTCATCCTAATCCTAATCCCAGAAATCATGCAAGAAGAAATGAAGATGCAAGTAATAGTCAGAAAGGATGCTGTAGTAAATCAGATGAAGTGAAGTTTATCAAAAGCATAGATCAAGGAGACATTCAAAATTGAAGGTAATCAGGAAGGTGAAGCATTAAAAGGTAAGAATGAATCTTTACTTGACCCATCCCAAAGTACTTAATTTATGAAAATTGCAGTAGAATAGGAACTTATATTAGTGTAGAAGTAGATATATGATGAACTAAGTCTTGCATAGTTAATGGAAAGTAGTATATGATGTTCTAATGCTATGGTTAAGAGAAGAGAGAAATATTATGTTTTGTGAGATCACAAGAAGTTTTAAGTTTTGTAGGTTAGTAGAAATAGCTATTTGGAAAGAAGTGGCAAAAGAATTGAATGTGGTGTCAGATCTAAGTGAGATTGAATTAATAAAAGGTCATGATCAGTATTATTTGATCATCAAAGAGAATTAAAGTGTTAAGGAGATCAAAGAGTAGTGATTGGAAGCATTTTGCAAGGATTTGGAGAAGAATTTTGTGTCAAATCTACTCAAGCCCTAAAATCATGAAATCAAGGTATTTTACTTGATAGATCTTTAAATCAGTGAAGGAATTAGAAGAAATCATGGATGTCCTTTAATTCACAATGTTAGAGACAAAAATAGACTTAAGTTGAAAAGGGAACCAGTAGAACCCTTGGAAGATGATCCTAGGTTAGCTTTATCATCTGTACCAGATGGAGTTTTACATCTAGAGAATGTCAGAAGTTATCTTGGATGAAAACTAGAGACTATCAGTGATAGTGATTTCACCAATGAATATCAAAAGATTTACAATCAGGACATGACATTGAAAGAAGGATTTGAACATTTGAGAGATAATGAAATCATTAAGTACTTATTATAGTATGAATTTGACAATGAAGAATGTACTAAGATAATCTTAAGTAGAATTCATAATGGGAAGTTTTTGTTAGAAGATAGAGTGATAGATATCACAGCTGATTTGATTCATGAAGTCACTGGACTATCTAAAACTAGAGCCATTCCTTTAAATGAGAAGAACATGAGGAAAATAGTCACAGACAACAAAAACTCATCCTATAATGGTAGAGGAATTGTGATTAGTAAGATCAAACAAGATGATGTCAGATACTTATGCAAGATCCTAACCACTAAGTTTTGTGCAAATTCAAGAGAGGATAACATGGTAGCTGGAATGATACATGTAACTTATCTAATGTGTGTTGACAAGGCACGAGTTGATATGTGTGAGATTATGAGAATTCAATTGTTTGAGAATCTAGAGAAGATTAAGAAAACTAAGTATACACAGTTTAGGTTCTCATCCTTAATCACCTATATATTTTTTCATCTTTTGAGGAGATTTCCTTACACCATTAGAAATGACTAGAATGATGGACTAAATACAATGGAAAGGATTAACCTAGTGTATAGAAGGCATGTTATTGACAAAGTGAATGAGAGTGTAGTACTAGTAATCAAGACATTTCAGAATATAGTGTCTAGCTGATCAAGGATCCCACAGTCTCTTGTGGAGAAGTATAAAAATGAGATATGTTTTATGGTTGATACTGACTTTACCTACATTGAAGTAGTAGAACCTAGAATAGAGTTCATAGACCCTCTTGGCTATGAGATATTTGAGGTAGAGATAGAAGAGTATGTGAGAAGGTTACTTAAGTGTAAGTTGGACACTCACTATAACAAGTTTGGAACCTTTGAGGAGAACTTCAACTCTACAAAGACCTTACTTGAGGAGAAGCAGTCTAAGAAAAGAGTTGAGAGTACTATAAAGAAAATCCTAAAAGATACAGGGATGACTGAGCATGAATTCTTAGTAGCGAAGAAAACAACAACAACAATTAGAGATATTGGACAAAAATAAGTTTTGTCTATTCCACCTTTATCATCAATTGCAGCACAGCATGAAGAAACACAAGTTAAGGTGAAAGTGGAAGAAATTGAGAAGGATCAAGAAGAAAATATATCCACTTCCTCCACACCTAGAAAAAGAGTAAAGGAGAGTGCTACTAGACTGGCTGAGAGACAAAAAATTTTAGTACAACTAGTTCCAAGGAAAATTGTAGAAATAAAAGATGATGTCACTTCTATTAAGAAGAAGACTTGGAAAACTAAAGTTGAGAAGCTTAATGAGTAGATCATTCGGGATGGAGACTTCACAAGAATGAATAAGTATTATGAACTTTATGATTATGCAGAGAGATTAAATCTAGAAAATTTAGTGGTAAAGCATATGATTTTGTCTAACAAGAAGTTTGATACAATTCAGGGTCAGATACCTGATGATTTGTACAATAAACTTGTGAATAGGAAGAAGAGAGCATCAGAGGAAGACACAACTATTAGAGAAAAGCTTGTAAGGAAGCTTTGTGTTATAAAAGATGAAGCACACTTTGGTCAGATTATGAAAGCTTTAAGCACCCATTTGAGAACCAAGAAGAGATCCATTCAGATTATGGGAGGAAAATATGAAGAAGTTAACTTAGAAACAGAGCAAGCAATTATCAAGGTTATGATAGAAAATGTTGTAGAACCATCAATTGCAGCAGAGAAAGTAGGTGAAATAGAATAAGATGACATTCCCTCTCCACAAGCCATTAAAATTGAAGATGAAGCCATGAATGTAGAAGGAAAAAAGATCACCTTGGATACTGATGATAATGTATTCAAGAATCTAGAAAACATTGTTGACAATCTAGCTTTTGAAGAGTAGGAAACCATTAAAGGAGAAGAGAGAATAGAGACCACAGTTGTAGAACCCTCAGTGACAAAAAAAAAAGTACCTATTCCCACTAAAGAAGATATCAGTCTTACTCCTGAGACTGGAAAGAAGAATCAAATTAGATCTATGATTGAGCATTTGGGAAAGGATGTAGATGATGATGATCAGTTGGAATTAATCACATCCTTGAACAAGATCATTGGTAAGAACAAGAAAGTAAAAAGTCTTGAAGGATTCCTGAAGGAACTTATTGACAAGTTACAAGGCATTGTATCTACACAAATTGTAGAAGATGACCCTCTAGAGAAAGGAAAGAAAATGATGAACACTTTTGACAATGAATTCACAAATCTATCTGATATTGCAAAAGTGAAAGCTCAAGCAGCCTATGAGGCCAAAATGCTTTTGAACATTAGCCAGAATATCAGGAATGATATCAAAAATCTTGATATCTGTATAAAGGACTTGAGGAAGAATTTGGAAACAAGAAAATATTTGTACATCCAATGTACAAAATCAGAGACCTTAACAACAAAAGAAGATCAGAAGATGAAGATGAAGGAAGCAAAAATTCAGAATGAAACTAACTTTCTTTCTAGCCCCAATATGAAAGTATTTAATGTTGAGAAGAAAATTTGTAAGTTATATGATGAAATCAGAGTTTTGCAAGATGAAAAAGATAGGAAAATGAGAAGATTCACTCTTTTAAGAGAGCACACTTCTATGAAGTTAAGCATTATTGAAGGGCAATTGGAAGAATGTCTTTCAGCTAAGACATCTTTTCAAAAGTTTAACTTTGAGAATCTCCAAGCATGTGAGATAGTATCTTATGGTTTAAGCGCAATACTTAGTGTGGAAGATTCCATTAAGAAATCATGGGAGAAGGAGTTAGAAGCTATAAAGATTGATTTTGTAGATTGTGTTGCAAGCCTACCAGCTTTGCAATAATGAATTAAGGTATAATCTTTTTGTGATACAGTTTTGTAACCCTCCTTACCTTTATTTTGTCAGTGTTGTCAAAGGGGGAGAGATATATAGTAGAAAATTGATAAGTAAATGATAAGGATTATTACTCTTAGGAGGAGTACTATATTAGAGATAAATTTTTTTTGGAGTTATAAAGATAGTATGTATTGTATACTATAGCCACAATTTTGAGATTTTGAAGTTGTACACTTAGCCAATTTTCTCATATGTTGCCACCAATGACAAAGGGGGAGATTGTTGGAAATTTGGCTGAGTTGGTTACATAGATGTTGTCATTATGGAAACATATCATCCACATGAAGATCAAAAAGGTCAGAGAGCTAGTATGACAGAGCACAATGCAAAATTGTCTAAGTATGTGTTAGGAATAAGGTGTCTCAACCTTGGATAATTCCTATTCTTATTATTTGTCTTGTAAATGTATTTTTTGTAAATAATGTAATTAAGTGTGAGTGTACATGTCTAGTTGGCATGTTGATGTGTCAGCATCTTGTGCATAAGGAGATCATGACTGAAATGGTCATGATGGATTCCTATGATGCGTAAGAACTATTTAAGGAATGTGCTATGACAGGTGTAAGAGCATCTTATGACTTGGGCCTATTTGGGTGCCCAAGAAGAAGTGGTTGGTGTGTGTAAGAGAATATGCCAAAAATAGGTTGGTATGACAGATTCTCTTACACTTCTCTTGTGACTATTATTTTTGGTGGATTCTATGACAAGCTATCATAGTCTATTCTAGGGATGGACACCTATTCTTGGGATTGCATGTAACAACTATGTACATGTGGCTTTGTGCATGGGTCTTGGTGGTTGTACCTATTTTTGGGTCCAGAGGAGTCTATATATATGATGCTACTCCTATGGGAGAGATATAACAGAACTTTAAGTCTTGTTGGCTTTGTCTCTCATTTCCTGAAAGAACTTGCATTGCAAGTGTATTGTAATCTTTGTGTTGAAGATAATACATTGTGCAGGTTTTGGAGTGCTGGGGTTTTTTACCAAAAGGTTTTCCCTAGGGTATATCATTGTGTCATTCTCTATTTTTTCTGTATGCATGGTATGTGGTTGCAATATCTTTGTTAAAGTAGTTAACAAATCTAAAATTGTAAGGATTTATAAGAATTTGCACAATACTCTCCTATAGAGATTAGCGTAGGAAGCTATTTCCGCACCTGAGTTTCCTTACAAGTGGTATCAGAGCTTGATCAACTTTTGATCCTAGTTGTTGGGTAGGGTTTTTTGAGCTAATCTCAAGTTTGAGTGGGAGTTTTCTGTAGAGCATTCTAAATCTTATTTGCAGATTGAGATGGCAAGTTCATCATATGGAAGAATGGAGGTGGAGAAATTTAATGGCACTAATTTTGAGTTGTGGAAACTCAAGTTGGAAGACATGTTGGAAGATCGTGACCTATGGGAAGTGACTTCAAGTGCTACAAGACCAACAACTATAGCTCAAGAAAATTGGGATATCAAAGACCGTAAAGCTAAGGGTCTCATAAGACTCTATTTAACCGATGCAGTCCTTCTGAATGTTCTAGATGAGAAAACCACAAATAGTTTGTGGGAAAGACTTGCGGCTGTGTATCAGGCCAAATCTTTGGTGAACAAGTTGTTCCTGAGGAAGAAGTTGTACTCTCTATGAATGGAGGAAGGTGGATTCTTAACGGATCATTTAAATGCATTTAATCTGCTAGCTGCACAATTAACATCAGTTGGTGTCAAGTTAGAGGAGGAGGATCATTGCTACACACTTTTGTGTTCTTTACCGGATTCATGGGACCATCTTGTGATGTCTCTTGGAAGCACTTTAGTCACCTTCAAAATGGATGATGTGGTGTCTTCACTACTATTAGAGGAGATGCAGAGAAAGGCTTCTGTTTCAGAAAAAGAAGCCCTTGCTGTTCATGGGAGATCCACTCAAAGAGGGAAGAAAAATGACAATAAGTTTGACAATAAGGGTAGATCCAAATCCCATGGGAAGTCAAAGACTTCTAATAAGTCCAAGGCAAAATGTTGGAACTGTGATAAATCTAGGTACTTTTGTAAAGACTACAAAGAGCTGAAGAAGAAGAAGAAAGGTTCAAATTCAGCTTCAGAAAGATCTCAAGAAGATGGTGATGCATTCATCGCATCTTTGGCAGCCCAGGCATCTGATGATTTGTGGTTGGTTGACTTGGGTGCATCTTTTCACATGACCTTTCATCAAAACTGGTTCTCAAAATATGAAGATTTCGATGGTGGAAAGGTGTACTTGGGTGATGATTCTCACCTAAAGATAGTTGGATGCGAAAGGGTCACTATCAAATTTCTTGATGGATGAGTAAAGGGAATCAATAGAGTTATGCACATTCCAGGTTTGGCATGAAACCTATTATCTGTAAGTATGCTGAATGATGTAGGTGTGCAAGTTGTTTTTTCAAAAGAAGGATGCAAGATGATAAGAGGATCGATAGTGCTTGCAAGGGGTACTAAGAGAGGTACCTTATTTTAGCTAGATGCATTTATTCCTGTATGGAACAATTCTTCATCCTCACCATCTGAACAAGCAGTGAAGAAGTCTATGGCTATTGGTTCTAATGGTAGTGCAAATACTTTGGAAGGTAAGCTTCCTACAGAAAAGACAATGTTGTGGCATATGAGATTTGGCCACATTGGTGAAAAGGGTCTCAGAACCCTGAAAAATAAAAATCTCATTGAGGGGTTAAATGATTACAATCTCAAGTTTGACTTTTATGAACATTGTGTCTATGGAAAACAAAATCATGTTTAGTTTTACTCTAGTTCTCACAAATCTTCTAATGTTTTGGATCTTATTCATTCTGATGTATTTGGTCCTGTAAAAGTTCCTTCAATCTCCAAGTCTGTATTTTTTGTATCTTTCATAGATGATTATAGTAGAAGGACATGGATTTATTTCCTTAAAAGTAAGACACAATTCTTTAGTCAGTTCAAGGAATTTAAAGCTCTTGTAGAGAATTAGACTAGTAAGAAGATTAAGTGTGTGAGAACTGACAATGGTGGTGAGTTTTGCTCAGCAGAGTTTGAACAGTTCTGTAAAGAACAAGGTATCGAGAGGCATAAGACAACTCCTTATACCCCACAACAAAATGGAGTTGCAGAGAAAATGAATAGGACACTAATGGAGAAGGCTAGGAGTATGCTTAGTGGAGCTAGTTCAGAATAAAGGTTTTGGGCTGAAGCTGTGGCCACTGCTTGCTATCTGGTTAATAGATCTCCTACATCAGCCCTTGTTGGTAAGACACCCATGGAGGTGTGGTCTGGTAAGAAGCCTTCAATTAGACATCTTCATGTTTTTGGTTGTGAAGCTTATGCACATGTTCCAAAGGAGAAAAGATCTAAGTTGGAAAACAAAGCTGTTAAATGTATTTTCATCGGATACAGTTTTGGTGTGAAAGGATACAAGCTTTGGGATCCCGTGACTATTAAGGTGTTGTATAGTAGAAATGTTATTTTCAGAGAGCTAACATCTTCTCCTATTGTGCTACAACTAGATGAAAAAGAAAAGGAAAAAGATGTTGTTTAGTTGCCTCCTACCCCTGAGAAGACTGAACAGAGAGACCATGTTGGGTCTAATGATGAGGAGAGCTCTAGCAGCTCTGATAGTTCGGAAGAAGAGGAAGAACAACCTCAACCTCAGCCCTTTAGGAGATCCATGAGAGAAAGAAAGTAACTAGAAAGGTTTGGTTATTCTATGTTAGATTCCAGTTGTGCCTTTGCTTTGATTACTAACACTGATGAGCCTAGATCTATGAAAGAGGCTTTGGGCATGGAAGATGCAGGTTCCTAGATTGAGGCTATGGATGATGAGATGGCTTCATTGGAGAAAAACAAAACTTGGGACCTTGTACCTTTGCCTAAAGGGAGAAAATTTGTTGGCTGTAAATGGGTGTTCAAGAAGAAATTCTATGCAGATGGCAGTGTTGAAAGGTATAAAGCTAGATTGGTTGCAAAGGGGTATTCACAAGTAGAGGGAATAGATTATGGTGAAATATTCTCTCCTGTTGCAAAGTTGACATCCATTAGATTTATGTTATCTCTTGCTGCATCATATGATTTAGAGATAGAATAGATGGATGTGAAGACAACTTTCCTTCATGGTGATTTGGAGGAAGAGATTTATATGTCATAGCCTGAGCACTACATTGTTAAAGGTAAAGAATCCTTAGTTTGCAGATTAAAGAAATCTCTATATGGTTTGAAGCAATCTCCTAGGATGTGGTACCTTTAGTTTGATGCCTTTGTGTTGTCAATTGGATTTGTAAGATCAAAATCAGATCATTGTGTTTATTTCAGAGTTGAAAATGATTGCCTTCTTATTGTTGCATTATATGTTGATGATATGTTGCTGTTTGGGAAGGGTAAGGGTATGATTTCTAATTTTAAATCTCAATTGTTAGCATAGTTCTAGATGAAAGATCTTGGGGCAGCTAGGTACATCTTGGCTATGGAAATTAGTAGAGACAGGTCTAACAGAAAACTTTGGTTGAGTCAGAGTAAGTATGTGAAGTCTGTGTTGGACAGGTTCAGCATGGTAGATTGTAGACCACTATGTGTTCCTATTTCTATGGGAACACAATTATCTATAGATGATTGTCCAAAATCTCCTAGTGAGGTGGAGGACATGAGTAGAGTACCTTATGCTAGTGTAGTTGGTATTCTTATGTATGCTATGGTCTGTACTAGACCAGACATTGCCCAAGTAGTGGGAGTCCTGAGTCAGTTTATGGCTAATCCTAGATGGGTACATTGGGATGCAGTTAAGTGAGTATTCAGATATTTGAGGGGTACATCAGATTACTCCATATGTTATCATGGTAACTCTTTTGGATCTCCGCATTTAGTTTGTATTCATGGGTTTGCGGATTCAGATTGGGTAGGTGATATTGACAGTAGGAGATCCACCAGTGCTTATGTGTTCACTATGTTTGGTGGTGCCATCAGTTGGATGAGTAAGCGACAACCTGTGGTTGCTTTGTCCACTACAGAAGCTGAGTACATGGATGCAACTCATGCTTGTAAAGAATCCAATTGGCTTAGAAGATTGTGTTTTGACATTGGTGTTGATAAAGAACAAATTACTATTTGGTGTGACAGTCAGAGTACTATTTTCGTTGCAAAGAATCCAACTTTCCATGCCAGAACGAAGCACATTGATGTGCAGTTTCACTTTGTGAGAGATATGGTGGAAGATGGAAAGGTAAATTTGGAGAAGGTAGATACTATGAAGAATGTTGCAGATGCATTAATGAAACCAGTGGGCACTAAGAAGTTTAGATGGTGTTTAGAGTCTATGGGACTTTTGGCCTATAGCTGTTAAAAGTTCCTGTTATGTTCCTATTGCTCTTACAAGGTGTTCGACAAGTGGGAGAATGTTAGGAATAAGGTGTCTCAACCTTGGATAATTCCTATTCTTATTATTTGTCTTGCAAATGTATTTTTTGAAAATAATGTAATTAAGTGTGAGTGTACATGTCTAGTTGGCATGTTGATGTGTCACTCCACTTGATGTGTCAGCATCTTGTGCATAAGGAGATCATGACTAAAATGGTCATGATGGATTCCTATGACACATAAGAACTATTTAAGGAATGTGCTATGATAGGTGTAAGAGCATCTTATGACTTGGGCCTATTTGGGCACCCAAGAAGAAGTGGTTGGTGTGTGTAAGATAATATGCCAAAAATAGGTTGGTATGACAGATTCTCTTACACTTCTCTTGTGACCATTATTTTTAGCAGATTCTATGACAAGTTGTCATAGTCTATTCTAGGGATGGACACCTATTCTTGGGATTGCATGTAACAACTATATACATGTGGCTTTGTGCATGGGTCTTGGTGGTTGTACCTATTTTTGGGTTTAGAGGAGTCTATATATACGATGCTGCTCCTATGGGAGAGATATAATAGAAATTTAAGTCTTGTTGGCTTTGTCTCTCATTTCTTGAAAGAACTTTCATTGCAAGTGTATTGTAATCTTTGTGTTGAAGATAATACATTGTGCAGGTTTTGGAGTGCTGGGGTTTTTTACCAAAAGGTTTTTCCCAGGGTATATCATTGTGTCATTCTCTATTTTTTCTGTATGCATGGTATGTGGTTGAAATATCTTTGTTAAAGTAGTTAAAAAATCTAAAATTGTAAGGATTTATAAGAATTTTCACAATACTCTCCTATAGAGATTAGCGTAGGAAGTTGTTTCCGCACCTGAGTTTCCTTACAGTATGAGACAGTGTTTTTACTAGTGAACTTGGAGACAATTTTTGTTTGTGATGTTGATTAGAGTAAGTTCAGTGCTTCTGCACTTGAAAATAGACTCTATTATGGCTATTAAAGACTCATCTAAGAGCACAAGTCATTACGACATGTATGAAAGAAGTTATGAGAGTTTTACAGAAGACAATGTCAAGCCGACGGGATAGAATATGAAGACAAAATTGGTAAAGAGTTAAGGGATTATTTTGTTTATCAAAATAATGACTTAACAATATAAAGGGATGAAATCCTAGATGTTAACCCTTGGATAAAGTTATTTTGTAATATGAGAGCCAACTGGAGAGTTATTAATCCTAATAACTTGTATAAATGTAATTGTAAATTGTAAGAAGCACATGAATAAATGTATGATGTAATGAAGCATTAATATGATGCAAAATATATGATGCATATGTAATAGTGAAAGAGAAGTGAAGAGATATTGATGCAAGAAGTATAAGGTTATGTACCTTAACCTTCTTTTGTAATCAGTGTATATTGAACATTACTTGTTTGGGTAGTGGGCTCATCCGGTAATCACATTTTGTACTACCAACTCCTAATAGGGTTGAGGCTTCTAACAAGGCCTATAGTCCCTTAATCAGGACCGAGACACTATATGCATGTAATAGACTCCTAATAGGGTCAACATCCTTAATAAGACACTTTTGATTAGTGGATCTTTGTGGGTACCATCCCCATCAGGGTTTTCCCTTGGCTAGGGTTTCCTCGAGAACAAATAATGTGTTGAGTTCTTTAGTTTTATTGCTATGCATTTTTTTTAGCTTCTTATGTTATGCACGTGTAAAGATAATCTATTATATCCATAATTGGGAAAAAGGCAAAGTTTTTAGAATAATGATTCACCCCCCCCTCTCAGTATTCCCTATTTCTAACATGAGCTTCCTTCAATGACTGAGACCATCAGTCAAGGCTGCACCGAGTAACATTGGCCAAAATACTAACACCCCATGCAGTTTCACTGAGGACACAAAATGCCCTATCTTAACCTTGGATGCCCCTGCATCAGATACCCCAGGTTCCTAAAGATGTTTATATGTGAGAAGAACATTTTTCAAGATTCATCACATAAATCCTGAACTGGTTCTTCACATACAAGTCCTCCACCTTTTCTACTTTCAAATTATTCCACTTTAGTTTCCTTTGTCTCTTCAAGTCTTTCCTTGATAATGTACAGGTCGGTTCTCCATATCGATCATTCATTTTCTCTAGATCCACAATCTCCACTTAGCTACCAAGACTCAGGCTTCTCCTACCGAGCATTGTATCCATGAAAGGCATCAGTGGAAACTTCATGTCATCCTTCTCAATAGTAAATACATTTTAGACATAGTCATAAATAGCTCTACAATCATATTGCCAAGGTCTACCGAGCAATATATCACAACTATTCATCTTCACAATGTTACAAAGCACAAGATCCTTGTACTGGCCAATCTGAACATCAATGAAGCATTGTTCTCTAACTTCCAAAGCATGATCATCTTGTAATGAGCCAAGCCTATAAGGACAAGGATGCTTCATTCTATTCAAACTAAGTTTCTGAACCAGGTCCTTAGCAACAATGTTATCAGTACTACCACTATCAATAATAACATCACAGAGTTTACCTCCAGTCTTGCATCGGGTCTTAAATAAGTTACTCCTTTGACAAGGTTCATCCTTTGTACTGAGAAATGTTTGCCGAAGTAGCAAGTTCTTTGATTCAGGTTCATTCTAAATGTTCTCATTCATCACAATAGTTCATCAGTCAACCTTATTCTATGTACACTCAAAAGAATAGTGTCCCTCCTCTCCATAGTTATATAAAGTACCCTTAAAGATAAATCTACCTATCTTCTTCTTCTATTCCATAGGTTTCTATTCATCTTCTACATCAGTTAGTTTATCCTTCACCAAGTGCTCAATCCTTTCCTTCCCTTAGGAGTTACTAGGTTGTTTCCTCTTCAACTTATCTTCTACCTTCAAAGCATACTGATAAGCATCTTCAATAGAATCAATCTTTAGCATACCAAGCTCATCCTAAATATTTAATCTTAGACCATTCACATACCAAGCTACCTTTTCTTTACCAAACTCTCAGTGTCCAGACCGAATAGTAAGTTTGTAGAACTCCTCGGTATAATCTTCAATAGAAAAATCCTTCTGTTTCAGATTCTACAACTTCTTAAACAAGTCAAGCTCATAGTCAGCTGGTATGAACTTAGCTTTCAACATAGTCACCATCAACCTCCACTAATTGATCTTTGTTTCACCTTAATCTTCTCGGTCTCTTTGTAGTTCCTTCCACCAAAGAGTAGCATGTCCTTTCAACTTTTTCTGTGCTAATCTCACCCGAAGAGGACCTTCAATTTTTTCTAGCTCAAAGAAATCTTCAAGTTCACCAATCCAATCAACTAGATTGTTAGGCTTCAAAGTACCAAAGAAAGTAGAAACTTCCATTCAGTAATTACTAAACTGAGTAGCAAATCTAGGTAACCGAGTAGTTCTATCTTCACCAGATCTATTCCTCCAGTCATCACCACTAGATCTAGTAGTTTCAAATTATTCAATAGATTCTTCATAGCCATCCTCAGTATGAACATTCTGAGGTATACCAGCAATAGTTCTCATGATCTCAGTGACCATGCACATTCTTCATCAATTCCATCTCAAATCTAAAATATGATTTCACCTTCTCTATGATCCAGGATTCAATAGTATCACAAAGATCAAAAATAACTCTAGGGTCCAATCTTCTCGAAGGCATCCTTAATGATAAGAGAAACTCTCTGCAACAAACCCTCACTGACCACCTTGTGACAATTTCCAAGTTGTAACAAGTCATATCTGAACCTGCAATTTTGTAAACAACTAAGGCACAATTCCACAAGTTCAGTGCTTTGGATCTACAATCTAGATTGCGCACAATATCTTCACCAACAAGATCAACTTTGCAAGATCAGCCTTGCTAGGTCAACCTTCTACTTCAACAAGGTCAAACCTCTCACTCTGATACCACCTAATGCAGTCAAGGCTGGTGGAGCCAATTAAGGACAGTCCAACCTTGCAACCAACATAATTACAGATTGGATTACTCAACAATGCAACATAAAGTAATTGTTCAACACTGATTTTCATTAACATGCCTAGTTATAATGCCTTTTGGGTTAGGGCCAATTACAATCAAAAAACAATTCTGCAAGATCTGACAAGATCCAATAAAATCTTAGCTAGTTCAGCTTTGAAGACAATCAGATGTTGATGGAAACCCTAAAGAAGATCTAAAGTTGAGCTCGCAAGCCTCCAAGAAATCTCCTTGTCTCCAAGTATGCAAACCCCTAGCTCTGCAACAAACAACTATCAAATTATAATATGATCTACAAAAACATCAAGAACTTTTCCACAACTTCACCAACTTCATTTCTCAAGCTTCATATCTAACATCTAGATTTTTTAAGTTGTCCAGTCATCCTCCCTAAAAAACTACCCAAAACACTCCTTAAATACTAACCATCAGCCACAAGTCAACAAGATGAAACCCTTAACTCCCCAAAACAAAATTAAATGTCATACAAGTTAGCTTACAAGTGTATACAAACATTTAATTCAGCATGTTGGCCTATAACAATAGCTACCAATAATAAATGCACCAAGTCATCTCGACAAATCATATAGAACTCTCATTGGTAAACCAAAACTACTGAGCAACATTAAATTAATTGAGCAAGCCAGGCATCACTGAGCACCAGTGTCGGCCGAGCACCATAGGCATGACTAAGTAACACTTTCACTGAGTTCCACAGACTATCGATTTCCTTCAGTGACCAAGCTTCCTTCAATGATCAAGACAATCAGTCAAGGCTACAATTGAGTAACACCGGCCAAAATACTAACACCCCATGCAGTTTCACTGAGGACACAGAATACCCTACCTTAACCTTGGATGCCCTTGCATCACATACACTACATTTCTTTTCTAGCAGTTCATGTTCTTGCAACCTAGAGACTCTATAGTCATCATCAGTTACTAGACCATGCATTCTGATTCTTAATGATGAGATTTCAACCTCAATAGGTAGTACCACTTCAAACCCATAAACTAAAGTGAATGGTGTAGCCCCAGTGGGTATTTTGATACTTGTCTTGTAGGCCTAGAGAGATGGATTGATCATGAGATGCTAGTCTCTTCCTATTTTATTAACTATATGATGTATAATTTTCAATAGATTCTTGTTGGATGCCCCTGCTTGTCCATTCCCTTGAGGATAGTAGATAGATGACCAATGTTGTGTAATCTTGAATTTTGAACACAAGGAATCTAAGTCCTTATTCTTGAATTGGCCACCATTATCTATGACTATTGAATGTGGAATTCCATACCGACATATGATGTAGTTCAAAATTAACATTGAAATTTGTTTGTGGGTTGCTTGAGCCAAAGATATTGCTTCTACATATTTTGTGAAATAGTTTGTAGCTATAATGATATGGGCATTCCCATTAGAAGAATGAGGATGTATGGCTCCTATAAGATCAAATACCCATTGGTGAAAATGCCATTGTGTAGTAAAGGGAATTAGATCTCTCCCTAGTGCATGAATTAAGTTTCCATGTACTTGGCACTTTTGATAGTTCTTAGCAAACTTGATAGCCTCTTTTTCCATTTTAGGCTAATAGTACCCAACCCTAATAAGTTTTTGAGCTAGTGTTAAACCATTCAAATGTGACCCACATATACCTTTGTGGACTTCCTCTAATGCACATTGAGACTCTTCCCATTCTAAACATCTAAGTAGTGTACCATCTAGACCTGGTTTGTACAAATTGTTACCAATGACGACATACCAGGACGCATTGTGAATAAGGTATCATTTCTCATGGCGGTTGAAGGTATCGGGAATGATTTGGTCTTGGAGATAGGAGAAAATATTTTTGTATTTGGATGAATCATGACCAAGAATAGTGTAGATCATGCAAGTTTTAGGGGAATCATATGCAGGATAAGACACTACTTCCACCAGGAACTCGTAGCATAGCTCATGTTCGAGCTACTGTAATAAAGTAGATAGCATTGCCATAGCATCAGTAGCTTTATTCTCTATTCTAGGAATTTGTTCAAAGGTGATAGATATGAAATATTTCTTTATATCATCTACCATTCTCTTGTATGGGATCAGTTTTCCATCTTTCATTTGATACACATCATTGACTTGGTGTATTACAAGTTGTGAGTCTCCATGAATGTATAGTTTTGTCACTCTCCACTCAATTTCTATTTTCATGCCATTAAGAAGAGCTTCATATTTAGCAATATTGTTTATGCAAGGAAACTTGATTTTGAATGCTTTAGGGATTGAGTATCCTTGAGGAGTGATGAACAATATGCCTGCTCTAGATCCATTTTGCGTATAAGAGCTGTCAAAGAATAACTTCCATGTTGTAGAAGAAAGATTCATGATAGAGGAATATGGGAATTCCATTTGCATAGGTGTATCATCAAACAAAGGTGCATCCACCAATTTATCAGCAATAACTTGGCCTTTGATTGCTTTTCTTTCAACATATTCAATGTCAAATTCACTTAATAACATCACCCATTTAGCTAGTCTACCTGTGAGGGTAGCTTTTCTTAGTAGGTACTTTAGTGGATCAATCTTAGCTACTAAATGTGTGGTATGAGCCAACATGTAGTGTCTCAGTTTCTATGATGCAAAGATCATAGCTAGACAAGCTTTCTCAATCATGGAAATAGTTCTTCTCATATGCTACCAATATTCTACTGATATAGTATATATCTCTTTCCTTCTTATTCTCATCATGTTGTGCTAGTAATACCCCTAGTGATTTATCTGTAGCGGAGACATAAAGAATCAATGGCTTCCCTTGAATAGGAGGGTTTGATGGATATTACTTGACGTGGTTGAAATTCTTCTCACATTCCTCATTCCATGCAAATGTCACACCTTTATGTAATGTTTGTGTGAAAGGTTGCGAGATGTCTGCTAGCTGAGATATGAAGTGTCTGATAGATTGTACTCTCCCTTGTAATGTTCTCATTTGACTGATATTCTTGGGAGCTTGAATCTCCATGATAGCTTTAACCTTTGCCAAATCTACTTCAATTCCTTTCTTTGAAACAATATAGCCCAAGATCTTTCCAAAAGTGACACCAAAAGCACACATCTTGATGGAATATGGATAAAGTGACTGAGAGGGGGGGGGGGTGAATCAGTCAACCATAAAACACTTCACTATTATTTCTTTCCAGATCCCTTAGGATATCTTAAAGAATGTTATCTGTTTTAGCACTCGGTAAATAGATTGTAGTAACTTTGAAGATGCAAAAAGTATTAGAAAAATTATCTTTAGATGTTCATCAGCACTTGTATATGATTAAGATAGCAATTAAGAACACAAGAGACACAAGATTTAACATGGAAACCCAATATGGGAAAAACCACCAATGTATCTAGATACTGATTTTCACTTTTCTGAAGTGATTCCCGATTAGAAGCCAACCCGGTAAAAGGTTACAAAACACACTATTAGGTGTGACCTTGTTAGAGGATTTAATCACCCTGCTAGGAGTGGCTTGGTAAGAGGTCTTGAAAACAATTCAATGGAATTGTCACCTTGTTAGAGGATTTACAATATGGTTGTTAAACCAACTCATTTAAGAGATTTAGAATTCACTGTTACAATGATAAGAAGGTAACAATGAAAATGACCTGTATAATAATGCAACTACCTTGCTGATTACAGATCTCTGTTCTACATAAGTGTGATCCTTCCTGATCGAATAAATCTCTGCTACACCTTAACGATATCTGAACATCCTTCACAAATTCACACACACCTTTCCTGTCTTTCTTCTGTAAATCTTCTGCTATATATCTATTTTATTTTTCACATTTGACCTTTTATTTATATGATTTTAGATTTGTCAAATTGACATTATTTAGTATAACAGTCGGCTGAATTAAGCAAAATTTATTTGCAAAAATCCTTCAAGGGCCAACAGTGCTCAGTGACCATAACTTTCTACAATCTTTCAGAGACCGAGGGAACTTGGTAAACACCAACAATCCTTTACCTTCGATAACCGACTGAACTCAGTAAATGCTAACTTTTCTTTGACAACTGACTGAACTCGGTAAATGCTAACTTTTCTTTGACAACCGACTAAACTCGGTAAACACTGAATTTCCTTTGACAACTGACTGAACTTGATAAATGCTAATTTTTCTTTGATGACCGAGTGGACTCGGTAAGCACTAATTTTCTTGTCTGGTAGACCGACTAAGCTCGGTAGAAACTGATTGCTGTGGACTATGACATTGTGTGACATCAAAGACAATACATAATTTGAGTAGCAATTTCCTTCAGACAATTGTTTCCAACAATCTCCCTCTTTGGCATTGATGGAAACACAATATGTCATAGCATAAGAAATTTGAAAGAATTAGCTCAGTTTAGAGTCAAATCTCCCTCTGTCAGCAAACTTCCTTTTTCCTGAAAATTCTTCCTTCTGACTATTGAAAATTTCTTGAAGTAATAGCAAAGACATAGCAAACACTCCCTCTTTGACAACACATGCCAAAGACAATTCACATAATACCAGTGTAAATTAATGTACCTCAAGTACTGATTCATATGCAATGATTCCTTGAATATGCTACATCAACTGGTTGATTTTCAATCATGTTCTGGTTGATGCATTACTAAAACTGTATTTAGTGAGCCTCGGATAGGGGAATGACCCCTAACTTACCTCTTAGATACACAAATGCATCCTTAGGTAATGGTTTGGTGAAAATGTCTGCAATCTACTCTTTTGTATGAATATATTCTAATCTAATTTCCTTGTCCTGCACCAATTCTCTGACAAAGTGATATTTAATAGCAATATGCTTGGTTTTGGAATGCATCACTGGATTCTTCGAAATGTTTATTGCACTGGTATTCTCACAAAATATAACAACTGGTTCTTTGATTTCAACCTTCATACCTTCTAATAACTATTTAAACCAAACAATATTTGAACAGTTTACTACAGTAGCAACATATTCAGCTTCAGTTGTGGATTGAGATGTGCAATTTTGCTTTTTACTAGTCCAGGATACCAGTCTTTTTCCAAGAAAAAATGCTCCACCACTTGTACTTTTTTTGTCATCAATGTTCCCTGCCCAATCAGCATCAGTAAACACTTTTAAGTTTAGATTGCCTCCAAATTTATACCACAAACCATATTCTTTAGTTCCTCTTAAGTATCTTAAGATTCTTTTGATTGCCATCATATGATTTTCCTTAGGTTTTGCTGAGAATCTAGCTACTATACCAACTGCTAAGGCAATATCAGGTCTTGTATGTACTACATACTGCAATTTTCCAATCATAGATCGGTATAGGGTCTGATCAACTTCTTTTGAATCATCATTTTTGGTAAGTTTCAGTCCAGTACACATGGGTGTACCAACTAGTTTTGAATCTTCCATACCAAACTTCTTAAGTATTTCCTTAATGTATTTAGATTGAGTAATGTATATACCATTCTTGCTTTGCTGAATTTGAAGACCAACAAAGAATTTTATTAAACCAAACATAGACATTTCAAATTCTTTGTTCATTTGCTCTGAAAATTCTTTGCACTGATCCTCATTCCCTGTAAATATAGTATCATCTACAAATATTTTTGCCAATATAATTTTGTCATTCGGTCCTTCTTTAATATACAGATTGTTGTTATCATTGGCTCTTTTGAAATTAATCTGAATCAAATAGTTATGGAGTCTTTCATACCATGCTCTAGGAGCTTGTTTCAAACCATACAATGCTTTGTGTAACCTGCAGACAATGTCCTTTTTATCTGGATCAACAAAACCTTCAGGTTGTTCAATGTAGACTTCTTCATCAAGAATTCCATTGAGAAATGCAAATTTTATATCCATCTGATATACCTTAAATCCTTTTTGTGTTGCATAAGCAAGTAGAGCTCTTACACCTTCTAATCTTGCAACAGGAGCAAAAGTTTCTCCATAATCTATACCTACTTCTTGAGAATAACCTTTACATACCAATCTAGCTTTGTTTCTAGATACTTGACCATCTTCATTCAGCTTATTCCTGAATACCCATTTTGTTCCAATTACATTCTTATCTTTAGGTCTAGGTACAAGAGTCCATGTTTTGTTCTTTTGTATTTTTTCTAATTCTTCATTCATTGCTTCAATCCAACTTTCATTTTCCAATGCATCTTTGATATTTCTAGGTTCAAAATCAGTAAGTAGACATGTACCTTTTAGCTTTCTTCTTATCATAGTACCATCTGATTTGTTTCCAATAATTTGATCTGGTGTATGATGTCTTCTGACATATTTGGCTAGTATAGGTTCCTTGCTTTTTGAATGAGTCATGCTGTTGTCTTCTAGGATCTCTTCTTCAGGTTGCTCGGGCTCGGTAGATATTTGCTCGATAATTTCAAGCTGAGACTCGGTCTGAATTTCTTCCTGTGACTCAGTTTGAACTTCTTCCTGTGACTCGGTAACTGTGCTCGGCTCGGTAGATATAGTTTCCTCATTGATAGTTGTGTCTGCCAATTTTTCAGGTTCAATGTAAATGAATCTTCTGTAGTTCTCAGGTTCCCTTTTGCTTTCTTCTTCAATCTTTTCTGCAAACTCATCAAATTTTACATGTATACTTTCTATGACTTTGTGAGTAGATAAGTTCAGACATTTGTATGCCTTGCTTTTGCTAGAATATCCTAGGAATATTCCTTCATCACTTTTCACATCAAATTTATTTCTTCTGGATTCTTTTAAGATATAACACTTTCTACCAAATATTTTCATGTAACTTACATTGGGTTTATAGCCATACCATAATTCATAAGGAGTTTTGAATGTGTCTTTCTTCAATTGTACTCGATTCAAGGTATGAACTGCAGTGCTGATAGCTTCCTTCCAGTACTTTATAGCGATGGTCTTTTCTATCATTAGAGTCCTTGCACAATCCATAATAGATCTATTTCTTCTTTCTACTATTCCATTCTGCTCAGGAGTTCTAGGAGCTGATACCTATCTTTTGATTCCTCTTTCAATGCAAAAGTTATTAAAATCATGGGAGATGAATTCACCACCTATGTCTGATCTTAAGCATTTCAATCTTTTCCCTCTTTCCTTTTCCACTCTTGCTAAGTACCATTTGGACTTTTCAAATGCTTCTAATTTTTCTCTTAAATACATAACAGTCATCATTCTAGAATAATCATCAACGAAAAGAATAAAGAATTTATCTCCAGTATAGCTTTGTATTCCAATAGGTCCACATAAATCAGTATGCACAATTTCCAAAATTTCTTTAGACTAATAGTTCTTACTCTTGAAACTAGTTTTACTCATTTTGCCAATCTGACAATTCTTACATAGACCAGTATCAGGTTTCTTCAAAGTAGGAATGCCTCTAACCTTCTTGAATTTGCTTATTTTTATCATGTTATCAAAATTCACATGACATAACCTTTTGTGCCATAGCCAACTTTCTTCAATTTGAGCAATAAAGCATGAATATTCACTGAGATCAAGATAAAATAAGTTACCTTTTGTTTGTTTGCCTGATCCAATGAGTTTTCCTTTTTCATCCAATAGTATTGCTTGACCATTCATGAATTCAACCTTGAAACTAGTGTTGATTAGTTGTGCTACACTTAGAAGATTATGTTTTAGTCCTTCAACCCAATAAGCATTATCACATATGAGTTCTTTGGTTAATGAGATTCTTCCCTTTCCTTTTATACAACAAGGTTCATTGTTTCCAAATCTTACATTGCCACTATCACAGTCTTCTAGATATTCAAATTTTGTCTTGTCACCAGTCATGTGGTGTGAACATCCACTGTCTATTATCCATATATCATCTTTGCTTATATGAGAAATAAGTGCCATCTTATCTTCATCATCATCAGATTCATCTTTTATAGCAATAAAGACAATTTCTTCTTCACTATCATCAGAATCTTTAGCCATAAAACATGTTTTCTTGCCTTTATCCTTGAATGATTTAAAATTCTTTTTGCCATAGTACTTGTGACTTCTCTTCTCTTCCTTGACTTGCTTGTTTGGGCACCTAGCTGCAATATGTCCAATTTCTTCACATGAAAAATAGATTAAAGGAGTTTTACCTTTATATTTACCTTTCCCTTTAGAGTACTT
Organism: Chamaecyparis obtusa; assembly: GCA_027943335.1. Lineage (NCBI taxonomy): Eukaryota > Viridiplantae > Streptophyta > Pinopsida > Cupressales > Cupressaceae > Chamaecyparis > Chamaecyparis obtusa. The sequence goes on along the minus strand of BSBK01001333.1, from coordinate 2,442,083 downwards.
CTTTGCAAGTAATGCTTCTACAATTTCAAGATCACTATCAGAATGTTCTTCTGATACTTCTTCACTTTCTGACTGAACTTCTTTAATTTTCTTGTTCTTCTTTAGTGAAACCTTGGCCTCAAATGCTGATTCAATATTTTTGGAATTTGGAACATAGTTGTCATAGTTGTCTAATTCAAAGGCTGTCAATCTTCCAACTAAAGCATCTAAAGTTATATTGTGGTTTATTTCACATCTTCTTTCTTGAATAGCCGATACTCTTATTGCATAGATAGGGAGTAATTTTCTGAGTACCTTACTTATAACAGTTTCATCTGAGATTGTTCCTCCAGAAGCTCTAATTGCACTTACACTTGCTTTGATTCTTTCAACATATTTTGCAATGTTTTCATCTTCCTTCATATTCATCTTGTCAAACTGTCCTCTTAGGCTTTCTGCTTTGGCTCTTTTCACATTTTCATCACCACCATATATTTTCTTTAGTGTCATCCACATTTCATATGCAGTAGTGCATTCTTTAATATCATCAAATTATTCATAGCTAAGAGTAGATGTAATGTCTATCATCATGGTGTTATGAGTCTTTTTCTCTGCAATGTCTTCAACAGTTAATGCACCAATAGGAACTGTGTATTCTTCATCAATGTATTTGCATCCTAAATCACCAATGGAAGCCAGATGAAGTCACATGAGACCTTGCCATGCTGAAAAGTTATCTCTGTTGAGCTTTGGAATTTCCCTCTTATAAGACATCTTGATCTTTAGCTTAGGTCCTTGAAACCCTTCCTGCAAGCACCAAATGCTCTGATACCAATTGATGGAATATGGATAAAGTGACTGAGAGTGGGGGGGGTGAATCAGTCAACCATAAAACACTTCACTATTATTTCTTTCCAGATCCCTTAGGATATCTTAAAGAATGTTATCTGTTTTAGCACTCGGTAAATAGATTGCAGTAACTTTGAAGATGCAGAAAGTATTAGCAAAATTATCTTTAGATGTTCATCAGCACTTGTATATGATTAAGATAGCAATTAAGAACACAAGAGACACAAGATTTAACGTGGAAACCCAATATGGGAAAAACCACCAATGTATCTAGATACTGATTTTCACTTTTCTGAAGTGACGCCCGGTTAGAAGCCAACCCGGTAAAAGGTTACAAAACACACTGTTAGGTGTGACCTTGTTAGAGGATTTAATCACCTTGCTAGGAGTGGCCTGGTAAGAGGTCTTGAAAATAATTCAATGGAATTGTCACCTTGTTAGAGGATTTACAATATGGTTGTTAAACCAACTCGGTTAAGAGATTTAGAATTCACTATTACAATGATAAGAAGGTAACAATGAAAATGACCTGTATAATAATGCAACTGCCTTGCTGATTACAGATCTCTGTTCTGCATAAGTGTGATCCTTCCTAATCGAATAAATCTCTACTGCACCTTAAGGATATCTGAACATCCTTCACAAATTCGCACACACCTTTCCTATCTTTCTTCTGTAAATCTTCTGCTATATATCTATTTTATTTTTCACATTTGACCTTTTATTTATATGATTTTAGATTTGTCAAATCGACATTATTTAGTATAACAGTCGGCTGAATTAAGCAAACTTTATTTGCAAAAATCCTTCAAGGGCCGACAGTGCTCAGTGACCATAACTTTCTACAATCTTTCGGAGACCGAGGGAACTCGGTAAACACCGACAATCCTTTACCTTTGATAACCAACTGAACTCGGTAAATGCTAACTTTTCTTTGACAACCGACTGAACTCAGTAAATGCTAACTTTTCTTTGACAACCGACTGAACTCAGTAAACACTAAATTTCCTTTGACGACCGACTAAACTCGGTAAATGATAATTTTTCTTTGATGACCGAGTGGACTCGGTAAGCACTAATTTTCTTGTCTGGCAGACCGACTGAGCTCGGTAGAAACTGATTGCTGCAAACTATGACATTGTGTGACATCAAAGATAATACATAATTTGAGTAGCAATTTCCTTCAGACGATTGTTTCCAACACATCTTAGGGTTCAGTTTGAGACTAAACTTCTCCATTTGATCTAGTATTTTCTCAAATCATTTAGATGTTCAGATCTTATCATAGATTTTGCTAAAGTATCATCAACATAATCCTCCATAGTTTGATGCATCATGTCATGAAAAATAGATGTCACATCTTTCTGATATGTAGCACCTACATTCTTCAAACCAAATGGCATGACATTCCAATAGAAGGTTCCTCATGCACATGTGAAAGTAGTTTTCTCTTGATCCTTTGGAGTGATTTTGATTTGATTATATCTAGAAAAACCATCCATTAAAGAATACATCTCAAAGCCCGCAGTCATGTCTACTATCATATCAATGTTAGGTAGTGGAAAATCATCCTTAGGGCATGCTTTGTTTACATCTCTAAAATATGTGCATACTCTTATAGGCTTGTCTAGTTTTGATACAGGTACAATATTTGAGATCCATTCAACATAATCAATAACACAGATTAATCCGGCTTTTAGTAGTTTCTATAATTCAGCTTTGACCAAGAGTGCAACATGTCGATGCATCTTTCTCAATTTTTGCTTAACAAGTTTGACCCTTGGAGCTATAGATAAATGGTGCATTATAAGATCAAGATCCAACCCTGGCATATCTGAATATTTCCATGCAAAGTTGATCTCTTATGTTAGGAATTGTAAAGGATAAAATTTGGATGAGGTCCTAGGGCAATGGCTTGCACATAAAAGAGACCCCAAAGCCAATATTTTACACTTACATGAGATTGTATTGATATAGAAAGTAAATGTAGATGATTAATATTGAAATTAAGAAATAAAGGTACTTGCCTTTGAAAAAGAATTGGCTGAAAACCCTATCAAATCATCTCAAAAGTTGTTGATATTTGAGATCTTGAACCGAAACTGTGAGATCTACAAAACCCATAAATCTTTTTTCAAGATTGAATCAGGTCAAAATCAAGGTTGTACCTGACTATGTCAGGATAAGGTTGTACTTGACTAGGTCAGGATTTACATTTTTATTCTAAAGGTTGATTCTGACTTTGTTCATAGATCTTGAAAGTTTGTCAAAAAGGGTATCCAAATCTGCTCTCAGATCCAAAATTCTGCACCTGTACCTGCAAGAAAAAGAGGGTTTTTGTTGTTTGTTTGAGGGGTTTGCCTTGGTCAAACCTTGATTTGGAATTAACCTTAATATTGAAATTGAAATGGAGAATGCTAGCAAGTAGTAGAAGTAGATCTAACAATGAAGCTATGATATTTAATAGATATGCAAATTGTATTTGAAATGTAATCAAGTATATTGATATGAAAGCTTGAACATGTAAATCAAACCTCCATGATTGTATGCTTGGAATCCACTTTGAGGGAAGGATGAAATAGATCTTGAAGATGAAAAAAAGGATCTTGAAGGAAGATCACACCATCATGATGGCTAGATCTAGGGTTTGAATGATGAATCTTGAATACTTGAACCAAATCCCTTCAATGGCTTGAATGCTTGAATCCTTGATCCTCAATGGAGAACTTGGATGGAGAAGAGGAATTGAATGCTTGAATGGATGCTTGCTTGATCACCTTGAGAGCTTGAGAGAGGAGATTACAAAACCTAATTGAGAGATGGAGAAAATGAGAGAGGAAGGCTCCCTTTTATAGTGATCTAGGGCACAAGAGGGGCCTTGTAGAAAATAATAATTAAGGGCCTATGGCACAAAACTATAGAGAGGTGCACATGGAGGGAAATTAAATTAAAGTCTTGACACAAAAATCTAGGAGGGGACCACCCTTCATATAGAAATAAAATAATTATGTAAGAGCCTTGTTACAAAATTTGAGGTATGGCCAACCCCAAAGTTAATTTGAGCATTAGGGACAAAACTCGAGAAAGGATAATCTCTAATAATAAATTAGGAATCTTGTACAAATATCAAGAAAGGTCCACCTCAAATATTAATTTGATAATTTGACACTTAATTTGAGAAATAGTGGCCCCGAAGAGGGAAAAGACAAGATTTTGATGAAATCCCAAAACTAGAAGCTAACCCCGAAGATCCCAAAACCTAGGGTCAAGGTCGAGCTCGAACTTGACTAGGTCAGGGCTGATGTCAATCCTGACCTAGTCAGGATCGATGTCAACTTTGACCCCATAAGGTTGACTTTGACCTTATGGTTAAAAACCTCAGGTTCATAGTCCAGAATGCCAAGAAAATGCTAGGAAGAAGTGGGAAATGGGGTAGAACAAGGAAAAAGCTAGATCTAAGCCTAATATCCATTCAAGGCATTTGACATGACCCCAAATGACTTACTCAGAGGGCTAAATGCTCTTAACATGGAAGTGCTTCCATTTTAAGATGATACATGAATGTGGTAAATTTTTTCTTTTCTTCTTCTAATAAGGATTGTGCTACATGGATCAATTGTGGTTCTTCTCTTGTTCCCAAGTTGAAAGATTGACTAGGCTCAATTAGTACTAGAGATATTTCCTATAAATGACTTAGAAGGACATCAAATATCTCATCCTTGGGCACCTCAAAGAGGTTTTCACCTTCGAATAAGTCTTTTATTTTTACTTTTGTAGGTTCTGAGACTGCCACAAAGTGGTTTTCACCCTCAAAACTCATTTTATTTTTATTTTTATTTCTATTCTTTTGACTAAGATACTTGATGTGTGACTTCATCATGCTAATGATTGGTTCACTAATGGAAGTCATCATAAGATCAACTGCATTGAGGTAGGAAGCAAGGTCATAGTCATTTGGAAAGGTATATATACCTTGGCTCAGATTCATGGAAGTTTGGTCAAGAAGTTCAGGATGTCAGATATTCAAAGTGGTGAAAGATTGGGAAATAGTGTTTACAGATATCAATCTATCATCATTGGTCCTAACCTAAATCTCAATTCTGAAGGTGATATTACAACTCAAAATGTTCAATTCATGAATAGGCTCAATGTCATTGTGGGAGTTCACTTCAGCCATCGGTGGATCAGACTCGTTAAGTTCATTATTTCACTCTAGACTTGTGTTGGGTTTAGGTGCATATTGGTGAACAACATCAATATGTTTTTATGTGATAGGATCATCTTCCTCTGGAATGACTCCCCATTCATAGTCATTTGATTCCTCATCTATACCTCTAGAAAATCTGAGAACGTGTGTAAAGTCAGGATGGATACCCCAAGAAGGGTTACCCTCAGATTCAGATTTGAATTCATACTCATGGGAATCTATTTCAGATCAGCTACCACCTTCTTCCTTGTCTATTTGTTTTTTCTCAAGATCATCTGGTTCTTGTGGTGTGACTATCTTTTGTTCCATAGTAGGTTCTTGTGTATCTACTACATTGATTCTTTTGATTAGATCAACGTCTACTTCAAGGAGGTATTTTATTTCTTTAGGAAAATGCTAATAAGGAATGATCTCATCAGTGGTGTCTGAATTATCACTATTAGATTGTTGTGTTGTTTCCTCCTTTGGTTTGATCTATTCTAAGACATGTGGAGAGTTTTTGCTAAGATAGAAAGACTTCTTATATCCTAGACCTATTGTATTCTTGTTTGCTCGGCCATGATGGTCAAGAGGTGATAGAAGACCTTTACCTTATAGTCCTAGAGGTCCTTTTCTAGTGTATCCCATCTTTGTGATTAATTTATCCCCTAGTCCATATGACTTCTAAGGAATTTTTCTTGAAGTGGAGTCACATTTTTGGACTGATTGGGATTGAGACTCATCCTTGTATAACCATGCAAGCAAGGCTTCATCTTCCTAAAACTCTTGTTTAGATATTTTCTCTATGAAAAAACTTCCATTGAATATGACCTTGGATTCTTTAGCTATAGGTTTCACTTTGTCAGAAGGTTGTCCATAAGATTTTGGGGATAATGGGAGAGATGTGAGAGATAAAATAGGTTCCATTGTGTATTCTCCCATACCATTGTCTTTAATCTTGACTTCTTTAGAAATTTCTTCTATCTTAGATGTTGAAGCAATGTCTATTTTCTTAGTGGAAGATTCTCTATTATTAGGAACAAGCTTATCAACACTTTCCTTCAATGCATTGCAAGTTGTAGATAGATCAGCCAAAATTGTCACCTCTACTCCTTCATAAGGAAATTTCACACATTGATGGTATGTGGAAGGAATAACTCTCATTTCATGTATCTAGGGTCTCCCTAGAAGGATGTTGTAAGCCAAAGGTAGATCAAGAACTTGACATGTGATATCTTTGATAACTAGACCTATTTTGATAGGCAAGACAATTGATCCCTTGGAAGATATTTCTTGTCCATCGTATGCCTTGATAGTTATCTTCTTCTTAGGATCAATGGTAGCTTTAGATAATCCCAATTATGTGATCAAGCTATAAGAAAAAATGTTGAGACCAACACCTCCATCTATCAACACACATTTGACATGATGGTTTTGGATCAAGACTTCAATGTGCAAGGGCTGGTTATGCGGATGACTCAATGAGTTATCATCTTCCTCTGAAAAGGAGATATATTACGGGGATTGTTGGTCATATTTTTAAAATTTTCCAAGATTTCTTTATTCCCTTGTTTCCTTGGTAGCTTTCCAGGTCTTTTTATCTTTTATCTTGTAAGTTTTGTGTCCAAAATGCCAAATTTGTATCCTTAGTGTTGAAAACCCTAGGTGCTAGGTCAATTTCCTTGTAAAAATCCAAAAAACCCTGCTAAAGCTTGATCGGGTTTTAATTTGTTATTAATTTTTCAAGTGACTTGAGTGATCCTTTAAGCATGTGTGCTTTAAGTTACCACTTAGTCGCTTGATCTCAGAATGCATTCATCATATTCCTTTTAATTTAGCGATTCAAAAAATCCCTTGTTGCGCAGTCTCTATAAGCCTAGAGAATATTCCCTTTTATCATGAGATTCAGTGAGTGTTATTGATAAATATTTCAAAAGTGAACTATAGTCACTAAATCTCTAGATGTGAAAAGCATGCAGTTAGGTAATCTCTTTATGGAATAATGAAGTTATCAAAGTTCTGGTGATTGGGAGACTCACTGATTGGTCGCCAAATCTCTAAATAAAGGTTGACAGTTAAGTTTCTCTTAAGTCTCGTAATCTCTTAATTCTCTAGCAGTTAAGTATACGATCCAGAGACCTAGTGAGTGTGATAGTCACATGTTCTCTAATTCTTGGTAGTTATGCTCTAAACACTTGGTGATCTAGTGACAAGGTTGTCTCTTAATCTCACAATGAAGCGGTTAGGCTGTAAAAGATCTAGCGACTCAACAATAACCAAAGGATGAGAGAAGAATCAATGGCCAATGTTATATTTCACATTTTGATTATGGTTAAGCAAAATAGCTGGTGAGTTAGCGAACAAAGGGTTTCAGATAGTCTTTGAATAAACTCAAGGTAAAGAGAAATATCTAGCGACTGTGAGATGTCTTCAGTCGTGAGATTGCCAGAAGAGTTTGGGTTAAGAAAAGGGTTTGTAGTGAATAGATTCGAGCTATTGATATGTTTTAAATCAGGTGGTGGTTGTGTTATCTCCAAATTAGACCATGAGTTAAGAAATCTTTCTATGACTATGAGAAATGCTTTGTCGCATACTCTTTGAATTAAACTCAGGTTAAGAAACTTAGTTGATGACAAAGAGATGACCTTGGTGGCACAATCTCAGAATGACTAAAGGTTAAGTCCTAACTAAGAAACAAAAGATTAATAGTTTCTCAGTGGATATGGAATAAACTACAGTCCCTCAATCACCAGATGAACAAATCAAAGGTTTATACCATAGTCACCCAATCTTACAAAGTCTAGCAATTAGCATGAAAGGTTTAGAGATCTAGAGACTCACCGTCGGTCATGAGATCTCCCAATACAAGTGGTTAAAAGATCAAAATTTGGAGATTGCGAGAAGGCTTTTCACCAAATCGCTGGAAGAAATATTTAGAGACTTGGAGACTTAGAGATTTGGAGACTTATTTCGGTCACCCAAGTACTAGATTTGACTCAAGGTTAAGAAATGATTCTAAGATTTAGAGACTAGTCTATTCCCTAGATCACTGGATAAACCTAGGGTTAGAGGGATCATCAAGAGATTCAGAGATCAGAGGTAGTTGCTAAGTCTCATAATAATAAAATGAGGAGATAAGACTTATGAAAGACTATAGTCGCCAGATCTCAGAATGGAAAATATAGTTTTATACAATCGCCAAGTCACTGGAAATTATTTCATAACATATTAATTAAAGATTTCCCTTTGGTCTCTAGATCTCTGAATAATATGAAAAAGTGCCAAATCTTTCAGCGATTATGGTTGGCTTGCTAGTCACTAGATCACTAGAAGTTAAATTTGATAACCTGTCACTCTCTTATCCCACGGCTAGTGAATTAAAGTCCATGGAATACCAAGTAATGGTGGAGGTGACAAGATTTGCAAAATTTGAAATCTTGAAAGGGAAAAGTACACTAAATTCTCTAGCATAAATAAATGACTGTCAATCATTGTGAGATTACCAAGTATTTCGAAGAGCTGAAGCTAAGGCACAAAGAGTTTTTGAGATTTTTGCAGTCAAAGAATTTATAGTTTCAGTATTTTTAGAAGAGTACATAGTTGTAGTCAGAATGAGTTAACCATCAACCAGTGAGGCTTCTACCAACAAAGGCTAAAGAAAGCTATTATGATGATTTTTTCACTCTGCTACCAAGATCATCATAGAACAAAAAGGCTAGTAATGAAAGTTTCATTGATAATTTTAGCTATTTAAGAGATGCTAAGACACCTGAGATTTCTGGAATGTATGTGTTTAAATATTTCTATTGAAATGTTGAGAGTCCAGTTCCTGTGTCAAACCCTTGGATGTCAGGATTAGCCAAATTGATAGTCCCAAATGTTTTTCTAGACATTGATTTAATAAGTACATTAGCCATCGGTTATGAACCCCTATCCAAAACAATCATAAAGAATGATGGTTCAGCCCTAGTCACTTTGGATAGGAGCTCATTCATGAAGGCCTTAGGTATCAATATCCCTATGGCCACGGAAATTAATTTCCAAGCCCTGGCAAATAGGTACACTTAGGAATCTATCCTTGTAGCCATGGAGGTTAAAAATCATGTCAACAGAGGCAACATGAATTACATTGCACCAGTCCCTGGATCAACCCCTTACTTCTATAAGGATTTAGCCTTTTATATGAAGTATATTTCATATGGTCTATGTAGAGTACTTGCAGTAGATGGTGGACCAAAAAGGATTACTTCTGACCTTCTGATGATGGTATTGGATTCACAAACTATGCATACTAGCAAAGGATATGATTACATTGGGTATGTTATTGACATAATGCATAAGGGATTAGATGCAATAAGAAATAGGTAGGATTCAACCAAGTTTTTGCATTACTCTTTGTTAATGCACCTTATCTTCTTCTATAATTACAAGTTTATGAATTTGGAGTACTTGCATCCTCAAATGATGTGGAAGGGATGACCTAATCCAGTAGAGTTTTGGATAGGTGCTTGGAGCCCTACTTGCCCAAATTGTGATTTTTGTGCCTTTCAAAATTGGATGGTGAGACCAATCATGCTGGAACTAGGACTGGATCTTTGTAGATTGCCAGTAAAGGCTCTTCAACTACTAAGAGCCTACTAGTTTGTTGACAAATGGCCTAAGGGGCACAATTGGGGAGATTTTTATTATGAGAGCACCCACACTATAATAAGAGTGTATGGATGCTCCTAGCCACCTCACATATAACCATTTTTTGTTTCGCCAAGGGTGGCTTTCCTAGAAATCATTTGGTAGTTGATATTGACTAATAAGGAGCATCTTGCCTCCCTTAGAAAGGGTACATTTACACCTATATATTTTTTTGTATGTAATTTCATAATTGGAAAGAATGCATTTTCCAAATTGAATGATTGGCTGGGCCAATTCAGAATGAATGTTGCATCACCCAGGTATGTTGATATAGAGGGTTTTATTGTAATGACTATAAACTACTATACCCCTAGCATCCCCATCAACAAAAGACACAAGTATCCAGAGGAAGATTTAATCAGGAATATTGTTGAGGATGATGTAGTAGAGAGGAGGATATATCAATTAAATGAATTGATGAGGTATGAGAAGCATTTGAAAACTAGGGGATTGCCCTTTGGAGGTTTCTATCCTATTGTGCCCTACTTGCAAAGATTGGATAGGATGATGGACAATTACCAGACATTGGTCAATTCCATTGAGGATCAAATTGATTATAAGGATAGGGAGAAGGAGAAAAATTCTAAGTTAGATTATGAGGATAGTGATGGAGGTTATCCACTTTATAGCCCTCCTACTATGGAACAAGGATCTCCTACTACCCAACAAGTAGAAGAAAATGTGATAATGGACTTGATAGAGCTTTCTAGCTCTCAAGACACAAATGAGCCTCCTCAGAAAAAACAAAAGCTACAAATAAGAGAGTCTTCAAGGGCTAAGACCAAAGAAAATAAGGGAGATAGAGTAAAAGCTCTCTTTCCAGGTGACAGAGAACATGATCATCAGCTCAAGCAGAGGATCAAAGAATAAAAAAGGAAACATAAAGTAGTAACAGAGGTAGTTGAGTTACCTTTGATCCTAGGACAAGATGAAAGGATGTTGGAGTAGGATGCCTTCTTGAAGGATGACAATTTAATCAAGTCAAATGGATTCAAGGACTTCCTTTTGTGGTGAAAGAAAAAACAAGTGGCTTCTACAGTGCAAATCAAGGAAGAAGGCCAAATACAATATGAGGCCTTACAAATCCTAAAGGATTATGATCCAAAATCAGAGACATTGACCTTGGAGGAAGCTAGACAACTAGTGAAGACTAGCCATATACTGCTTCTACCTGGGTGGGATTTGGCTTCAGCTTTCATAATTGACCAAATCATGAAATAGGATAATATAAATTTGACTTCAGAAACTCAGGTGGGGGATTTAATAAAAGGGTTTGGATACATCCCTAAGAATAAGGCATTAGCCATGTGGAGCTTGTATCCAAAGGATCAGGAGCCTACTCTATTAAACATCCAAGAGAAGATGGATGGTGACAAAATGATTTGGTCAATTCATAATACTAGAGATCTTGAAATTTCACAAGTATTGACCCATTTTGCTAGATTAAATGAGGACAAGACCAAGAAACTGTCAGAAAGGAACCAAACTTTGTTCAATGATTACAGTGCATTGGTCAAGGACAGGGAGATTTTGATAATGAAAGAGAAAGAATTAGAAAAGTGTGTAGAGGAGTTGTAGTTGCAAATTCTCAACATGCCTACAATTGCCCCTACACCACTAGAGTAGCTAGTAGTACCAACAGTACAAGGTATAAGTGAAGAAGAAGCTATTGCCATAGAGGAGAGAATAAACAAGGAGAAAATTGAGGGTATAATGTAGTCCTTATTTACAATTTTGCAACATAGAATAAAAGTTTTGAAAGATAAGGTAGAGTCAGTATATACTACATATAATCAATTGTCCATTGTATAAATTGAAGTAAACAATTTTGTTTCTATTTTGAGTACATATCACACAACTTGGTCCACAAGGGAGTCATTATTTGAGAGATTAGCAATAGTATAGGGTCTAAGAAATGACATCCCAAAGATAGTACTACAAGTGGGAGCTGAGATTACCAAGATTGGTGTTGTGTCATCTTTTTTCAAAGGCAAAGCAAACTAGGTAGAGGCAATGATGGAAATGCTTGGGCCTGATTTCAACAAGTTCATTCCCAAGGTCAAGATAGAGGAGGGAGAAATAAAGGATTTGGATAAATAGAGGTCATATTTTCACCTCTTACTACCTAAGAAAGAGGCTTTTATTAAGGATAAGAATGACGTTGATATGGATCATTTCAACACAATTTTGGATGAGGCCATCAGAGTAGAAATAGACATCAGCAAGTTCATCATAGATGTAAAACAAATTGTTGATGCAAGATGGGAAAGGAAAAAGAAGTAGTTATAGAGCATCCAATAATTCCCATGGCCAATAGAAGACCAAGCCACTACATGGTACAGCATGACAAAGCCTAAGGTGAGTAGGCCTGCCACAGATGACTTGGATGATGAATGAGTTCCAACATTTCACCTAATCTATGAGTACATGGAGAGAACCTAATCAAATAGAGGATGATGTAGGTTAGCCAGTTGGGCTGTCATCATTCACACAAAAAACTTCAGCGGTTGCATCTAAATACATGCAGACAAAGGTGCAACTTAAAATGGAAATTCAACTCCAAGAAGAAATAGAATTGGTGCCATTTTTCCTTTTTTCTATTGTAAACTTTAAAACTTTTGTATTCTAGTGCAAGTCACTATCAAAGCAACCCGTAGCTTGTTGCATCCTTTTCTCAAGGATCCCAAGGTGGTCTCTCTATATATAGTTGTTTCTCTCTCACACCAAGGGTGGTGGAAAAATACATATTGTCTTAGGAGCTTATAGATTTAGTCTTTGATTCTAAGGAATCCATGTTTCTTTGAATGTACTGATACTGAAGGTTTATCAATAAAATATACTAAATTTCCATGTATATTTCTTATTGTCTTCATGTATGGTTTTGATTTCTCTATATGTTTAAATTTGCAAAGTATTTTAGGCATATCTTTCTACAAGGTAGATAGTGGGGCTGAAATTTGAGTTCCTTTCAAGGAAAGGATTAATCTTGAATGAGGTCTCTAAGATTTTTGTGTTCATACACGAATTAGATGATATGATTTATGCATAAGAGGGTAATTTGAAAGGCATCTTATCTAGGGTTTGGGTGTGTTTGATTTGAGAGATTTCTTGTAGATGTTCATTTATTGACTCTGATGCCCTAGGATTAGGCACTGGTTTATGCTTATTTTGTAATTGTTTTCACCATCAATCAAATTAAAATGATTTACTTTAAACTATATAAATTATATGATTAGATTTGTATCAATTATATAGATCATAGTTGTGATATTTGAAGAATCCAATCTAGAAAGGTAATACCCACCTAAAGCTTTAAGCTCAAAGAGAAGAAGGATTGAAAATCCTTAATACCTTAGTATTGATTATTGCTAATGCATCTATTGGGACTTCTAGAGTTATAAATCAAAGTTTTCTAATATAGTTTTGATCATCTGCAATTTTGAGTACTAACAAAATTGGTGACTCTACTATGGAAAATGTATTTCTGCAATAAGCTTAGTGATAACTTTGCTAATATTTTTTATTGTTGTATTTGAAGACCAATTTATCAAATTATTTCCTACAAATTTGTGGGTGGTGACTCTAAGCTCTGTGTTACCAGTTGCTGGTAAATGTTTTGAAAAATAATTAGAAGTTATCTTTGTCTCAAGCAACATGCATAGACCTAGGAATACTAGGTCTTACTATAGGGATCATTCAGAAAGAAAGATGGGTGAAGAATTACATACTCATAGTAGAATGCAATGGTCTCGAAGAGGGGCAGTTATTGGTAATTCTCCTAGACCATCTCAGGAATACATTCCAACTCCCACCCAAAATGAGATTCCATCTTTTTCCACAAATCCTAAATTCCTTAGAAGAATAGACCCCGAGTCTATAAGTCCCCCTCAAGAGGATGAATTTATAGATATAGGTTTCCTCCCTACACAAGAAAATTTAGAGCAAGTAGAATATGTTTGTGCTGCTGATATTGAATCTTATGATTCTAAGAAGCTAAGGGAGGATGTATTGGCTTTAAGAAGAAAGGATCAGGAACATTTTTTGGAAATCAAGAAAAGGCAAAAGGAGTGGGAACAAGAAATTTATGAATTTCTCATGGAAAAGCAAGAGCTCCTTAGAAAGACAAAGAACAATGAGATACAAGAAAACTATTTGAAATAAAAGGTCTCTGGCGTAAATATTGAATTGATTGGGGAGGTTCAAGTTTTGAGATAGCAAGAGAATAAAAGTAAGCCAAATCCTAAGAAGAATGAGTTTGAGGGTGAGGGCCATGTTTTGAGACAGTTGTATCCCTCAGAGATTAAAAGAAATGAGGATCTTAAGAATAAAGGGGTGGGTGTGTTTGACAAAGGAAAGCAAAAAGTAGTTGGGTTAGTGCTCACTATTTTTTTAAGGGGTTGGTGCCTCTTGTAGGTTGGTGCCTACATTGTAAAAGAAATAATAAGAAAACTATTTTGTTGTGGTTTTCTCCCATAAGGGTTTCCACATATACATCTTGTGTTTCTATGTGTTATATGTTTGACATTGTGAATGATATCATACTAAGCTGCATAATACTAAAAAATTGAAAAGTTTAATATTATACTGATTCACCCCCCACCCCCCTCCTAGTATAATCTTGTGCTCTTCAAAAACTGGGGGAGCGGTAGAACTAGAGGGTCTAGAACTAGGAGTTCATTGTGGTTGTGCCTCTCCACCTTGACCTCCACCCTAGATGTAGATGTTGTTGGCACTAGCAATGACTCCTCATCATCCTCAATCTCCTCATCCTCCTCAATAACATCAATTGTGAATCCAAATCCACCCCTCTCCTCCATACGCTGCCTCTCCAAATCACAGATGTTATCCTTGGCAAACAATGGAGGTTTTTGTTACGTTGTCCAATCATTGTAAGGATTTGTATCATCCAAATTAGTTGGACCACCTAGTATTTCCTCTACCTTCCTTGTGCACAACAAAAGATTATATTGCACAAAGACAAGGTCATTGAGGCATTTTTGAGCTAACTTATTCCTCTTCTTCATGTGGATGGCCTCGAAAAAAGCTCTAATTGCACTAACAACAGGATAACTACAAATCTTCACTCCTTAGTGCAAAATTGCTGCAAATGACCTTGTCAAAGGTTGGGAGGATGTTTTTTCATTGGAGGAGAAAAATAAAATAGTCAAAATGAAATTAGAATGAGTTTTTTTTGCATCCCATGCAATGTATTCTTCTATTGCTGAGTTTTTGGAAAAAAACTTGCAAAAAACTCGATGAGCTTTTCACAAAATCTCAGCAAGTTTTTGTGGCTAGCTAATGGCATAAATAATTCCAACCAGAAAGACTTGTGAGTTTTTCACTACTCAGAAAGTACTTCATATATTGACTTTTGCATGATACTCTAGAACTGATAGCCTGATTTGATTTAATATGCTCCATATTTTTCTTTGCACCATATAATCTTGTTCGAGCGTGAGTTCAAAACAAGTTTTTAGTTGTTGAGAAAATAAATGATCCCAAAAGGAATGATTGCAATCTTGCTACAATATCTAAAGCTAATTTGGATTTAGAAAAGGCTAGAAAAGCCAAGGAGGATTTGGCTATTCAACTAGAAAAGCTAGAACTAGAGGTTGGTGTAGATGAGATGAAGAAGAAAATAGCTTTCCTTCATACTACTATGAATACAAATGCTAGTAGTTCAATCCCTGTTGTCAATGGGAAAATACCAAATAATTAGTCTACTGGTCCTTTACCTAACACCCAAGCCTTAGTCTCAAATCAAATGACTCAAGGACCACTCCAAAATATAAGTCATACAATCCCAGTGATTGGTAATCTTGCTGGAAATGTTGTATAGCAGAATACTAGAGGAGGTGGAGCCCCGACTTCAAAAAAATTTCAAAGAAGGCCAATCCATCTAGAAAGATACAGGCCATTGTTCTTTGATGGTATTCCTAGCCAACCAAATGTCATCCCAACAGAGGTAAGAGACAAGATCCCTAGGTTTACTGGAAATAATGTTATTACATGTGAAGAGCACCTCAAATATTTTACCAATATAATAAATGATTATGAGATTGAGAATGAAGATGTTGCTATGAAACTTTTTGTTCAGTCTTTAATAGAGGATGCTAGGGATTTGTACAGAGGTTTACCTGAAAATGCTATCACTTTATGGGATGAATTCATAGGGAGTTTTAAAGAATAGTATGCTGAACATATTAATTCTAGTTACATGCTGAATGAATTCAATAATATAAAAAAGCATGTGAATGAAAGTATGTTAGAGTTCAATGCAAGATTCCAAAAGGCCATGTACAAACTCTTCCAAGTCTTAAGATTAGATGATGAAGTTTTCTTAACCACATACTTCAATGTTGTAGAAGGAAAGATGTCTTATCTCTTAAGCGATAAAAATCCATGTACTTTGAGAGATGCTTTCAAGTTAGCAATAAATATTGAAATTAATAGTAAAGCATCTGGTCAAATGTATAAAAGAGATGAATTAAGACTATGGAAAGAAACTAGACCTAACTCTATAAAATTTGCTAGGGAAGATGACAAGGTTGACAAGTTAGCTAATGTTGTAAAAGACTTGTCAAATAGGTTTGATCAAGGTGGGAAGAATCTCCAAGATAATAGGCCACCTTATCAGAGGTAGGAAAGATTCCCAAGGTTACATGATCAACCATATAAGACAAATTGGAAGGATGGGAAACCCATTTTTGACAACAATGAGCCACAAAAAGGTAGGGATACTCTTGATCCTTTAAAAAGAAGCACAAATCACAATGTGGAAAGTATTCCATGGTGTGTAGCCTACAATATGCCTCATTCCCCTTTTTCAGTGTCCTATTGCTCAAGCTCTAACGGATGAGCCAGAAGATTCATATGCAGGAGACCATGAAGGCTCTGAAAAGCCTGCAGTAAATATGTTCACTACTAAAAAGATGGAAGTTTCTACCTCTTCAGATGATGAAGAGGTAATAGAAGATGTTGACTCTAAGAGGATAATTATCTTAGCTTATGAGAAACAATTATTTTCCCATTCTGATCATGAGGGGTATGATGTTGAGACTGTTAAAATTGATATGAATAGATTGGAGATGGAAGATAATCATTGGAGAAATCCTAGTAAATAAGAAATTGAGAATCTAACTCTAGCAGCTATTTCTCAAGTTGGATCCTCATACAATTTGAGAAATAGAACAATTGATGCTAATCAAGGAGTTCCCAGATTAGCCTTTGTTAAGAATGACTCACAAAATAAAGTTTCTCCTAAACTAGTGGTTTCTACAAGTAAAGATAATAACAATAAGCAAAAAAATGTTGTAGTTTAGAATGACAAGAAGAATGTGGAAAATACAATAGAATAGAAGAATAAGAGGGCTGATGGGAAAATAAATTTTTTAGATTTGTCTACCGAAGCCCCAACCTTTGACATGAGACATGCTTTGTCTCATATGAAAGTATCAATCCCTCTACTAGAAATGTTGAAGATAAAAGAGCACAAAACAATAGCTTTAGCTCTGATTAATGAGCAAGAAATCTTTCCTACTATGACAGAAAAGGAATCATCAATAGCAGAACCTGAAACAACCAAAGAGGTTTCCAACTTTTGTGTTGGGAATATTGTAACTCAATAGCCTTCCTCTAGTGATCCCTTTTATGTCACCCTAATTGTAAACAATTTATTACTAAAGAACTGTATGATAGATTCTGGTGCTACAGCAATAGTGATGCCCTACCATGTAATGAAAGAATTGGGACTTCAAGTTGACACTTCTAATGGTAGATGTTATGCCATGGACAATAGGGTAGTTCCTATAGTAGGGACCTTAGTTGGAATAGAGGTAAAAATTGCTGCATTTCCTGAGGCCACTTATAAAATGGATGTTGTTGTAGTCGATACTAAGCCCCATTATGGTATGTTACTATCTAGATAGTGGGTGGAAGTAGAAGGAGGAAAGTTGCAATTAGATTTGTCTTATTCTATAATTCCTGTGAATGGTACTGAGGTAAATTTTTATAGAGAACCTCGTTCATGATTCATGATTGAGATGGTAGCCTCTAAGGATTTGAATTGTTTTGTAGATATTGATATGAATAACTTCATGATTGAGGAAGTGGTGCCTCAATTGACAAATACTGACCCAATTGTTGATGAGTTGCTTTTACAACAAGATGGATTATGACAACTATTCTTTGATGGTGGATGCTCTAAAGAAGGCTCATGAGATGGTGTTTTACTAATATCCCCACCAAGTATTACTTTTAAGTACTCCTTTCTAATGAATTTCCAATGCACAAACAATACTACTGAATATGAAGCTCTGATATTGGGATTAGATATTGTAGTAAAACATGGTATAAAATGTTTAAAAGTTTATGGGGATTTCCAATTAATCATTGATTAGATTAGAGAACAATATGCTGCTAAGGATGACAGACTCAAGTTGTACAAATATGCTGTCTAGGATAGAATTGAGTTTTTTGATGCTTTTAATATCTTATGGGTAGAAAGATCAAAAAATATTATGGTAGACTTCCTTACAAATGTTGCATTAAAAGGAAATGATGTAACCCTTACTAGAGTATCAAAATTGGAAGTGAAAAGTAGACCTGTTGTCCCTAATAATGTCTACAATTGGAAATTTTTTGAAGATGATAGTGACATATTAAGGTTTATTCAGGGTTTGGATCAATATGATGGTCAACATATTGATTTTGATGATTACCAAGAAGTGGCAAATGTGAAGGACTGTGTTATGGGAAATGAGATTGTTCAGTTTCCTTCAAACAATATTGCTAAGGGTTTAGTTGAGTTGGAAGGGATGTTCAAATTAAATGATATTCACATGTCCCAGAAGTCCACTGCCAAAGTTGAAGACTTAAAGGAAATAAACTTAGGGTTAGAGACTTCCCCATAGATTGTCTACATTAGAAAACTTCTCAGTAGGGAAGTGAGAAGTAACTTAATTAGGTTGCTCAAGAAATATAAACATGTCTTTGCCTGGTCATATGATGATCTCAAGGCCTATAGGACAGATTTGTTTCAACATAAAATAAACAAACATGTCTTTGCCTGGTCATATAATATTAATCCCTTATTGGCCACCAAAATGCAAACTAAGTTAACCAAGTTAAGAGATGTAGGCATCATTGAACCCATAAGACTTAAAGGAATTTCAGGATTAATATTATATGACCAGGCAAAGACATGTTTATTAATCCCTTATTGGCCACCAAAATGCAAACTATGTTAACCAAGTTAAGAGATGTAGGCATCATTGAACCCATAAGACATTCATCCTGGGTTTCAAATCTAGTACCAGTCAGGAAAAAGAGTGGTGACATAAGGTTATGTGTTGACTTTAGAAATTTGAATGTTGCTTCACTCAAGGACAATTATGGAGTACCCAATATGGAAGCCATGCTTCATAAAGTGACTAGCTGTGATTTGTTGTCTATGATGGATGGATTCTTAGGATATAACCAAGTTCTTGTCAAAGAATCAAAGCAGTTCAAAACAACATTCACTACCCCTTGGGGAACATATGTGTATGTCAGGATGTCTTTCGGTTTGAAGAATACTCGAGAAAATTTTTAGAGGGAAATGGATGTAGCCTTTAAATACCTTATTAATGTCCTTATGGTTGTATACTGAGATGATCTAACTGCTACTCAAAGAAAGCTAAAGATTATTGTAATCATCTATAAAAGGTCTTGGCTAAGGCTCTAGAGTATGGTATTTCTTTGAATCCTAAAAAATGCCACTTTGTTGTTATTGAGGGAAACCTGTTAGGACATATATTGTCTAAAGAAGGAGTGAGGATTGATCTTGAAAGAGTAGAAGCTATCGAAAAGGTCCCTCGTCCCAAAAATCTCAAGGGTGTCCAATCTTTTCTTGGAAAAATAAATTTTGTCAGAAGATTTATTGCAAATTTTGCAGAGTTAGTAAAACCCATTATTAAGCTACTGAAGAAAGATGTGAAATTCACTTGGGATCAATAGGCACAAGAATCTTTTGAGAAGATAAAGAAAAAAATTCAAGAAGCTCCTATTTTGACATCTCCGAATTACTCCAAGCCTTTCTCTCTTTTCTCTTTTGCTTCCTTTCACACCATTGCTGCAGTTTTTCTACAAAAGGATGGTGAGGGATTTGAGCATCCTATTTATTTTTTTAGCAAGTCTTTGCAATCAATACAAATGAACTATGAGGTGATGGAAAAACAAGCTTATGCCCTGGTGAAGGTTTTTAAACATTCAGACCCTACTTGGTGTATGCGAAAATAAATGCATATGTTCCTCATGCTGCAGCAAAAGATATTTTGGCATAGAGTGAAGTTATAGGCAAAAGATGCAAATGGATAAATAGAATCTAGGAGTTTGATATAGAACTTCACATCACTAAACTTGTCAAAGGACTAGGTCTTGCAAAATTAATGACTGAAGAAAATATGGATCTGATTCAGGTCAATAATGTTGATGACATTGGAAGAAGTGTTACTAGTATTGAAATGCAGCCTTGGTACACTAATATTGTATTTTTTCTCAAAGATGATGTTTGTCCAAAGGTCTTCAATGATAATCAAAGAAGAAGTTTGAAATTGTAATCCCCGAGATATGTATTACTGCAAGGTGATTTGTATTGGTAGGACAATGATGGCATCATACTGCTTTGCTTAGATAAAGGACAATCTGAGAAGATTTTAAAAGAAATGCACTCTCAAATGTGTGGAGGACACCATTCAACTAGGGTAACTACCCATAAGATATTAAGGGTTGGATATTAATGGCATGTGTTTTTCAAAAATACCTATACATTTGTCATAAAATGTGAACCATGCCAGAGGTTCTCTAAAAAGTTGAAATTATTAGGAGAATTGATGTTAAATTTTGTGGTGGCAGAGGCTCCTTTTGCTATGTGGGGTATTGATTTCATTGGAGAGTTTTCTGAGAAATCCAGTGGAGGTCATAGCTAGATAATTTTATCTACTGATTATTTTACCAAGTGGATTGAAGCAATCCCAACAAATAAAGCTACAAGTACAATGGTCATTGATTTCTTGATGGATAATATTATCACAAAATTTGGTGTTCCTATCAAGATAGTGATGGATAATGCCATGAGCTTTAGATCACAAGAATTCAAGGATTTCTACTTAGAAATGGGCATAGTAATGTCATATTCTTCTCCATACCACCCACAAGCCAATGGGAAAGCAAAATCAAACAATAAAAGTATCTTGTAGATTTTGAAGAAGACTTTGGAAAAGAATAAGAGAACTTGGCACTCTAAGCTTAAGTTAGCTCTATGGGAAGATAGAATCACAAAGAAAAGAGCCAAAGGTAAATCTCCTTTTGAAATGGTGTATGGTATCAAATCAAGGTTGCCTATAAATAACTTATTGCCTATTTACAAATTCATACAAGAGGAAGATTTAGAAATGTCTGATCTTTTGGAAGATAAGGTGCTCCAGTTTGTTGAATTGGATGAAACAAGAAGAGAAGGCCAAAAAGAGAACATTAGATTGCATCAAAAGATGAAATACTTGTTTGATAAAAGGACAACTGTTAGAAAATTCCAGCCTAAAGACTTGGTCTTACAATGGAATGCAAGAAGTGAGGATAAGGGAAAGCACAAGAAATTTGAATCATTATGGCTAGATCCTTATATCATCCACCAGACTCATGGGAAAGACTCTTACTTCCTAAAAAATATGGATGGTGAAGAATAGGAATTGCCAGTGCATGGACAATTCCTGAAATCTTTCTTCAATTGAAATAAATTCTATTCCATGCATAGTAGTTTTTTAGTGTATAGGTGTGTTTATTTTTCAAGTTGTGTGTTTTTTTCCAACAATAGGTTAAGTTTGTATTGGTTTGAAACCTAGAGATTCTGGCCCCTTGCTATAAACTGGCATTTAAGCATCCTCAAAGAGAGCCACTATTGGTCATATTTTCAAAAAATTTCTAGATTGCTTTATTCCCTTATTTCCTTGGTATCTTTCCAGGTCTTTGTATCTTTTATCCTACAAGTTTTGTATCCAAAATGCTAGATTTGTATCCTTAGTGTTGAAAAACCTACATGCTAGGTCAATTTCCTTGTACAAATCTAGAAAACCCTACGAAAGCTTGACTGGGTTTTAATTTTCTGTTACATTTTCAAGTGACTTAAGTGATCCTTTAAGCATGTGCACTTTATGTTACCACTTAGTCGCTTGATCTCAGAATGCATTTAGCATATTCCTTTTAATTTAGCGATTCAAAAAATGCCTTGTTGTGTAGTCTCTATAAGCCTAGAGAATATTCCCTTTTATCATGAGATTCAGCAACTGTTATTGATAAATATTTCAAAGGTGAACTATAGTCGCTAAGTCTCTAGATGTGAAAAGCATGTAGTTGGGTAATCTCTTTATGGAATAATGAAGTTATCAAAGTTCTAGCAATTGGGAGACTCACTGATTGGTCACTAAATCTCTAAATAAAGGTTGACAGTTAAGTTTCTCTTAAGTCTCATAATCTCTTAATTCTCTGGTAGTTAAGTATATGATCCAGTGACCTAGCAAGTGTGATAGTCACATGTTCTCTGATTCCTAGCGGTTATGCTCTAAACACTTGGTGATCTAGCAACAAGGTTGTCTCTTAATCTCACAATGAAGCGATTAGGCCATAAAAGATCTAGTGACTCAACAATAACTAAAAGATGAAAGAAGAATCAACGACCAGTGTTATATTTCACATTTTGATTATGGTTAAGCAAAATATCTGGTGACTTGGTGAACAAAGGGTTTCAGATAGTATCTAAATAAATTCAAGGTAAAGAGAAATATCTAGCGATTGTGAGATTTCTTCAGTTGTGAGATCGCCAGAAGAGTTTGGGTTAAGAAAAGGGTTTGCAGTGAATAGATTTGAGTAATTGATATGTTTGAAATCGGGCACTGGTCATGTTATCTCCAAATCAGACCATGAGTTAAGAAATCTTGCCATGACTATGAGAAATTCTTTTTCACATAGTCTCTGAATTAAACTTGGGTTAAGAAAATCATCTGGTGACAAAGAGATAACCTTGGTGGCACAATCTTAGAATGACTAAAGGTTAAGTGCTAACCAAGAAATAAAAGATTAATAGTTTCTCAGTGGATATGGAATAAACTATTGTCACTCAATCACCATATGAACAAATCAAAGGTTTATACCATAGTTTCCCAATCTTACAAAGTCTAGCAGTTAACATGAAAGGTTCAGAGATCTAGAGACTCACCACCGGTCATGAGATCTCCCAATACAAGCGGTTAAAAGATCAAAATTTGGAGATTGCGAGAAGGCTTGTCACCAAGTTGCCAGAAGAAATATTTAGAGACTTAGAGACTTAGAGATTTGGAGACTTATTTTGGTCACTCAAGTGCTAGATTTAACTCAAGGTTAAGAAATAATTATAAGATTCAGAGACTAGTCTATTCTCCAGATCACTGGGTAAACCCAGGGTTAGAGAGATCATCAAGAGATTTAGAGATCATAGATAGTCGCTAAGTCTTGTAATAATAAAATGAGGAGATAAGACTTATGAAAGGATATAGTCTCTAAATCTTGGAATGGAAAATACAGGTTTATATAGTCACCAAGTCACTCAAAATTATTTCATAACATATTGCTTAAAAATTTCCCTTTGGTCACTAGATCTCTGAATAATATGAAAAAGTGCCAAATCTTTTAGTGATTATGGTTGCCTTGCTAGTCACTAGATTGCTAGAAGTTAAATTTGATTACCTGTCACTATCTTATCCTATGGATACTGAATTAAAGTCCGGGGAATGCCAAGTAATGGTGGAGGTGATAGGATTTGTAGAATTTGAAATCTCCAAAGGGAAAAGTGCATTTAATTCTCTAGCATAAATAACCAACTGTCAATCATTGTGAGATTACCAAGTATTCCAGAGAGCTGAAGCTAAGGTACAAAGAGTTTTTGAGCTTTTTATAGTCAGAGAATTTATAGTTTTAGTGTTTTCAGAAGAGTACACAGTTGTAGTCAGAATGAGTAAACCATCGACTAGTGAGGCTTTTACCAGCAAAGGCTCTAAGGAAAAGGCTAAAGAAAGCTATTCAAATGAGTTTATCACTCTACTACCAAGATCGTCACAGAACAAAAAGGTTAGTGATGAAAGTTTCATTGATAATTTGAGCTATTTAAGAGATGCTAAGACACCTGAGATTTATGGAATGTATCTGTTTAAATATTTCTATAGAAATGTTGAGAGTCTAGTTCCTATGTCAAACCCTTGGACATCAAGATTAGACAAAGTGATAGTCCTAGATGTTTTTCTGGATGTTGATTTAATAATTGCAATAGCTAGCCATTATGACCCCCTGTCTAGAACAATTAGAAAGCATGATGGTTTAGCCCTAGTCACTTTGGATAGGAGCTCATTCATGAGGACCTTTGGTATCAATATCCCCATGGCCACGAAAATTAATTTACAAGCCCTGGTGAATAGGTATACTTGAGAATCTATCCTTGTATCCAAGGAGATTAAAAATCATGTCAATAGAGGCAACATGAATATCATTATGCTAGTCCCTAGATCAACCCCTTACTTCTATAAGGATTTAGTCTTTTATATGAAGTATATTGCATATGGTCTGTGTAGAGTACTTGGAGTAGATGGTGGCCTAGAAAGGATTACTTCTGACCTTCTAATGATGGTATTGGACTCACAAACTATGCATACCAGCAAAGAATATGATTACATTGGGTATGTTATTGAAAAAATGCATAAGGGATTAGAGGCAATAAGAAATAGGGAGGATTCCCCCAAGTTTTTGCATTACTCTTTGTTAATGCACCTTATCTTGTTCTATAATTACAAGTTTATGAATCTAGAGTACTTGCATCCTCAAATGATGTGGAAGGGACAACCTAATCCAGTATATTTTTGGATAGGTTCTTGGAGCCCTACTTTCCCAAATTATGATTTTTGTGCCTTTCAAAATTGGATGGTGAGACCAATCACGCTGGAACTAGGACTGGATCTTTGCAAATTGCTAGTAAAGGCTCTTCAACTACTAAGACCCTGCCAGTTTGTTGACAAATGGCCTAAAGGGCACAATTGGGGAGATTTTTATTATGAGAGGACCCACACTATAATAAGAGTGTATGGATGCTCCTAGCCACCTCACATATTACCATTTTTTGTTCCACCAAGGGTGGCTTTCCTGGAAATCATTTGGCAGTTGATATTGACTGATAAGGAGTATCTGGTCTCCCTCAGAAAGGGTACATTTACCGCTAGATATTTTTGTGTATGAAATTTTATAATTGGAAAGAATGCATTTTCCAAATTGAATGATTGGCTGGGCCAATTTAGAATGAATGTTGCATCACCTAGGTATGTTGATACAGAGGGTTTTATTGTAATGGCTAGAAAGTAAGATACCCCTACCATCCCCATCAAAAAATTACATGAGGAGTATCTAGAGGCAGATTTAATTAAGAACATTGTTGGGGATGATGTATTAAAGAGGAGGATATATCAATTCAATGAATTGATGAGGTATGAGAAGCATTTGAAAACCAGGGGATTTCCCTTTGGAGGTTTTTATCCAACTGTGCCCTACTTGCAAAGATTGGACATGATGATGGACAATTACCAAACATTGGTCTATTCCATTGAGGATCAAATTGATGATAAGGATAGGGAGAAGGAGAAACATTCTGAGTTAGATTATGAGGATAGTGATGGAGGTTATCCACTTTATAGCCCTCCTGCTATGGAACAAGGATCTCCTACTACCCAACAAGGAGAAGAAAATGTGATAATGGACTTGACAGAGCTTTCTAGCTCTCAAGACAAAAATGAGCCTCCTCAGAAAAAGAAAAAAAGAAAAAAGCTACAAATAAGAGAGTTTTCAAGGGCTAAGACCAAAGAAAAGAAGGGAGACATAGTAAAAGCTCTCTTTCTAGGTGACAGAGAACATGATCATCAGCTTAGGCAGAGGATCAGAGAAGAAAAAAGGAAACATAAAGTAGTAACAGAGGTAGTTGAGTTACCTCTGATCCTAGGACAAGATGAAAGGATGTTGGAGTAGGATGCCTCCTTGGAGGATGACAATTGTATCAAGTCAAATGAAGTCAAGAAATTTCTATTGTGGCCAAAGCAACAACAAGTGGCTTCTATAGTGCAAATCATGGAAGATGGCCAAATACCATATGAGGCCTTACAAATCCTAAAGGATTATGATCCAGAATTAGAGACATTGACCCAAGACGAAGCTAGACAACTAGTGAAGGCTAGCAATATACTACTTGTACATGGGTGGGATTTGGCTTCAGCTTTCATAATTGACCAAATCAGGAAATAGCATAATATAAATTTGACTTCAGAAACCCAAGTGGGGGATTTAATAAAAGGGTTTTGATACAACCCTAAGAATAACACATTAGCCATGTGGAGCTTGTATCCAAAGGATTAGAAGCCTGCTCTGTTAAACATCCAGGAGAAGATGGATGATGAAAAAATGATTTGGTCAATTCATAATACTAGAGATCTTGAAATTTCACAAGTATTGACCCATTTTGCTAGATTAAATGAGGATAAGACCAAGAAACTATAAAAAAGGAACCAAACTTTGTTCAATGATTATACTGCATTGGTTAAGGACATGGACATTTTGATAATGAAATATAAATAATTATAAAAGTGTGTAGAGGAGTTGCAGTTGAAAATTCTCAACATGCCTACAGCTGCCCCTACAGCACCAAAGTAGCCAACAATACCAACAGTACATGGTATAAGTGAAGATGAAGTTGCTGCCATACAGGAGAGAATAAACAAGGAGAACACTAAGGGTATAATGTAGTCCTTATTTACAATTTTGCAACATAGAATAAATTTTTTGAAAGATAAGGCAGAGGCATTATATACTACATATAATCAATTTCCTAGTTTACAAACTGAAGTAAACAATTTTGTTTCTATTTTGAGTACATATCACACAACTTGGTCCATAAGGGAGTCATTATTTGAGAGATTAGCAGTATTATAGGGTCTAAGAAATGACATCCTAGAGATAGTACTACAAGTGGGAGCTGAGATTGCCAAGATTGGTGTTGTGTCATCTTTCTTCAAAGGAAAAGAAAACCAGGTAGAGGCAAAGATGGCAATGCTTGGGCCTGATTTCAACAAGTTCATTCCCAAGGTCAAGATAGAGGAGGGAGAAATAAAGGATTTGGATACATGGAGGTCATATTTTGACCTCTTAATACCTAAGAAAGAGGATTTTCTTATGGATAAGAATGATGTTGATATGGATCATTTCAACACAATTTTGGATGAGGCCATCAGAGTAGAGATAGACATCAGCAAGTTCATCACAGATGTAAAACAAATTGCTGATGCAAGATGGGAAAGGCAAAAGAAGAAGTTATAGAGCATCTAGAAATTCCCATGGCCAATAGAAGACCGAGTCACTACATGGGATAGCATGACAAAGCCTAAGGTGAGTAGGCCTACCACAGATAACTTGGATGACTTGGATGATGAATGAGTTCCAACATTGCACCTGATCTATGAGCACAGGGAGAGAAACTAATCAAATAGAGGATGATGTAGGTTAGTCAATTGGGTGGTCATCATTTACACAACAAACTTCAGTAGTTGCATCTGAATACATGCAGACAAAGGTGCCATTTTTCCTTTTTTCTGTTGTAAACTTTAAAACTTTTGTATTCTAGTGCCAGTCACTATCAGAGCCACCCATAGCTTGTTGCATCATTTTCTCAAGGATCCCAAGGTGGTCTCTCTATATATAGTTGTTTCTCTCTCACACCAAGGGTGGTGGAAAAAATACATATTGTCATAGGAGCTTATAGATTTAGTCTTTGATTCTGAGGAATTCATGTTTCTTTGAATGTACTAATACTAGAGGTTTATCAATAAGATATACTAAATTTCCATGTATATTTCTTATTGTCTTCATGTATGGTTTTGATTTCTCTATATGTTTAAATTTGCAAAGCAGTTTAGGCATATCTTTCTACAAGGTATATAGTGGGGTTGAAATTTGAGTTCCTTTCAAGGAAGGGATAAATCTTGAATGAGGTCTCTAAGATTTTTGTGTTCATACATGAATTAGATGATATGATTTATGCATAAGAGGGTAATTTTCAAGGCATCTTATTTGGGGTTTGGGTGTGTTTGATTTCAGAGATTTCCTGTAGATGTTCATTTATTGACTTTGATGCCCTAGGATTAGGCACTGGTCTATGCTTATTTTTCAATTGTTTTCACCATCAATCAAATTAAAATGATTTACTTTAAACTATATGAATTATATGATTAGATCTATATCAATTATATAGACCATATTTGTGATATTTGATGAATCCAATCTAGAAAGTTAATACCCACTTGAAGCTTTAAGCTCAAAGAGAAGAAGGATTGAAAATCCTTAATACCTTAGTATTGATTATTGTTGATGCATCTATTGGGACTACTAGAGTTATAAATCAAATTTTTCTAATTGAGATTTGATCATCTACAATTTTGAGTACTAACAGGGATGTCAAATGACTAACCATAGTGTGAAATCTGTCTAAATCAAGGTTATCAGGAACATTGGATCTGAGTAGAGCTTTATGTAGAATGGCTCTATGAGCTGGAGATATCCGAAGCAACTGAAACATGGAGATTTTTGCATTGGTATGCTAGAGTTGTTGGACAATACTCTATGATGTTGGCCTTGTGTCTTTAGGATTTTATGATTTAGAGGCAACCTTCTATTTAGAAGAAGATGAGAGATTGAAAGGCATCTTAGGGACATTTGATGAATCTGGGATTTGTCCTTGCAGATATACCTAAGCTTATGATTGAGTAACTGCATTTATTGATTGATTATCCCTATCTTTTCTTACAATTGTGATGACATTGAAATGCTCAGATAGGCATGGTTCAACCATATTTATGACAACATTGTTTCCAAAGTAAGAATAATTGACTTTAACACCCACATTAGGCTGAGAAGATGAATCTGCTTGACCATGTTTCAAAAATGGCTCTATGAATGCTGTATGATTATTATTGCTTTTATGATTGTCAATTATGCTTTCTCCATTACCAATTTTGTCTTTTATGATGTGTTTCAAGTGTATTCAGTTATTAGTTTTATGACCCTTATTCTGATGGAAGTCAAATAAATCATTCTCTCCACCATTTCAGTTTAGATTCGGGATCAAATACTTTTATCTCAGGCAAGGTAATTATATTATTGACCAATAGAGTTTTCATGGAAGATTCCAGGGATTCTCCAAGAAGAGTAAACTTGTGTTTAGGATCTATAGCCTAAGGTTTGTAGTCAGATGGCTTCTTGTTAAATTATATTGCTTTCTCCTCTAAGGCTTTGATGGATTGGGTACCAACAATGAGATTGAAAGAAAGTACCTTAGATGGGGCACGCATATTGTCAACAATGCCATTTGTGACAATACCTTTACTCTTGTTCCCATTTTTGCCTTTGTCTTTAGAACTAGATCCAGATTCGTACTTGTCCTTTTGAAGTGATATGTCTCCTTTTTGTACAAGTACTTTCTCAATTTTGATTGCATTTTCTACCATTTTATCAAAGGATGTATGATTTTGCATTTGCAAATGGTAGTTGATTTATGGAACAAGATTGTTGATGAAAATTTCTAGCTTCTCAGTTTCTGGAATGGGTCTAGCATATAGAGAAAACCTTTTCCTCCATTGTTTGAGAAAAGTCAAGAATGGTTCTCCTGAGTTCTATTTTAGATTGCAAATGTCAATCATGGTGATCAGATGTTGGATGTTGTAGGAGTATTTTTGATAGAAAAGTTTGATTAACTCCTCAAAAGTTTTAATACTTGGAGGCATTTTTGAGAACCAATGAATAGCCGACCCTCCGAGAGATCGAGGGAAAAGACACATTAGGTAGGTTGGTTCATGCATAAACTCCATAGATTGAGTAAAAAATTCTCTGACATGGTCTTGAGGATCAAAGTTTCCATTGTATTTTTCATATTTAGGCATCTCCACTCTTTTAGGGAATTGTGGCATGTACAAGTCTTTATCAAATGGAAAAGGACATAGAGCCTCCATGGAGAACTCCTTAGGTTCCTTTGTTGGAAATATAGAGGTAGTAACTGAGAGGGGGGGGGGGGGTGAATCAGTTAACCACAAAATATTACCACTGATCCCTTAGATGTCCTATTAAATTATTTACTGCTGACATACAGAGAAATTTTGAAACTCGATAATTGCAGAGAGTGTTAATTATAACTATTCTTAAGAATTCATCAGTGATTAACATGCATGAATAAAGAAAATACCATGAACATAAGAGACACCAGATTTAACATGGAAACCCAATATGGGAAAAAACACCAATGTAACTAGTTATTGATTTTCACTCTTCTGAAGTGATGCCTTGTTAGGAGCCAACCTGGTAAAAGGTTACAAAACACACTGTTAGGTGTGACCTTGTTAGAGGATTTAATCACCCTGCTAGGAGTGGCCTTGTAAGAGGTCTTGAAACAATTCAATAGAACTGTCACCTTGTTAGAGGATTTACAAAATGGTTGTTAAACCAACTCGGTTAGGAGATTTTGAAATCACTGCTACAATTGTAAGAAAGTAACAATGAAGTGACCTATAGTGATGCAACTAAATTACTGATTACAGATCTTTGTTCTGCTTCACTAGATCCTTCCTGATCAAATATATCTCTATTGCTCTTCAAGGATATCTAACCATCCTTCAAAATTCACTCATACTATTCTTCTCTTTCTTCTTTTTTGCTTGCTCATAATTCACAACTTGACCTTCTATATATATACCATTCAGATTGTCCAGTTGGCACTAATAATTATTACAAAACATCACTAATCATTACAATAGTCGGCTAGAATAAACCAGCTTTATTTCTCAAATTGACAAAATCCTTCACTGGGCCGACCTTGCTTGGTAAACATTAATCCGAAAAAGATTTCCTTTTATGACTGAGAGAACTTGGTAAGTACTACAAATTCTTCAACATCCTTTGGAGACCGAGTGAACTCAGTAGACACTAACTTTCCTTCGATAACCAAGGAAGCTCAGTTAACACTATTTTCTGCTATACTTTTCTTTTGACACCTGAGAGGTCTTGGTAGACACTGGGAACTGCTTTGCTAACTGACTGAGCTCGGTAGACACTGGGAATTGCTTTGTTGATTGAATGAGCTAACAATTGATATGACATTTATGTGACATCAAAGACAACACAATCATTCCAACAATCTCCTTCAGACAATTGTATCCAACAATCTCCCTCTTTGGCATTGATGGCAACACAATATGTCATAGCACAATGAAATTTCATAGCAAACATAGAATAAGGAACATATCCTTAGCTTCATTCTGAGTCTCATCTCCCTCTATCAGAAAAATTCTCTCTCTGACTGAAAAATCTCCTCTTTTCTCTTTTTTTTTTAAAAAATCTCTTTCTTAGAAATTTCATGAAATAATGACAGCAAATAGCAAACTCTCCCTCTTTGACAACACATGCCAAAGATAACACACTTCCATTGAATACCAATGTACCTTAAGTACTGATTCATATGCAATGATTCCTTGACTATGCTGCATCAACTGACTGATCTTCAACATGCTCTGGTTGATGCATTACTAAAACTCAATTTAGTGAGCCTCGGATAGGGGAATGACCCCTAACTTACCTCTTAGATACAAGAATGCATCCTTAGGTAGTGGCTTGGTGAAGATATCTACAATTTGTTCTTTTGTATGAATATATTCCAATCTGATTTCCTTGTCCTGCACTAATTCTTTGACAAAGTGATATTTTATAGCAATGTGTTTGGTTTTGGAATGCATTACTAGATTCTTTGAAATATTTATTGCACTTGTATTATCACAAAACATAACAACTGGTTCTTTGATCTCAACTTTCATGCCTTCCAATAACTATTTGAACCAAACAATATTAGAGCAGTTTACTACTGCAGCAACGTATTCTACTTCTGTTGTGGATTGGGATGTGCAATTTTTCTTTTTACTGGTCCAAGATACTAACCTTTTGCCAAGAAAAAATTCTCCACCACTTGTACTCTTTCTTTCATCAATGTTTTCTTCCCAATCAGCATCACTAAACACTTTTAAGTTCACATTGCCTCCAAATTTATACCACAAGCCATAATCTTTAGTTCCTCTCAAGTACCTCAAGATTCCTTTGATTGCCATCATGTGATTTTCTCTGGGTTTTGCTAAGAATCTTGCTACTATACCAACTACCAAGGCAATATCAGGCTTTATATGTACTACATACTGTAATTTTCCAATCATTGATCTGTATAAGGTCTGATCTACTTTTTTTGAATCATCATCTTTGGTAAGCTTCAGTCCAGTACACATGGGTGTACCAACTGGTTTTGAATCTTCCATACCAAACTTCTTAAGTATTTCCTTGATGTATTTAGACTGAGTAATGTAGATACCGTTCTTGTTCTACTGAATTTGAAGTCCAACAAAGAATTTTATCTGACCAAACATAGACATTTCAAATTCTTTGCTCATTTTCTCTGAAAATTCTTTGCACTAATCATCATTCCCTATAAACACAGTATCATCCACAAATATTTCTGCCAAAACAATTTTGTTATCTGGTCCTTCTTTGATGTATAAATTACTCTTGTCATTGGTTCTTTTGAAATCATTCTGAGTTAGATAGTTATGTAATTTTTCATACCATGCTCTAGGGGCTTGTTTCAAACCATATAGTGCTTTGTGTAACTTGCAGACCATATCCCTTTTGTCTAGATCCATAAAACCTTTAGGTTGCTCAATGTAGACTTCTTCATCAAGAATACCATTGAGAAATGTAGATTTTATATCCATCTGATATACCTTAAATCCTTTATGTGCTGCATATGCAAGTAGAGTCCTTACACCTTCTAATCTTGTAACAAGAGAAAAATTCTCTCCATAATCTATACCTTCTTCTTGAGAATATCCTTTACATACCAATCTTGCTTTGTTTCTTGATACTTGACCATCTTCATTCAACTTATTTCTTAATACCCATTTTGTCCCAATTACATTTTTATCTTTAGGCCTAGGTACAAGAGTCCATGTCTTATTTTTCTCTATTTTCTCTATTTCTTCATTCATAGCCTCAATCCAACTTTCATTTTCCAATGCATCTTTGACATTTTCAGGTTCAAATTTAGCAAGTAAACATGTACCTTTTAGTTTATTCCTTGTCATAGTGCCATCTGATTTGTTTCCAATAATCTAATCTGGTGTATGATGCTTCTTAACATACTTGGCCAATACAGGTTCCTTTCTTCTTGAATGAGTTACATTGTCATCTTCTTAAATTTCATCTTTAGGTTTAGTTTGCTCAGGCTCAGTAGATATTTTCTTAGTAACTTCAGGCTAAGACTCGGTTTCTTGTGACTCATTTTGAACTTCTTCTTGTGACTCAATTACTATACTGGGCTTAGTTGATGTAGTCTCCTCATTGACAGATGTGTCTGGCAATGTATCAGGTTCAATGTAAACAAATCTTCTGTAATCCTCTAGTTCCCTTTTGCTTTCTTCTTCAGTCTTTTCTACAAACTCATCTACTTTCACGTGTGCACTTTCTAGGATTTTATGAGTAGACAAATTTAGACATTTATATGCCTTACTTTTGCAAGAATATCCCAAAAATATTCCTTCATCACCTTTTGCATCAAGTTTTCCTTTTCTAGATTCTTTCAAGATGTAACATTTACTACAAAATACTTTTAGGTAACTTACATTGGGTTTATAGCCATACCATAACTCATAATGAGTTTTGAATGTGTCTTTCCTCAACTGTACTCGGTTCAAGGTATGAACTGCAATGCTAATAGCTTCCTTCTAGTATTTCATAGAAATGTTCTTTTCAATCATTAGAGTCCTTACACAATCCATGATAGATCTATTCCTCCTTTTAGCTATTCCATTCTGTTCAGGAGTTCTTGGAGCTGATACCTATCTTTTGATTCCTCTTTCAATGCAGAAATTATTGAATTCATGGGAGATGAATTCACCACCTCTGTCTAATCTCAAGCACTTCATTCCTTTTCCTATTTCCTTTTCTACTCTTGCCAAATACCATTTGAATTTCTCAAATGCTTCTGACTTTTCTCTTAAATACATAACAGTCATCATTCTAGAGTAATCATCAACAAAGAGAATAAAGAATTTTTCTCCAGTATAGCTTTCAATTCCAATAGGTCCACATAAGTCAGTATGCACAATATCCAAAATATCTTCAGACTGATAGGTTTTACTTTTAAAGCTATTCTTTCCCATTTTACCAATCTGACAGTTCTTGCATAGACCAATATTAGGTTTCTTCAAAGTAGGAATACCTCTTACTTTCTTGAATTTTCTTATTTTCACCATATTATCAAAATTTACATGACATAACCTTTTGTGCCATAACCAACTTTCTTTAATTTGAGCAATAAAACATGAGCATTCACCGAGATCAAGATAAAATAGGTTACCTTTGGTTTGTTTGCCTGAACCAATCAGTTTTCCTTTGTCATTCAGCAGTCTTGCTTTGCCATTCATGAATTCAACCTTGAGTCCACTATTGATTAGCTATACTACACTTAGAAGATTATGTTTTAGTCCTTCAACCCAATATGAATTATCACATATAAGTTCTTTGTTTAATGAAATTCATCCTCTTCCTTTTATACAACAAGGTTCATTGTTTCCAAACCTTACACTACCACCATCATAGTCTTCAAAATGTTCAAACTTAGTTTTGTCACCAGTCATATGATGTGAGCATCCAATATCTATAATCCATGTATCATTTTTGCTTATATGAGAGATAAGTGCCATCTCATCTTCATCATCATCAGATTCATCTTTTACAGCAATGAAGACAATTTCTTCTTCACTATCAGAATCCTTAGCCAAAAAACATGTTTTCTTACCTTTATCCTTGAATGACTTGAAATTCTTCTTGCCATTGTACTTGTGACCTTTCTTCTCATCTTTGCTTTGTTTGTTTGGGCACCTAGCTGCAATATAACCAATTTCTTCACATGAAAAATAGATTAAGGGAGTTTTACCTTTGTATTTACCTTTGCCTCTAGTATATTTCTTTACAAGTAATGCTTCAATAACTTCAAGATCATTGTCTGAACTTTCCTCTGATTCTTCTTCACTTTCTGACTGAATTTTCTTGCCCTTCTTAAGTGAGAGTTTGGCCTCAAATGTTGATTCAATATTTTTAGAAGTTGGAACATAGTTATCATAGTTGTCCAATTTAAAAGATGTCAATCTTCCAACTAAGGCATCCAAAGTTATATTGTGATTTTGTTCACATCTTCTTTCTTGAATAGCAGATACTCTTATTGCATAGATAGGAAGCAATGTTCTAAGAACCTTACTTATAATAGTTTCATCATAAATTTTTCCTCCAGAAGCTCTGATTGCACTAACACTCACCTTGATTCTTTCAACATATTTTGCAATGTTTTCATCTTCTTTCATCTTCATCTGATCAAATTGTCCTCTTAGGCTTTCTACTTTGCATCTTTTCACATTGTCATCACCACCATAAATTTTCTTCAGCTTGTGCCACATTTCATAGGTAGTTGTGCAGTATTTGATCTCATCAAATTCTTCATAGCTAAGGGTTGATGCAATATCTATCATCATGGTGTTATGGTTCTTTTTCTCTGCAATGTCTTCAACAGTTAATGCGCCAGTAGGAATAGTATATTCTTGATGAATATATTTGCATCCTGAATCACCAATGGAAGCCAGATGAAGTCTCATGAGACCTTGCCATGCTAAAAAGTTATCTCTGTTAAGCCTTGGAATTTCTCTCTTGTAAAACATCCTGATCTTTAGCTTAGGTCCTTAAAACCCTTCCTGCAAGCACCAAATGCTCTGATACCAATTGTTGGAAATATAGATGTAGTAACTGAGAGGGGGGGGTGAATCAGTTAACAATAAAATATTACCACTGATCCCTTAGATGTCCTATTAAATTATTTACTGCTGACATACAAAGAAATGTTGAAACTTGGTAATTGCAGAGAGTGTTAATTATAACTGTTCTTAAGCATTCATCAGTGATTAACATGCATGAATAAAGAAAATACCATGAACACAAGAGACACTAGATTTAACATGGAAACCCAATATGGGAAAAACCACCAATGTAACTAGTTACTAATTTTCACTCTTCTGAAGTGATGCCTTGTTAGGAGCCAACCCAGTAAAGGTTACAAAACACACTGTTAGGTGTGACCTTGTTAGAGGATTTAATCACCCTGCTAGGAGTGACCTTGTAAGAGGTCTTCAAAAAATTCAATAGAACTGTCACCTTGTTAGAGGATTTACAAAATGGCTATTAAACCAACTTGGTTAGGACATTTTGAAATCAATGCTACAATGGTAAGAAAGTAACAATGAAGTGACCTGAATAGTGA
Organism: Chamaecyparis obtusa; assembly: GCA_027943335.1. Classification (NCBI taxonomy): domain Eukaryota; kingdom Viridiplantae; phylum Streptophyta; class Pinopsida; order Cupressales; family Cupressaceae; genus Chamaecyparis; species Chamaecyparis obtusa. Next base: position 2,405,898 of record BSBK01001333.1, on the reverse strand, counting down.
TTCAATTGAATTGCTGATTACAGATCTCTATTCTGCTTCACTACATCCTTCCTGATCAAATATATCTCTGCTGCTCTTCAAGGATATCTAACCATCCTTCAAAATTTGCTCATACTATTCTTCTCTTTCTTCTTTTTTGCTTGCTCATAATTCACAACTTGACCTTCTATATATATACCATTCGGATTGTCAAGTTGGCACTAATAATTATTAAAAAACATCACTAATCATGACAACAGTCAGCTGGAATAAACCAACTTTATTTCTCAAATTGATAAAATCCTTTACTGGGCCGACCTTGCTCGGTAAACATTAATCTGAAAAATATTTCCTTTGGAGATCGAGAGAACTCAGTAAGTACTATGAATTCTTCAACATCCTTTGGAGACTGAGTGAACTCAGTAGACACTAACTTTCCTTTGATAACCGAGGAAGCTCAGTTAACACTATTTTTTGCCATACTTTTCTTTTGACACCTGAGAGGTCTCGGTAGACACTGGGAACTACTTTGCTGACTGACTGAGCTGACAATTGATATGACATCTATGTGACATCAAAGATAACACACAATCATTCCAACAATCTCCTTTAGACAATTGTATCCAACATCCTTTTCTTTTTCAAGTTTGTTGAGTTTGAATTGCATGGCATGCATCCATTTCATCATAGCTGTGATTGGAATTTCTTCCTCATGCGTAATGATATGTTCAACATTAAATTTGGGAGGAAGTTTATCCCCTTGATGAGCTAACTCTAGGAAGTATGTTTCTCTGTCTTCCTTAAAGAAATGCCTCATCATTTTCTTGAAGTCATCATCATTTTGATATCAAGAAAATTCAGAAGGTGTGGGGTCTTGATTTGCACCATGTTGTGATTGATGTCCTTGGGACCCTTGGTTCATGCCTCCTCCTTGAGACATAGTGTTGTTGAGAGAACTACCAAGGATTGATCGATGAGGAGTTTCTTGATGACCTATGTGGGTTGATGTAGGAGGGGTGATGTAACCACCTATCAAGTAAAGTTTTTGAAGAGCATCTTCTATAAATTTAGTTGTGTCAAAAAGTTGATGAAATTTCTCAGCAATCATAGAAGATGAGGCTAAAGAGAATCTAGGTTTTTCTCCTTATTTTCGCTGTGATGAAGCTCTAGTTTCCACCATTAACCTTGGGTGAAGCAAAAGAGAAAGATGAAGACAACTAAAGAATGACTTGATTCAAGAAGATCGAATGATGCAACCTTTTCAAGATTGGATTGATTGAAGATTAGATTGGACATAAATGAAGGATACTATGCCCTAGTAGTATGTGTAGATGCCCAAAAGATGATAGTCACGAGCTCACAACACTAAGCCATTTTTGTTGTATATTGAGTTGAAGATAATTTTGACAAGGTTTTGACGCAAGATGAAAAAGACTCAAATTGATAAATCAGAAGGCTAGATCAGACTCAAGAGACCACTTTAGGAAAATGATTGAATTCTTTCTAGTTTTTGCTCTATTCTTGACATAATGATTTATTTGATAGAATCTGGAAGTAGGCTGTAAAAACTACATTTCTAGTAATTTTGGCAAGTTTCTAGAAAATTTTCAAAATTCTCATACGACTTTCTATAGGATTGTATGACAATGGGTAAGCTCTGGCACAATAATTGAAAAGACTCATACAATAATTACAAAGCTCGCACGATAGTTGATATCAAATTTTGACTTTTTTCTTGTGATTTCTGACAAAACTCGTACGATAATATACAAGCTCTCATACGACAATCTAGGGGTTCTGATATGACAAAGGGTCAAAACTCGTATGACTTTCTGATCTTATGGGATGAATTTTGACTCTAGAATGGAATTTTGTGTCAGATTTTAGAATTTATCAATTTTTAGAATCAGTGTGTTTTGCAACCTATTTTCTAGCTAGATTTGAAGTTCATTTTAGGATTGTTCATTTTTGATAACCAAGTAAGTAAGAAAGCACGTAGAACAACAAGCAAGTGATTTCAAGTACATCTAAAAAATTGAATAGGGGACAAAGCAACCTTGTGCATGAACAATAAAGTGACTTAATGTGCTAATCCTTAGGAATGCTAGTTGTGTATAGTCCAAAAAGTTTTTCAATAACGCACATAGTCCTAGAAAATGAAAAATTTGGCCTCACTAGGGTTTGTAGTAATGGTCTGACTTTGCAACTTTTGTGATCTCAAGAGGGAAAACTCCAATCTAGGTGCACCGAGGTTTTGACATAGTTTGAGAATTTAATCAATCAAGAGCTACTAGGGAGATTTGATAGCCCAACAAGAGACCACACCTGTGAATATTTCCTCCACAAGGACATTTATATAGCGGCTATTGCTGCCATGATGAAAATGGCTATTACCGCTTGAGGTTCCATCCACATGGTTGACCCCATAAAGGGAATGTCCACTATAGTTAACCCTCTCTAAAGGTGACTCACAAAAAATACCACATGGAGTCTTGGTCCAGATCGAAGGATTTGAGTTTCTGATACTACCCAAAAAGGGAGTAGAGCATATTCCTCTAGCCTTATCACTTTTACCCAAACATAATAGATAGACTAATCTGATACACTAAAACTAAAATTATCTCATCAATATTTGTGATGTCAACAACTATGCTCTATTGATCTCTCCAAACAAAGAATGTATTGATCAAAGCTGAGGACCAAACCCAGTAGAACACAAGATAATCTTAGTATCCTCCCTACCTACAAGGGGATCCTTCATCAAGAAGAGCTTCGCATGTGTGAACAAGAGAATGAAGCCTACTCTCTCAAGATCATCCTTAAATAGTGTTCATAGGGCCTATTTACTGTGTAATAGATATGCAAAAAGCAAATCTATGTTCATTTTATAGCCCAAAAACTAAATTATGTGATATGAAAGTAGGAAAGACACACAAGCTTGACACATGAGAGTTCATTTTTATATCCCAAATGAAGTGTTATTAGATTGAATTGAATACCTAATTTCCTCACAACACGCTTAGTAGATTTTACTTATTTTAGCAATTTTTCTTATGCTTTTCCAGTCAAAATCAACAAATACCAATCAGAAACAAAAGATCTCAATTGTTAGGGTTAGCTGTTAGTCCAAATCCAAAAATCAAATAGAAAACTGCCTAAAAATCTGAAATGACAATTGAATTCTGATGGAAAAACTCATTGGTTGATGTGGTGCCACTCAAGCTTGCACCTATCTACATCTCTCTCTTCCATCTGCTAGCAAAGTTCATGTCATCTTCCAATTCAATGGTTGTTCTATGAGAAATGTCCAAATTTGCAGGTCAAGCTCTTCATAAATCATAGTTAATGTTTGGCAGCATGGCACCCATAAAGAATATCTTCAAGTTCGTAGGAGTGGGTCTATCAACAATGGGAATTTTGTTGCTGATTTTATTGAACTTGGAAATGAATTATCTCATACTCACAGAAGCTTGTTTCTTGATGGAGATCAATTGTGCCAATAGGACATGTTCATCTTCAGGTGTTTTAAACCTAGATTCAAAAGTTGACATCATAGTAGCCCAACTCATAATTGAAGTGTCACCCAAGTGATAAAACCAATCTGTAGCTGCTTCAACTAGAGTTTCAACAAATAGTCTGATGGCAACATCCTCTTGTTTGATTCCCAAGATGTGAGTTTCTGAAAAGAAGGCTTTAATGTGTTCATCTGTAGTAACTTTTCCATCTCCTGAGAACTTAGGAAAGTTCTTTCTAGATCCCTCAGGGAATGGATGATATGCTGCAAACTATAGAGGACCAGTTGCAATGGCCAATGGAGCTGCCATAATTTTCGGTGTAGTATGTGGAGGAAAGTTAATAATAAGAGGAGTAACTACTCCATGTAAGGTTAACACCTAACAAGCTATAGGAAATGAAGATTGTGTCTTTTGGGGTGAGGGTGGTCTACTCCAGCTTCTTTTGTCACCTTTCTAATGAGGTAAGTCTATTATGGGAAAGACGAGCTCTGTGAGCCTTTCAAATGTAGGGTCTTTTCCATCTTGATCCTTGGTACTTCTAAGAAACCTTCTTTGATCCAGAGAGCCAGATTATTTTTGTTGCCTGGTACTGTGTTCCACTGTGCATTGGTTTGTTCTCTGAATTTCTCCTTCAAATGCTTGTTCTCTCACTTCTTCTTTTTAAGCACTTGACTTGTGTTCCTATAATGATCTACATTTCTTCTATATCTCTAAGCAAAAGTATTCAAGGATGAGACTATGTCTTCTTGGTCATCTTGAAAACCAAAATTGGGTTGAAGCACAGGGAAGACATAATATGAGGTAACACCATCTTTCCTCATGATAAATATTCTATTCTAGCAACCGTTTCTCTCCCTAGGAGAGTCACCAAAAATTTGTTGGTAAATAGATTATTCTTTTTAGATTTAACTCTTTATTTGCCCAAAATATCCTTAAGAAAAAATGTGAATACGAATAGTTGGAAAGTTGTTAACTATTCAACTAAATTCCCTCTAAATTTTAATAGGTACAGCTCCCTTATGTGAAGATATGCAATGAATTCTATTTGTTCTGAATCCTAATGGGGGTATGTTCTTAACCAGAGAATAGTAGAGGTAGCCAAATTATCCCTCAATGAGAAACTAATATAGACAATGAATTTGATTTCTAAATCCTAACCGACTTCATGATTTCACAATGCTTATGAATTCACACAAGTAGCAATGCATCAATGAAATATACTTTTAGTAATGGAATGCAGTAAAACAATATGGGTGAAACTAATCTAAAATAAGACATATATGTATTCCCCAACCTTCAAGTGATACTCCGATCACTGTTGGTTAACTGCACTAAAGAAGAGAAACAAAACTTTGTCTATTTGCTAATTCTAATCCAACTTTAAGAAAAATGAATATTCCAACTCACAAATGCATGGAACAATAAATAAATGGCATAAAACACATTCCGTATTGACTCCACAACAAGATGTATTTCACACCAAAATTTACCTAACCTTTTCATTGATTTTTAGAGTATTACATATAGGCTTCAAGAGTTAAGCCATTACAAAATCAACTGAATCAATTCATATTCTACAGAGTCGATAAATTACAAGTGGTGATTTACCAATTTTACAATGTGTATCAAAAAGAAAGAGGGGGAAAATTATTTTCTCTTCACTGGCTTCTTTTCCTTTTCCAACTTAGCTTTATGAGCTTTGGTAGCTGCAAGAATCAGAATCATCCTTTTAGAATCAAGGATGTACACATTCTTTAATTTGATGAGCCAATGAGCATGATCATTCTCTATCCTTTTTGCAACATATTTTTGGGGTTGCATCTTCATCATGCCTTTGTATATGCATCCACCAAGTTGTTGTCGATCAATAATTCTATCCAGCTGCGATCCAGATGATTCTGCAAGCTAGTCCTAATAGTCAAAGAATGCCTTTTGCATGTTGGCTATATCAATATATTGGCTTTGGCTGCATCTTTAGTCTTCATTGCAACTAGCCAGTGTAGAAGCACCATGCACTCTTCACACCTCAACCTCTCCATTGTTAGTGTCAGCATATGTCCTTTAAGGGATTTTTTTTTGCTTCTAACTATAAAAAGACATTTCCAACCTACTCAATGGCTACTAGACCTTCAGACTTGAGTTGTTTGATCCACCTCCTACCAATGTGCCTGAAATGTCTATCTTCTTGCAACTTAGTGAATATCACTTGGTTCTCAGCTATAGTAGGATCAAACATTGTTAGAGAACTGGGTAGACTTGCTACAGGAGTGATCAACTACTTGATGAAGTTGGTCATTTCTTTGATCTCCACCTTGAGCTGAGTCTTCATAATTTTGAGCTCTTCGAGCTCTTCTTCGATCAAGACATTGCTAGACTTCCATAGGTCCACCTTCGTGTCATGGTGGACAAGTCCCATGTCTAAAGATTGGAGTGCAAAATTTGAGGCAGTAAGATCTTCAATTCTACCATCTTTTAATGGCTTGGCTATTTCAATAGTCAAGTGACCTATGTCTAGATATTGACCAAGAGTGGTTAGAGTCTTAGACTTCTTAACCTTACTCTCAGCTAGGCCTGACTGCATTTCTTGTGAAAGAATATCACAACTAGGAGTGCCTAGCTCAGCTCTCTTTCTCTTCTACTCTATGGTGTTATCAATGCATGATTCTACACTTGTAACCTTTTCCATAGAAAGTAGGTCTTCCACAAATAAATTCCTGATAATAGGAGGAGAAGCTTTAGGCTTGGAAGCAAAAGGATTAATCTGTGGAGAAGAAATGCTCATTTCCTTTTGAGGAGACCCCAAATTTTCATTTATCTCATCAGTTTCTAAGCTTCTACTATCATCACCAATCTCAAAGATTGTAGGAGCCTCCTGAGTGGAAGTGTCACCCTATATTTCAGTGGCTCCCCCTTGTGCTTACTACTCTAGTTTTGTGGCGTTAGCCATTTCTTCCACTAACTTTTCAGGTTTCTCCACTTCAACTTCTTCATTTGAACTTATGATAGGAGATGAACCTGCTCTGCAAGTCTTTTCAAGTGGGATTTCTTTTTTAGGTGGTTCATCATCTCCACCTACTGGTTGAGCTAGTCCTTTGGCTACAGATGACACTGGCCTAGAGGAGGATGCAAGAGCACTCATCAGCTCGGCTACAAGAGCTTGTTGAGGGGTAGGCTTGCTAGACCTCTTTCTCCTTCACATCATCCACTAAACCCACTGATCATTTCTTTTGATGAATTTAGCCATTAAGGTCTCCAAATCTTCTATAGCTTGACCTTGAACTGGCTCTGAGCTCACATGATAGGGCTTGATCTGATCTCTGTAAGTTTTGGTATACATATGTTCTCCATCATCGATGATGCCTTCAACATTAATGTTGACATTGAACAACTTGATTTGTTCAATAGTCAACCTGAAGTAAAATCTTTCCTAACTCTCTAACTGATCCTTACATGTGGCCCAATAATTGTTGAGTTTAGGGATGTGCTTGACCATAGTGCCAATCTAGAGGTGATTCCTGGCATAGCCCACTGGATCAAATTGAGGTCTCAAAACTTCATACACTTATGGATTGTAGCTTCTCTTGAATGCCTTCATCACATTCTTAGCATTTGACCTCGACACATAGCTGTAAGCTCTAATGGTAATAGGGAATTTGTAACCTTTCTTCTTGATTCCTATGTTGATCAGGTTAACTTACAAAATTTATCAGATTACTTCCAAGAGCATGATCATGTCATCAGAGTACCTCAGCAACTTCATGGGGAAGTCATCAAAACCCACAAGACGAAGGTATGAGAAACTAGCAAATTGGATAAAGAAGCTCCCAAATTGGGTGATGAATTCCATGGCCTCTAATGAGAACCTGCACTCTGGGCATCCTTGCAATTCTCTACACAACCTCACTGTAAATGAGTCATTGACTCTAATAAACTTAGCATAGCTATTTTGTAATTTCAAATGAGGGAAGAAATCAGAAATTTTCACATCATCTTCATATACTTCTAGTCTAGGAAGTCCTAGCCATACTTGCAATGTAGCTAACACGTATATCAAATAGGAAGACATATAGAATTTGTTCTAGAACATGGAGAGACTCAAGGCATTAGACAAATTTTCACTTACCAATTTAGCCCAATCTATATAGTGGTGCTTGGCACATATTACCTAGACCAAGAAGAAATAGTGCTCTATAAAATTCAATGCATCACTTTCACCTTTTATCCTGTGAAGGAGCACCAGGATGTCGATGATCTCGACCTTCAGATCGGTCCCAAAAAGTGTCTTTGGCACTTTTCCCTTCATGTTGCTAGCCTTCTACAACTACAAGCTCATGATCTCTTTCCTCCATCTCATCTTCTTCTCATTGTATTCTAAAATTGCAATCAAGAAGTTCATATTTGAAAACTCCGCTCACTCTGGGATACGAAGACTATTCTGCATAGACTCTCTATCAATGGAGATGAGAAATATTTCATATGGCAATAGAATCTATTTTTGTATCTAGGTTGAATCTGGTTATACATTCCTGGATAAGCTCAGGAGCTTGCACTGTAACGGGAAATCCAGCAGCTTCAACCAAGCCACTACCTTTGAGATTTTGCATAATGGGATGGATGTTCTCTTCATTCAATATCCTATGTAGATTTCCTAGATCATAGAATCTAAGGGATGTATCTATCAAATTTTTCCATTCAGATGTGATCCCATTCAACCCATCAAAACCCACGAATTTGGTGGCCATAGCTTCTAATTACACTTTGATTTACCAATAAAAGCTTTGGAGAACACTGTGAGATGATTTGAAAAAAAAAGTGGGAAATCAAGGGTGTATGAGAAAGATGTGAAAAAATGGTAATTTCCACTTGATTTTTTGAGTCTTTTATAAATGGCCTACCTCCTTACCATTACTTTCCATATCTCACACCACACGAGTGATAGATTTTCATAAAAATCTGTTAAAGTTCTAATGTTAAGATTTGAATTAAATGCACCTTATTAACGGCCTTAAGAAATCACTTTTACCCATTCAGGGTAGATGTAATGGTAACTTAACTTGCATAGCAGATTTTTACTTTTCTACTTCACTTCATTCAACACCTTTGTCAGAAAACTCACTCTGAAGGTAGAAACTCGATAGTGGAGTAGGGAATTGATTTTCCAGAACTCCACAATTGACTCACTCCTTTATCAATTATTTCTAGATATCAAAGTGGACTATCTTAATCATGCCAAATCATTCAATTATTGTGACTTCTTGTGATTGTTTCTTTGCAAGCTACCACTTCCTGGAAATTGACCCTCTCAGGTGATTCTCCGATAAGGGAGAAGCTTAAAACTAGTTCTCTAAAAAAGGGCCTTTATTCACTTTCTCATACTTATGAGGCCATTTTATCCATTAAAGGGGCTCAACTTACTTCTTCTAATGTAGATGTTTGGCTTTTAGGAATTTCTAATACACTTTCCACTATCCTTCAGAAAACAACCTCTGCAGGAAAAACTTCGCAAGCGGGAAAATTCATTACGGCTTCTCTGCCAAGCTACTTCTCTAGGCCCAATTCATTCTTAGACCACAAATCTTGATCTCTAGTCCTTGGATATGTGCTTTATGATACTAGTGTTCTCTTCTTGTGGAAGATTACCTTCATGGCTCGAAACCCACCGAGGAGAAGGCTATGTTCAATTTTCTGACAAAGGGAAAAATGTCATTTTAGAGCTTCATATTCAAAAGAAAACCATTGATTAGAAATGCAAGAAATAGAGTCTTAATCAAATTGGAGACTATGACTTACCCACTCCTAGGAAGAAATAAAGACTAGCCCAGACTAAAAGCAAGAAGAAGGCATGAAGAGAAAATTTGATAAAGACTACCTATCTGAGGGAGATTCTAGACTTAGACTCCAATTTAAATACCTAAAAATTTATGACTCAATCTAACATGAGGTATCCACCTTTGTTTTTAAAGGGGAAGAATGAAAGTGGGGCAACAGTTGGCTCTATCTAGGGACTTGGATATGATCATATTTAAGAAAGGGATCCAAATCTCTAGTTTCACAAGTTTAAATGAAAAGGTGGCTCAGAATAAAGCTAAAGAAAAGGAAGGAAACAAGGAAAGGAAAGTTAAAATGAAGGGACCTAAACTAAAGGAAAATAGAAATAGGAACTAAATGTAACAATCATACAATGCAAGGGTTACTTGCTTTCAATTTGCAACTTAATACAATTTCAGATCTTGGCCATTATAGGTCAAGGGAAACACCTCACCATTTGGATATGCCAATTTGAAGGAATTTCTATCGAAGGCCTGATGGATGATAAATGGTCCTTTCCAGAGCATCTCAAATTTTCCATGCATTCCTTTAGGGACCCTTCATTTATCCCATAGTAGAACTAAATCTCCAACCATAAACTTCCTTGGCCTGGTTTTCTTGTCAAAGAGATTCTTCACCCGCATCTGATGTTCTATGATGTGATCAATAATCTTCTCTTGTTCTTCTTCAAGTTTATTCAGATACATAATTCATTTTTCCAACCCATCCCTATAGATGCCATCTTCTACCACCATTCTCAACTTGTTGGTAGCCAATTCTAGAGGTAGGGGAAGGCTTGCCTCAACCCCGTATACTAGCTCGAAAGGCGAAATGTTGATCACTCTCTTTGGAGTTACCTTATCAGCCCAGAGTGCTTCATGAAGTTTCTTATGCTAGGTCCTTTGGTTATCTAATACAAGTTTTCTAACTATGTTTACCAGGTTCTTATTACTTGACTTAGCTTGACCATTCCTTTGTGGGAAATAATTAGATGAATGACTAGCAAATATTCCATACTCAAAATAGAAATTGGTAATTTCGGTTGAAGAAAAGTAAGCTTCATTATCCATGACTAGTTTTATCGGCACACCAAATCTTACCATGATGTTCTCCTTGATGAATTCACATACTACTCCAAAAGTATTTCTCTTGGTGGCCTTTTCCTCCACCCATTTCATAAAGTAATCAGTTGCAATTATTATATAAGTGTGACCAACACTTGATGTAGGATTGATAGGCCTGATAAAATCGAGGCCCCATTACTGGAAAGGCCCTTCTATTACCACTGGTCTGAGAGGGAGAGATACCAGTTGAGGTTGACTTGTGAACATATTACACTTTTCACACTTGGCCACCCAGTGATAAACATCTTTGAACATTCCTAACCAATAATAGCATTGCCTCAAAATTTTAAATGTAGTCACGGATGAAGAGAAATGTCTACCACAAGCTTCGTTGTAGAATATTCTTAACAAACTCTCCTATTGTTTCTTGTCAACACACCTAAGAAAAGGTCCATCTACAGATCTTTTATATAATGTACCTTCCCAAATGACATACTTAGAAACTTTCAACCTCAAATCGCTCCTTTTTTTAGCTATCAATCCTTCAGGACATTCACCTTAAGTCAGGAAATATACGATGTTTTCAAACCATGGGTCTTTTAAACTCACCACCAAAACTAACTATCCTGTTTCAGGTTGGTTACCTTCTTCACTCTCTACCATAGCTTTACATAATGTATTTCCTTGCACTAGCTTAGTAGGCTTGATCTCTATGTCATACTCTTGTGTTTTCGCTACCCAAGATCCCCTATTATTGCATCCCACATCTTGCTGGGTTAATATGCTCTTTACAACAATATCAGGAACAAATACAACTGAGTGAGAATGTAAGATATAGAATCTAAAGTTCTTCAAAGCTTTCACCACTAAGAAAGCATGCTTCTCAGTCTGAGAATATCTTAGCTCATGATCTTTCAGTGGCATACTCATAAAGACAATAGGAGCTTGGACTCCTCCATTTTCTTGCATGAGAATAGATGACAGTGTATGGTTAGATGCGTAACAATAAATAATAAAATCTTTCTTATAATTTGGGTGACATAAGATGGGGGCATTGGCTATAGCATCTTTTATATCTTGGAAGGCTCTTTTACCAAGGTCATTCCACTTGAAATTATAATTACCCTTCATCATGTCTACAATACATTTGGTGATCTCTGGAAAGTTGGGGATGAATCTTCTGAGGAAGTTTACTTGACCAAAGAATGACTTCACTCTTGTCTTATTTATAGGAAAACTTAGCCTTTGAATGGCTTTGACTCACTCTGGATCAATCCTAATACCTTCTTGTGACACAATGTGCCCCAGGAGTTTTCCTTTAGTGACACAAAAAACTAACTTCTTAGGATTTAAGGAAATCCCATGCTCTCTACACCTTTGTAACACTTTCTCTAGATCTTTAATATGATTGTTCCTTTTCTTAGAGAACATAGTTAAGTCATCTAGGTATATGACAATGATCTTATCTTTCATATCAACAAAATAAAAATCCATACCTCTTTGAAATGTTGCACCAACATTGATAAGGCCAAATGACATTCTGTGATATGCAAATGTGCCTCAGGGAGTGGTAAATGTAGTTTTATGTTGATCTTTCTCCTCTACCTCAACTTGGTTGTACCTAGAAAATTCATCAAGCATAGACATCATTTCGGCCCCTGTAATCATATGTAACAAATGATCCATGTTGGGGAGTGTGTAGTTATCTTTCAAGGATGCTTGATTTAAATTTCTAAAATCTATGCATATCCTTATTTCTCTACTCTTCTTCCTCACAGGAATGATATTTTATATCCATGTAGAGTGGTGGATAGGATAGATAATCCTAGCTTTGAGTATTTTTTCAACCTCTCTGAAGATGGCATCTGCCACTTTAGGATTGTAGTTTCTTTTTTTTTGTCTAAATGGGGTAGCATCAAATTTTAGGGGAATTTGATGCTTGAAATTTCCTCCCATAAATATTTTCAAATCCTCATAACTCCAGGCAAAAACATCTTGATATTCTATAAAAAGCCTTCTAGCCTCCACTTTTTCTTTAGGTGTGAAACACTTCCCTATGTTTATCATCCTAGGATTTGACTCATTCCCAATGTTCATTCCTTCATATTCTCTGGTCATAAGACCTTTCTCTATTCACTTCTTCTTAACATAAGTGTCATGACAATTGAACAATTTCTCTAATGATACAAAGTACGGTGGAATGACATTACCTTTTAATTGAATCACACTTGGTTCATCTTTCTTCCACTTCTTGGGATGATCTTGTGATGGATCATTTGGCCTTTCTTCAGGAGCACTATCATTACCTTCAAGGAAGAGTTGTAGACATGTTTCATCATCGAATACTTGCCAATCATCTATGTTATCAGGTACTGATGGCCTATACATTACTTCTACCTATTACTTCTCTTTAAATTTTGGATGAGGAAGTAGCAAGGAAGTGGAGACTATCAGTGAATCTTCCTTGGAATTTAACTCTCTAGGGACATATTCAATTGAAAAAGCATCCAATTCTTCAATCTCATCCCATACTCTATTCCTATAACTCTTCAGCTTCTAGTTTTTGATAGAATATTGGATTTTAATTTAGCGCATGACCAACTCAACATCACCTCGAGCTCTTAGAACTCTGGCACCTTTTTCTTTTGCAAAAATTATCCCAAGTAACAATATCTAATACTCAGTCATATTGTTGGTGTTTGAAAACTCCAGTTTGAAAGCTAATGGCTCAGGTTCACCTGTGAGTGGGATTAATACCACTCCTGCACCAAACCTAGAGGAAGAACAACTACCTTCAAATTCTAGCGTCTAGATTTCTGGAGTCTTTTCTTTCTCAAAGGACTCTACTTCTTCTTGTTCTCTTTTAGATTCATCAACAATGCCTTCGATAAACATCATGTAATTACCAAATTCCAATTCTTGGTATAGGATTTGAGCTTTCAGATCATTAGATTTCAGGACTATAAACTTTGACTTCTCCTCAGGTTCTAATTTAACATTCTTATTTCCCACATGAATTACCACCTAGGACCAATCCAACTTAATTTCCCTACCCATGTCTCTGCAAAAAATCCTACTGAGCAATAACCCATAACTTGCTAGTATATCTATGATAAGAATTGTCAGTAGAATCTTCTTTTTAGGATGGGTAGCTAGGGCCACTTGGGCATCTTTGATTTGGACAAGCAATGGGACTTGTTTAGCATCCATAAAATAACATCTACTGTGGACTTTTGTCATGGTGAGACCTAAGGCTTTGGCCATAGGGTAAGGCATCACATTATCAGAGGCATCTAAGTCTATAATATAGTTTCTTATTTTACAACCATTGATATACAAGGAGACATAAAATGGTTTGGGATTTTGACTCAAAAAGGTAGCTAGCACAGTGGTTTCTATTTCTTCAAATAGTTTTTCCAATGAGGAATCATCTATTAGAAATAGGGAATACTGAGAGGGGGCGGTGAATCAGTATTCTACAAACTTTATCTTTTTCCCAATTATGGATATAACAAATTATCTTTATACATGCATAACATAAGAAGCTAAATAACATGCATAACAATAAAGAACTCATAACACATTATTTGTTCTCGAGGAAACCCTGGCCAAGGGAAAACCCCAGTGGGGATGGTACCCACAAAGATCCACTAATCAAAAGTATCATGTTAAGGATGTTGACCCTATTAGGATTCTATTACAAACATATAGTGTATCAGTCCTGATTAAGGGACTATAGGCCTTGTTAGAAGCCTTGACCTTGTTAGGAGTTGGTAGTACAAAATGTGATTACCAAATGAGCCCATTGCCCAAAAAAGTAATGTGCAATATACACTGATGACAAAAATAGGTTAAGGTACATAACCTTATACTACTTGCATCAATATCTCTTCGTTGCTCTTTCACTATCGCTATTACATATACATCATATACTTTGCATCATATCACTCCTTCATTACATATCAATACAACTTCTTGATTCTACTTCATAATAAAATTACAATTACATTTATACCAATAGCTTTATCCAAGGGTTAACATCTAGGATGTCATCCCTTTATATTGTTAAGTCATTATTTTGATAAACAAAATAATCCCTTAACTCTTTACTAGTTCTATCTTCATATTTAGTCCTGTCGGCTTGACACTATCTTCGGTAAAACTATCATAACTTCTTCCATACATTTTGTATTGACTTGTGCTCTAAGATGGGTTTTCAATAGACATCATAGAGTCTATTTTCAAGTGTGCAAGCATTGAACTTACTCCAATCAATGTCGCAAACAAAAACTATGTCCAGGTTTATTGGTAAAAATACTGTCTCACACTTAGACAAATTTGTAATGTGCTTTGTCATACTTGCTCTCTAACCTATGTGATCTTCATGTGGATCACATGTTTCCATAATGACAACATCTATGTAATCAACTTAGGCAAATTTCCAACATCATCTTCATTGGAAGAGGTGACATTATGATTCAATTTAACACTATCTCCCTTTAAGTAATCTATGAATCTTTTCAATTCAGTGGGATTCGACCTTAAATAGTCTATGGGAGAAATTTGGATCTTGGAATTTTTATAGAACTCAATGAAATCAAAGGATTCATTTTCCTAACCCGGTTGTGAGATTTTCATTTCTTGACTACTTTCCTTCATACCTGAAGTAGATGCATCATTGGTTCCTGTCAAAGGGATGACGATGGGAGTTTTGTCTTTTTGGCTTTGAGTTAGGACTACATAGGTGGTGCCATATATGGTAGCATAACACTCTCTTTTCTCTTCAGAAACAGATTTATAGTCAAAAAAAAGATTTACAGAGTCTCCATGTGAGCATGAATCTGGTTCATTATCTTGCGTCATAGCATCTAACTCGTTGGTAGATAACAATTAAATCATGCAAGCTATTTTAGGATAGATCTCACCACCATGGTCTATCATTAGATGGAATGTGCACATATTTCCTTTCTTAGGGGGGGCCTCAATTACAAGCCTCTATTGTGGGGTAGGTAATTGTAACGACCTTCCATCATTATTTCTATTATTTTGGTCTTGGAATAGTTTTTGATATGAATTTTTATACTTAGGGAGTTGCCTTTTGAACGATATGATTTCATTAGACATCTTCTACATCATCTCATTGGTTGATGTGGTGCCACTCAAGCTTGCACCTATCTGCATCTCTCTCTTCCATCTGCCAGTAGAGATCATGTCATCTTCCAATTCAATGGTTGTTCTTTGAGTAGCGTCCAAATCTACAGGTCGAGTTCTTCATAAATCATAGCTAACGCCTGGTGGCATGGCACCCATAAAGAATATCTTCAAGTTCACAGGAGTGGGTCTATCAGCAGTGGGAATTTTGTTGGTGATTTTATTAAACTTGGCAACGAATTCTCTCATACTCACAGAAGCCTGTTTCTTGATGGAGGTCAGTTGTGCCAATAGGGCATGTCCATCTTTGGCTATTTTAAACCTAGCTTCAAAAGTTGAACTCATAGTAGCCCAACTCATAATTGAAGTGGTGCCCAAGTGATAAAACCAATCTACAGCTACTTCAACTAGAGTTTCAACAAATAGTTTGACAAAAAAATCCTTATGTCTAATTCCCAGGATGTGAGTTGCCACAAAAAAGGATTTGATGTGTTCATCTGTAGTAACTTTTCCATCTCCTGAGAACTTAGGAAAGTTCTTTCTGGATCCCCTAGGGAGTGGATGATATGCAACAAACTGTAGAGGGCCATTTGTAGTAGCCCATGGAGCTACCACAAGTGTAGGTGTAGGATATGGAGGAAAGTTAATAATAGGAGGAACAACTACTCCATGTAAGGTTAACACTTGACAAGCTGTAGGCAATGAAGATTGTGTCTTTAGGGGTGAGGGTGGTCTACTCCACCTTCTTTTGTCACCTTTCTAACGAGGTAAGTCTATTATGGGAAAGTCAAGCTCTACAAGCCTTTCAAATGTAGGGTCTTTTCCACCTTGCCCCTTGGTACTTCTAAGAAACCTTCTTTGATCTAGAGCACCAGATTAGTTTTGTTGCCTGGTACCATGTTCCACTCTACATTGGTTTCTTCTCTAAATTTCTCTTTCAAATGCTTGTGCTCTCACTTCTTCTTGTTCAAGCACTTGACTTGCGTTCCTATAATGCTTTGTGTTTCTTCTATATCTCCAGGAGAAAGCATTCAAGGATGAGACTATGTCTTCTTGGTCATCTTCAAAATTGAGATTGGGTTGAAGCACATGAAACACATTCTCATGAGGTAACACCATCTTTCCTCATTACAAATATTCTAGTCTAGAGATCATTTCTCTCCCAAGCAGAGTCACCAAAAATCTATTGGTAAATAGATTATTCTTTTTAGATTTTACTCTTTATTTTCCCAAAATATCCTTGAGAAAAAATGTGAATACGAATAGTTGGAAAGTTGTTAACTATTCAACTAACTTCCCTCTAAATTTTAATAGGTACAACTCCCTTATGTGAAGATATGCAATGAATTTTGTTTGTTCTAAATCCTAATGGGGGTATGTTCTTAACCAGAGAACAATAGAGGTAACCAAATTAGCCCTCAGTGAGAAACTAATCCAGGCAGTGAATTTGATTTCTAAATCATAACCAACTTCATGTTTTCATAATACTTATGAATTCACACTAGCGACAATGCATCAATGAACTCTACTTGTAGTAATGAAATGCAGTAAAACAATATAGGTGAAACTAATCCAAAATAGGACATATATGTATTCCCTAACCTTCAAGTGATACTTTGATTGTTGTCAGTTAACTACACTAAAGAAGAGAAACAAAACTTCATCTATTTGCTAATTCCAATCTAGCTTTAAGAAAAATGAATATTCCAACTCAAAAATGCATGGAATAGTAAATAAATGGCATAAAACACATTCCAGATTGACTCCACAACAAGATGTATTTCACACCAAAATTTAGCTAAGCTTTTCATTGATTTTCAGAGTATTACATATAGGCTTCAAGAGTTAAGTCATTACAAAATCAACTGAATCGAGTCATATTCTACAGAGCTGGTAAATGACAAGTGGCCATTTACCAATTTTACAATGTGTATCAAAATGAAAGAGGGGGAAAACTATTTTCTCTTTACTAGCTTCTTTGCCTTTTCCAACTTAGCTTTATGAGCTTTGGTGGCCGCAAGAATCAAAATCATCCTTTTAGAATCTGGGATGTACACATTCTCCAATCTAATGAGCCAACAAGCATGATCCTTCTCTATCCTTTTTGCAGCATCTTTCTGGGGTTGCATCTTCATCATGGCTTTTTATATGCATCCACCAAGTTGTTTTAGATCAAGAATTCTATCTAGGTGAGATCTAGATGATTATGCAAGTTGGTCCAAATAGTTGGAGAATGCTTTCTGCATGTTGGCTATACCGATAGGGCTCTTTCCATCTCTACTAGCTTGAGACTCGGAGTGAAGACTTGTCAAGTATGCAAAGATCTTAATTTGTTCTTTAGTGACCTCCTCGTCGGTTGCCTTCATTCCTACCTCATCTTTGATTATCATCTCCATTTTGAATTCAACTCCTTGGAGCCATTCAATTAGAGGTTCATCCCCTTTCTACAATATATTGGCTTTGATTGCATCTTTAGTCTTCATTGCAAACAACCAGTGTAGAAGAACCATGCACCCTTCACACCTCAACCTCTTTGCTATTAGTGTTAGCATATGTCCTTTGAGGGATTCTTTTTCTAATTCTAACTCTAAAAATAAATTCCAAGCTACTCAATGGCTACCAGACCTTCAGACTTGAGTTGTTCGATCCACCTCCTACCAATGTGCCCGAAATGTCTATTTCCTACAACTTAGTGAGTATCGCTTGGTTCTCAGCTATAGTAGGATCAAACATTGTCAGAGAACCCAAAAGGCTTACTACAGGAGTGACTAACTACTTGATGAAGTTGGTCATTTCTTTGATCTCCACCTTGAGCTGAGTCTTTTTAATTTTGAGCTCTTCGAGCTCTTCTTCAATCAAGACATTGCTAGACTTCCACAAGTCCACTTTTGTGTCATTGCGGACAAGTCCCATGTCTAAAGACTAGAGTGAAAAATATGAGGTAGTAAGATCTTCAATTCTACCATCTTTTAATGGCTTGGCTATTTCCATAGTGAAGTGACCTGTGTCTGGATCTCGACCAAGAGTGGTCAGATTCCTAGACTTCTTAACCTTTCTCTTAGGTAGGCTCAACTGCATTGATTGTGAAAGCATCTCACCACTAGGAGTGCCTAGCTCAGATCTCTTTCTCTTCTTCTCTATGGTGTTATCAATCCATGATTCTACACTTGTAACCTTTTCAATAGAAAGTAAGTCTTCCACAAATAACTTCCTGATAACAGGAGGAGAGGCTTTAGGCTTGGAAGGAAAAGGATTAATCTGTGGAGAAGAAATACTCTTTTCCTTTTGAGGAGACCCCAAATGTTCATCTGTCTCATCAATTTCTGAGGTGCTACTATCATCACCAACCTCAAAGATTGTAGAAGCCTCCTGAGTGGAAGTGTCACCCTATGTTTTAGTGGTTCCCCCTTGTGCTTGCCCTCTAGTTTCATGGCCTCAACAATTTCTTCCACTGACTTGTCGAGTTTCTCCACTTTAGCTTCTTCATTTCAACTGATGACAGGAGATGAACCTACTCTAAAAGTCTTTTCAAGTGGGATTTCTTTTTCAGGTGGTTCATCATCTACACCTACTGGTTGAGCTGGTCCTTTGGCCAAAGCTGATGCTAGTAAAGAGGAGGATGTGGGAGCGCTCACCGGCTCTACTATAGTAGCTTGTTGAGGGGTAGGCTTGCTAGACCTCTTTCTCCTTCACATCATCCATTGAACCCACTTATCAATTCTTTTGATGACTTTAGCCATTAAGGTCTCCAAATCTTCTATAGTTTGACCTTGAACTAGCTTTGAGCTCACAGGATAGGGTTTGATTTGATCTCTATAAGTTTCAGTATGCATATGATCTCCATCATTGACGATGCATTCAACATTAATGTTGAGATTGAGCAACTTGATTTGTTCAACAGTCAAGCTAGAGTAAAATCTTTCCCGACTCTCTAACTCATCCTTACAGTTGGCCCAATAATCTTTGAGTTTGGGGATGTGCTTGACCATAGTGCCAATTTGGAGGTTATTCCTAGCATAGCCCACTAGATCAAATTGAGGTCTCAAAAATTCATACACTTCTGGCTTGTATCTTCTCTTGAATGCCTTCATCATGTTCTTAACATTTGACCTCGACATGCAACTATAAGCTCCAATGGTAATAGGGAATTTGTAACCTTTCTTCTTGATTCCCACATTGATCAAGTTAACTTAAAAATCTATTAGATTACTTCAATTAGCATGATCATGTCATCAGGGTACCTCCATAGCTTCATGGGGAAGTCATCAAAACCTGCAAGATGAAGGTATGAGAAACTAGCAATTTGGATAAAGAAGCTCCCAAATTGGGTGATGAATTCCATGGCCTCCAACGAGAACCTCCACTCTAGGCATCCTTGCAATTCTCTACACAACCTCATTGTAAATGAGTCATTGACTCTAATAAAATCATCATAGCTATTTTTTAATTTCAAATGAGGGAAGAAATCAGAAATTTTCACATCATCTTCATATTCTTCTAGTCTAGGAAGTCTTGGCCATACTTACAATGTAGCTAACACGTATATCAAATAGGAAGACATATAGAATTTGTTCTGGAACTTGGAGAGACTCAGGGCATTGGATAGATTTTCACTTACCAATTGAGCCCAATCTATATAGTGGTGCTTGACACATATTACTTGGACCAAGAAGAAGTAGTGCTCTATAAAATTCAATGCATCACTTTCACCTTTTATCCTGTGAAGGAGCACTAGGATATCGATGATCTTAGCCTTCAGATCGGTCCCAAAAAGTGTCTTTGGCACTTTTCCCTTCATGCTCCTAGCCTTCCAAAACCATGAGCTCATGATCTCTCTCCTCCATCTTGTCTTCTTCTCATTGTATTCTAAAATTTCAATCAAGAATTTCATATTTGAAACCTTCACTCACTCTAGGATATGAAGACTATTCTACACAGACTCTTTGTCAATGTGTTAGTACTATTTTGGATTTTTATCCTCATACTTTAGAAGGTTTTAAAATTTGGTTCTTAGACCTAATTGTGAGGCATTATGGCTAAAACCCTAGCTTGGCCTGAAATTTGTTATGTTCGAGTGTTACCTTTTTGGCTCACTAACTTTCCAAATGTGCATGTGTAATATTCACCCCTTTTAAAGTGACCACTTTATATGTTATACCACTAGGTTGTTGAATGGGGTCCCTTTTTAATATTTCTTTCAAAGCCTAAGTTTCCTATTAATATTTCCAAGTGACTAACTTTTTAAACTTGTGGCTATCATTGAATCTTGAGTTCCTAATTGTCAAAATTTCTGACATGCGCTTTAGCAATAGGAGGACATATGTCCAAGTGGGACTATCTTGAAAGCCTGCTATTGATTAAACAAAGGAATGCATTAACAGTTGTCGTTATACCATTGGGTCAAGTTGATTTCTTTTTAAGCATTGTGGTTGAGCAACAGGCATCCGATCAAGTTTTTGTTGACAGAGGTAGGTTTTGGCTTGTCAATCTCCATTGTGATTCTCTTAGGTTGACACTTGTCTTAAGTGACATAGTAGCTATGGGGTCAAACTTTTTCAAAGGATAAAGCTTAGATTAATCTTACGGTTTTTGTTATACCATTGAAGAAAGTTGTGAAGTGTTTCAGCTTTGTGGTATAGCGATGACCGTTCGATTCTATATGAGGGACAAGATATGAAGTGGGCCCTAAATTGCCATGTCACGATGATATGGTTGTTTTCTATTGGTTGAAATGAGTTGTGATGTGGTAGTTGACAGGGTGTTTGGTACTAAGAAAGTAAAGGAGAAGGGCCCACCCGCCTATTTTTGTAAATGTGGTAGTTTCTGACTCAATGAAGAATTAAGTGAAGTATTAAAGAGGGGTCAGTCTTCTCAAATAGTTAAAGCTCAGCCAGATCCTGTGGTTGTCAGTATACCACTAGGATAAGATGCATGATTTTTAAGGATAGTGATATAGCGATAGCCATTTGATCTTGTTTGTAGGATGTGGACCGAAAAGTGGGTCCTCAGTCACTAGTTCATGCTAACGTGTTCATTTTTTATTGGCTAAAAGTAGGAGGTGACCTATCAGCTGTTAGTATGTTTGAAACCGAGGAAAAAGTTAGGGTTTTGCTTGTTGGTTTGTCCAATGTGGCATTTATTGATTCGATTAAAGGTTTAAAGAGAAAGGTGGGGTCATAGTTTTGGGAAATGGTAAAGCACGATAAATTGGGAAAAGATCTACGATGGTCATTACACCACTGAGGAAAGATGTTCAAATCTTATGCCTATACTTTAGTGATAGGTTGACACCTATCTGCTTTGATCAAAGTTAAGTTGTTAGTTTTTCCCACATGATTAAATTGAGCTATTCTTATTGGTTGGGAACTAGTTTGGGGAAAATAACAAGAGGGTTACACCGCTATCTTTTGCTGACTATCTGATGTTCCGAAAAGAAAAGAGGATCAATGGTCCAAATTTAAATTTCTACTTTGTGATGTTGCTCATGTCCTATGAGTGTTGAGGCTGCCAGTTCTCATTAATGGTGAACTTAATGGGCTTCATGCAGATAAATTTTAAATGGTTGGCAAGACATTATATACCCCAATTTGATCATTGCATTCTTTACCTCTTTCATAAGTGTCTTGGAAAGCTAGATCATTTTCTAGAGTGATATCAAGTAGAGTTTTGCAGGTGCCTAGTAGGTCATATTTCTAAATTCAAGAATTTTTTGAGGCTTTGAGGAAGTTGTGAAGAAATTGTGTTGCTAGCTGGTAATATTTAGGGTTTTCTCTAGTATTTGCATATTGTTTTGAAAGCCCTAGTTAAAATGCCACCAAAGAGGGGGTTGTCTAGGAAAACAAAGTATAAAGACAGGGGTGTTTTTGAGGACTTGATGCAATTTCTCCCGCATTCAGACAATGGGCAGAAAAATTGAAGGAATTAGTCCCAAGAAACCCTAGGGATTATGTAAATAGTGGGCACCATGACAGAGAAAACTAGATGAGGGGTGCTAGGTTGGGAGAGGATCACAATGGTCTTATTCTTTTCAAGTTAGCATATTCACAAAGGAATTCATGTGCCCCCCTTAGCAACATTTGGCAATTTGATATAGGAAAGTTGGTAGTTCTTGGAGTGTTTATGGATGTAGAATTGTTGATTTAGATTGCTAAGTGTTATGATCCTATGACTATATGTGTCAAGGATGTAAATGGAAATGACCTAATCAATATTAAAGAAGATGAAATCAGGGAGGTATTCTCATTGAATGACCCTTCTTTTGGGTTAGAAAAAAATAGATTTTAATGAATTCACTGAGATATATGAAGCTCTGAAAGATTATTTAAGGATAGGGCCTCTAAGGGATTTTCTGGACCAAATTGGATCAATGTGTGTTATTAGCCCAAGTACACCAGAGCCTTTTAGGTTGGATCTATTTAGTAAATGTGCACAGGGTTTTTATAAGTCTTTAACTCTAATCTTGGGGCATGATGAAGCCACTCATATGCCTATTCCCTATATGTTCATGATGGTGCAGTCTTTACATCCCCAATTGGCACTAATTTTTGACTTCACCTCTCACTTGGCTAACCTAATCCATGAGGGATTGATGGGAATAAAAAATATGAAGGTTAGTAGGCCTTTTGGGTGGTACTCTATGCTGATGCATATGTTCTTGTACAAAGGTGAGCAATTTTTTAGTTCAATGGTCAACATTATCAAAGAGAGGATTGGAGAAACTCTCCCAGTTCAGTTGCAGACCACAATTTTGTCATGGGATAGAGCTGATGCCAATTTTATTGTCTTTGATAGGGATTTTTCCTTCAGGCTCAGGACATTGTTGTTTTTTGACAACCCAAGAATCCCAAGGGAATTGTTAAGATTGATTAGGCCAAAGGAGTACTGTCAGGATATTACCATAGTTCATAATTTTGGTGATATTATATTGTATCAGCTTTCCATAGTTTTTTGATTATATGGTTGCAATAAGGCACCTTACATTTTTCCCTATCAAGTTCCACTGAAGATAGGATATGTAGAAATTTTAAGGAAAATTGGTGACCTATAGGAAATTGCTCTCACTAGTAAAGGAAGGCAACCTTTCTTCCCATATATCATAATTTCACATATGTATGTTATCACTAAAGGAGGGTGGGTGTATTTAAACCAAGTCTTGCAACCCTACAGGATGCCTACAACTGTAGTTAGATGTGCAAACAATGAGGGTTTCTTATCATGAATGTTTAGGGATAAGATAAGGTGTACTCTTTGTTAGAAATAGGAAATACTGAGAGAGGGGTTGAATCAGTAATCTACAAATTTTATCTTTTTTCCAATTATGGATATAATGGATTATCTTTACACATGCATAGCAATAAAACTAAAGAACTCATAACACATTATTTGTTCTTGAGGAAACCCTGGCCAAGGCAAAACCCCAGTGGGGATGGTACCCACAAAGATCCACTAATCAAAAGTATCTTGTTAAGGATGTTGACCCTGTTAGGATTCTATTACATGCATATAGTGTCTTAGTCCTGATTAAGGGACTATAGGCCTTGTTAGAAGCCTCAACCATGTTAGGAGTTGGTAGTACAAAATGTGATTACCAGATGAGCCCATTGCCCAAACAAATAATGTACAATATTTATTGATTACAAAAGAAGGTTAAGGTACATAACCTTATACTACTTGCATCAATATCTTTTCATTTCTCTTTCACTATCGCTATTACATACATTCGTTCCTTCATCATATACTTCTTACAATTTACAATTACATTTATACAAGTTATTAGGATTAATAACTTTGCTGTTGACTATCATATTAAAAATAAATTTATCCAAGGGTTAACATCTAGGATGTCATCCCTATATATTTTTAAGTCATTATTTTGATAAACAAAATAATCCCTTAACTCTTTACCAATTCTATCTTCATATTTTGTTATGTCGGCTTGACATTGTCTTTAGAAAAATTGTCATAACTTCTTCCGTACATGTCGTACTCACTTGCACTCTGAGATGAGTCTTCAATAGTCATCATAGAGTCTATGTTCAAGTTCACAAGCACTAAACTTACTCTATTTGACATCGCAAACAAAAATTGTGTCTAGGTTCACTGGTAAAAACAATGTCTCATACTTAGACAATTTTGCATTGCGCTCTCACATACTAGCTCTTTGACCTATGAGATCTTCATGTAGATCATATGTTTCCATGATGAAAACATCTATGTAACCAACTCAGCCAAATTTCCAACAATCTCCCCCTTTATCATTGGTGGCAACATATGAGAAAATTGGCAAAATCTACAACTTCAAAAATCTCAAAATTGTGGCCATAGTATAAAATATATACTATCCTTATAACTCCAAAAAAAAAACTTATCTCTAATATAGTACTCCCCCTATGAGTATCAATCCTTATCATTTTCTTATCATTTTTCTACTATATATCTCTCCCCCTTTGACAACAATGACAAAATAAAGGTAAGGAGGGTTACAAAACTGTATTCACAAAAAGATTATACCTTAATTCAATATTGCAAAGCTGGTAGGCATGGAACATAATCTAAAAAATCAATCTTTATAGCCTCTAACTCCTTCTCCCATGATTTCTTAATAGAATCTTCCACACTGAGTAGTGCATTCAATCCATAAGATGCTATCTCACATGATTGGAGATTCTCAAAGTTAAACTTTTGAAAAGATGTCTTAGCTGAAAGACATTCTTCCAATTTCCCTTCAACAATACTTAACTTCATAGAAGTGTGCTCTCTTAAAAAAGTGAATCTTTTCATTTTCCTATCTTTTTCATCTTGCAAAATTTTGATTTCATCATATGTCTTACAAATTTTCTTCTCAACATCAAATACCTTCACATTGGGGCTTGAAAGAAAGTTAGTTTCATTCTGAATTTCTGCTTCCTTCATCTTCATCTTCTGATCTTCTTCTATTGTCAATGTCTCTGATTTTGTACACTGGATGTACAAAGATTTTCCTCTTTCCAAATTCTTCCTCAAGTCCTTTATGCAGATATCAAGATTGTTGATATCATTCCTAATATTTTGGCTAATGTTCAAAAGCATTTTGGCCTCATAGGCTGCTTGAGCTTTCACTTTTGCTATATCAGATAAATTCGTGAATTCACTATCAAAAGTGTTCATTGTGTGCTATAAATGTGTCACACTTCTATGGATCATTACATGCAAGGAAACTCAAGAATGAGCCCTCACAAATCGATACATAGCTCCCTAGGAATGGAGTGCAAGGGTTTTTAAGAATGCTCTCAGCTAGAGCTATTTAGCCTATAACCTTGCTAGTAAACCATGCAATGGGAGATTCAATTAAGACAAGGGCAAGAATGCCAATATCCTCAAGAATCAAGAATGAAAATACAATGCAATGCTATGCTAAAGATGGAAATGCAAGCTAAGCTATGAAAAGAAATATGCAAGTATTACAACCCAAGCTAATTAATCTATGTGAGCTAATCTAGAGCATAGAAATGAAGCTAATCTAAGAAAGCATAAATATGAAGCTAAGCTAAGAATGCAAGAATGAGATGTAGATGCTAAGAATGCTCCAAATCTTCAAAAACTCCAAAGTGACCTAGAAATCCTTCAGCATAAAGTTAGCATAAAAAAAGTTGGGGATCTAGAATGAAGAAGAGAGCTCTCCTTTTAAAGAAAAGGAGGAGGAATGGACCATGGAGATTAAGAGGCAAAAGATTTAATCAAGGGTGGAGCTTAAAAGAGGATCAATCCATGTGCACAAGTATCCTCCAATGAGAAAATAGGAGTTGACTTTTGTGTCCATATGAGACAAAAAGTTCTTTTTCCTTTTTATAAAATAAGAATAAGGCTTTATTTGTGCAACTTAGGATAAGAAGAAAAGTGGGGGCTTTTATTTATTTAAAAGGGGAGGAAATATTCCTTTTAAATAAATAAAAACTTAGGATAAGATGGTTAGCTATAGAAAATAATCGAATAAATGATAGAACTAGGATTTGATCAAGAGCAAGCAATTTATGATTTAGCAAAAAAGGGCTAATAGTCTAGATGACCATTTTTAGGTGTATACATTCATCACTTTCTTTGCTTTCTCTAGAGGGTCAGCTTCTACAATTTGTGTAGTTATAATGCCTTGGAACTTCTCAGTGAGTTCCTTCAGGCATCCTTCAAGAATTTTTACTTTCTTGTTCTTTCCAATGATCTTGTTCAAGGATGTGATCAATTCCATCTAATCATCATCATCTACTTCCTTTCCCAAATGCTCAATCATAGATCCAATCTGATTCTTCTTTCCAATCTCAGGAGTAAGACTGATATCTTCTTTAGTGGAATTAGGTACTTGTTTTTCTATCACTCTAGGTTCTATAGCTGTGGTCTTTGTTTTCTCTTCACCTTTGGTAGACTCATGCTCTTCAAAACCCAAATTGTCAACAATGTTTTCCAGATTCTTGAATACATTATCATTAGTATCCAAGGTGATCTTTGTTCCTTTGACATTCATGACTTCATCTTCAATGTTTATGGCTAGTGGAGAGGGATTGTCCTCTAGTTCAATTTCATCTTCTTTCTCTACTGCAACTGATGGTTCTCCAACATTTTCTGACATAACCTTAATGATTGCTTGCTCTGTTTTTGAATTAACTTCTTCATATCTACATCCCATAATCTGAATGGTTCTCTTCTTTGTTCTCAAATGGGTTCTTAAAGCTTTCATGATATGACTAAAGTGTGCTTCATCTTTTACAACACAAAGCTTTCTTACAAGCTTTTCTCTAATAGATGTGTCCTCTTCTGATGCTCTCTTCTTCCTATTCACAAGTTTATTGTACAAATCATCAGGTATCTGACCCTAAATTGTATCAAACTTCTTATTAGAAAAAATCATATGCTTTACCACTGCATTTTCCATATTTAATCTCTCTACATAATCATAGAGATCATAATACTTATTCATTCTTGTAAAGTCTCCATCCTAAATGATCTACTCATTAAGCTTCTCAAATTTAGGTTTCCAAGTTTTCTTCTTAATAGAAGTGACATCATCTTTGATTTCTACAATTTTCCTTGGGACTGGTTGCACTAATGTTTTTTTTCTCTTACCTAGTCCAGTAGCACTCTCTTTTACTCTTTTTCTAGGTGTGGAGGAAGTGGATCTAGTGGATATCTTTGCTTCTTGATCCTTCTCAATTTCTTCCACTTTCACCTTAACTTGTGTTTCTTCTCATTGTGCTGCAATTGATGATAAAGGTGGAACAAACAAAACTTCTTTTTGTCCAATATCTGTGATTGCTATTGTTGTTTTCTTTGCTACCAAGAATTCATGCTCAGTCATCCCTTTATCTTTTAAGATTTTCTTGATAGTACTCTCAACTCTTTTCTTTGACTGCTTCTCTTCAAGTAAGTTCTTTGCGGAGTTGAAGTTCTCCTCAAAGGTTCCAAAGCTAATATAGTGAGTGTCCAACTTGCACTTAAGTAACCTTCTCACATACTCTTTTGTCTCTACCTCATATATCTAATAGCCAAGAGAGTCTATGAACTCTGTTCTAGGTTCTACTGCTTCAATGTAGGTAAAGTCAGTATCAACCATAAAACATATCTCATTTTTATACTTCTCCACAAGAGACTGCGGGATCCTTGATCTGCTAGACACTATATCTTGAAATGTCTTGATTACCAATACTGCACTCTCATTCACTTTATCAATAACATGCCTTCTATACACTAGGTTAATCCTTTCCATTATAGTTTTCCATCATTCCAGTCATTTCCAATGGTGTAAGGAAATCTTCTCAATAGATGAAAAAACATATAGGTGATTAAGGATGAGAATCTAAACTATGTATACTTAGTTTTCTTAATCTTTTCCAAATTCTCAAACAATTTAATTCTTAGAATCTCACACATATCAACTTGTACTTTGTCAACACACATCAAATAAGCTGTATGTATCATTCCAGCTACCTCTCTTGAATTTTCACAAAACTTAGTGGTTAGGATCTTGCATAAGTATCTGACATCATCTTGTTGAATCTTACTAATCAAAATTCCTCTACCATTATAGGATGAATTTGTGTTGTCTATGACTATTTTCCTCATGTTCTTCTCATTTAAAGGAATGACTCTAGTTTTAGATAGTCTAGTAACTTCACGAATCAAATCAGCTATGATATCTATCACTCTATCTTCTAACCAAAACTTCCCATTATGAATTCTACTTAAGATTATCTTAGTACATTCTTCATTGTCAACTTCATATTGTACTGTATACTTAATGATTTCATTATCTTTCAAATGTTCAAATCCTTCTTTCAATGTCATGTCCTGATTGTAGATCTTCTGATATTTGTTGGTGAAATCACTATCATTGATAGTCTCTAGTTTGCATCCAAGATAACTTCTGACATTCTCTAGATGTAAAAATCTGTTTGGTACGGATGATAAAGCTAACCTAGGATCATCTTCCAAGGGTTCTACTGGTTCCCTTTTCAACTTAGGTCTATTTTTATCTCTGACATTATGAATTAAAGGAACATCCATGATTTGTTCTAATTCCTTCACTTATTTAAAGATCTGTCAAGTAAAATACCTCAATTTCATGATTTTATGGCTTGCATTGATTTGGCACAAAATTCTTCTCCAAATCCTTACAAAATGCTTCCAATCACTACTCTTTGATCTCCTTAACACTTTAATTCACTTTGATGTTCAAATAATATTGATCATGACCTTTTATTAATTCAATCTTACTTAGATCTGACATCACATTCAATTCTTTTGCCGCTTCTTTCCAAAAATTTGTTTTTGCTAACCTGCAGAACTTAAAACTTCTTGTGATCTTGCAAAACATAATATTTTTCTTTGTGCTCTTAACCATAGCATTAGAACATCATATACTACCTTGCATTTACTACACAAGTCTTAGTTCATCATATATCTACTTCTACAATAATATAAGTTCCTACTCTACTGTAATTTTCATAAATTAAGTACTTTGAGATGGGTCAGGTAAAGATTCATTCTTACCTTTTAATGCTTCACCTTCCTGATTAACTTCAATGTTGAATATGTCTCCTTGATCTATTCTTTTGATAAATTTCACTTCATCTGAATTACTACAGCATCCTTTCTGACTCATACTTGCATCTTCATTTCTTCTTGCATGATTTCTAGGATTAGGATTAGGATGAAAAATTGTATTGTTCATTTTGCAAAACCTTGTTATATGTCCAATCTTGTTACATATCTGACAAACAATTCCATTATTTCCATATCTTGGTCTAGGTTGATTGATCTATGATCTACAGTTTCTAGTAATGTGTCCAACCTTGTTTCATCTATAACATATTACTCCATTTCTTCTATTCATATCTTCAGTAGGTTTCTTATCTACATTGTTAGTATTCCTAAACATTCTACTACCATCATTATTCTCAATAAATTTAGGTTTCTTGCATTCAATAGCTCTATGTCCAAAACCATGACAATTATAACAATAACCATTAAGAGGTTTGAATTGCTTACCTGTGCAATCTCTCTTCATATGACCAATAGTATTACAAGCAAAACATCTACCTTTGAATTCTCTTTGCATACCTTTGGGTGATTCCTCTTTCTTTGGTGATTCTTCTTCTTTAGGTGTTTCTTCAGACTTGTTAATCTCACTAGACTTCTTCTCATCTATGCTTTTAGATATTTTCAAATCTGGTTCCTTGCTTTCTTGATTTGCTTTAAAAGTGTTGAATCCAAGACCAGACTTATCATAGAATTGTTTTTGATAAGATATTTGTTCATCAATCTTCTCACTAGTTGAATATAGCCTTTCAAGTTGTTGTTTGGATTGACTCAGTTCACCTTTCACAATTTTATTGTATTTCTCAAGTTTAGCATACTACAAATTGACTTTCTCAAGTTCAGATGTTACTTTACAAAGTTTAGATTTTAGTCCTTGATTTTCAGTCTTTAGACTTTCATTCTCAAATTTTGAATTTTCTTCATTCTTACCATTTCCATTATTTAGACTAAGCTTCAAATTTTCTATCTTCAGTTCATGCTTATGGATCTCATTTTCTTTTTCTAATTTTTCATCACAATCTTCAATAAAAACTTCAGATTCCTTTTCAAACCTCAGATCATCCAACTTGTTTTTTAGTATCTCAATGAGGTTCTTTGCATCATTATATTTTCTTTTCAATGTGTCTCTTTCAATAGTAAGCAAGTCAATCTATTCAAGAGCTTCTTCAAGATTCTTCTGTAGTTGATCCATATCCATAGAGATCTTACTCAAGCTGCTAGGCTTTCCTTGAATGATTCTTTTCCGAGTAACTAATCTCTAATACCAATTGTTAGAAATAGGGAATACTGAGAGGGGGGGTGAATCAGTACCCTAAAAACTTTATCTTTTTCCCAATTATGGATATAACAGATTATCTTTACACATCCATAACATAAGAAGCTAAACAACATGCATAGCAATAAAACTAAAGAACTCATAACACATTATTTGTTCTCAAGGAAACCCTGGCCAAGGGAAAACCCCGGTGGGGATGGTACCCACAAAGATCCACTAATCAAAAGTATCCTATTAAGGATGTTGACCCTGTTAGGAGTCTATTACATGCATATAGTGTCTCAGTCCTGATTAAGAGACTATAGGCCTTGTTAGAAGCCTCAACCCTGTTAGGAGTTGGTAGGACAAAATGTGATTACCAAATGAGCCCACTGCCCAAAAAAAGTAATATACAATATTTGTTGATTACAAAAGAAGGTTAAAGTACATAACCTTATAATGCTTGCATCAATATCTTTTCATTTCTCTTTCACTATTGCTATCACATACATTCGTTCCTTCATGGTATACTTCTTACAATTTACAATTACATTTATACAAGTTATTAGGATTAATAACTTTGCAGTCGGCTATCATATTACAAATAACTTTATCCAAGGGTTAACATCTAGGATGTCATTCCTTTATATTATTAAGTCATTATTTTGATAAACAAAATAATCCCTTAACTCTTTACCAATTTCATCTTCATATTCTATCTTGTCAGCTTGACACTGTCTTTAGAAAAATTGTCATAACTTTTTCCGTACATGCCATACTAACTTGCACTCTAAGATGAGTCTTCAATAGTCATCATAGAGTCTATGTTCAAGTTTGCAAGCACTAAACTTACTCTATTTGACATCGCAAACAAAAATTGTCTCCAGTTTCACTGGTAAAAATACTATCTCATACTTAGACAATTTCACATTGCGCTCTAACATACTATCTCTCTGACCTATGTGATCTTCATGTAGATCATATGTTGCCATGATGATAACATCTATGTAACCAACTTAGACAAATTTCCAACACTCTTATGGAACACCAATTCAATTTTCCTAAGGACATAATAAGGAATGAGTTTGACCTCCAAACTCAAGAAATTAAGGAGAAATGGATAATCTACAAGAAGACTATAGATTATATCAGGAATTTTGATAGAACTTATGACCCACTGAAAGGTTTTGAGCCATGGGCTAGAAAGGTAGATGCTCTTATGGAACATTTTGAAGGGATCATGCATGCAGTGAATGAGAAAAGAGTTGTAGTAAGCAAGACAAACCCTGAGAGAGCTAGGCAGATTTTAAGTCAGATAGGATATACAAAGTTGACCCCAAGGGGAGTTTACACTATACAAAAGAGAAGTGGTTACACTATTTTTCTACCAACACAGAAGAGAGATGAGAGTCTTCCTTCTACTTCAAGAGGAAAGAGGCCTATGGATGATCAAACAATGCAAGGACCCTCTCCTAAGAGGTAGAGACAAGAGAAATCAAGGCTAGAATAAAATATTTATTCTCCTTCTCAATCCCCCTTACACTTAGATGAACATGGGGTAGCTGAATAGTTAGTACAAATGAGGAATGAGAGGAACATTATTGTTTCAAATGATGAATTACAGGAGGGAATGCCAGAGGCCCCTAGGGAAGTGGCAATGGATCTCACTATTGCTGAATTGGAGGGTAAGAAAATTGACCCTATTTTGAAATAGGCTAGTGAATCTTTTGTTGCCGATGACAAGTTTGTAAAGACTAGGGCATTTTTTTAATTTTTATGAAGAATGAAGATAAATCAGTTTAAAGAGATTTGTGAAAAGAAGAAAGAAGAGTTCCTTGATAGGGACATAACAGAGATTGAGAATGAAACCAAGGGTGAGATGATGAAGCAATTTGAAAAAATTACTCCTAAGGAGGGAAGGGCTATGGTCCATACTGCATGGGTGTTGATTCTACCAAAATGGGATATTTCAGATGCGATAATTTTTTATCAAGTTAGGAAGAGAAAGATAAAGACCCTTGCTACTATAGAACAAGCACAACAAGCTGCTAGGGGTATTTCTTTCTCAGATGATCATGAAACCTTGGTTATGTGGTCCCTTAAGAGGGAGGAAAACAAAGGAAAAAGAGAGGCTCTCTCTTTAGAGTATGCAAAAAAAATTTGGTACACCAAGTAGGTGAGACTTCTGGTGTTGAAGCTTCAAACCTTATTTTAGAGACTGCCAAATTTAATGTTAAGGTGGCAGAAAAGGATGCACATGAGAAGGAAGAGCTGAGGCTTAAATTTGAAACTATCCTCAAGTCTTATAATGAGCTTAAAATAGAGCTGATCCAAAAGGACAAGTTGATTGTAGAACTATCAGAACCACAAGATCATAGGCCATCCCAATTAATGATAGTTGATAGGCCTATAGTGGCTTCTTCATCAAGCCCAATCATTGAGTTTCCACCATCACCATACCCAGAGACAAATGTAGATGCAAGGCTCAGTTGGGAAAAGCAATAGTTGCTTGAAGAAACAAATCATTTTAAAAGAAAAAGGGTAGAGTTGGACAAGATGAGGGAAGAACATTTGAAAGATAAAAGCTTATTGGAGTAGAAGTATGAAGAAAAGGTAACAGAGGCTGTAATGCAATTTTCTACAAATTTGAATCCCATAGTTCTGTTTGACCATGCTTGGAGGCTAAGGATATTGCTTACATCATTGGATAAGCATAAGAGTGAGTTTGGACCAATCTTCAAAAAATGGATTGAGAGGTCTCCAAATGTGAGATTATTCAGATGGTTGTCCAAGTCTCAAAATGATCCTGATCCATTGATCAAGCCACTACATTAGAATGTGAAAAGGCTTGTAGAGCATGATATACTTCTGGGTGATTTTTAAAGAAAATAAATTTGCTAAAGAAAGAATTGAAACTCCCTAGCTGTGATTTGATCCCGAGAGTTTTTAAGAAAAATGGTGAACTTAAGGAATTAATCAAGTGGAGCGCACAAATAGATGATGACTTTTCTGCTAGAATGAATACCATTTTGACTTTAGAAAATACTTTATTCTTTATACATACTATTGAGACATTAATTTTTGTCAAGTCTAAGTTTGATTTCATTCAGCAAGAAATCATTCAATTGGAGGATAAGTGGGAACAGTTATCTGGCAAAAATGCAATGTTTGCAAATTTTGAGTTGCCAAGTGAAGAGGTGTATAACAAGTGGATGTATCAATATACTCCTCATGCAGAGAAAGTAAATACTCCACCTACCTCTTAAGACAAGTAAAGATTGTAACATTTTGAGTCATGAAGGTTGTTGAGATGTAGAGAGGTATTTATTGTAGGGATGACAATGAAGATATGGCAATCAGATTTTTTGGAAGAAGTTGAGGATAGAATTGAAGACATAAAGCAAGGTGGCTCATCTGCAAATATCTCACCAATTTTGATCAATGCATTTATTGTAAACCCAGTAGGGTTGTAAAATTTTTTAGGTTAAAGTTTTGCAAACCCTAGAATGATCAGTAGCTTGTTGCATTTCCTTGTATATAAAGGATTTTCCATGATCATTCTAGGCATTGAGAGTTTAGGTGTTGAGAAGATAGAAATTTTGAAACCCTAACCCTCAGTCAAGGATTGTAACATTTTGTATTATTTTTCATCAAGCAATAGAGAAGAAGTATAGGTTGTTGTGGCTATCTTGCATGCTTATTATTCAGGACATGTTTTGCACAAAGACAAAAGGTTATACTTAATACAAATTTGAAAGTCTTTTCCTCTCCATTATGTTTATTCTATGAATCTTTAAATCTTTTCTTGAGATTTATATGTATGTAGTTGGCTTTGAGTTCTGATCTAGGGTTGGATTAAATATTGCTCAGGGTGAGATACATGTTCATTGGATCTACATAGGGATTATCTGCAAGTAGGGATGAGTTGAAATATTTGTATTTATGTTAAGAGATCAGTTGTTTCAAGAATCTTTGTATTGAATCTATTTTATGGTATCATTTTCCCAATGGATAAGGCATTGGCCTATATTTACCTATCTCTACTTTGTGGGGAATGATCAAAATCATTTTAATCCTAAACATATAATCAATACTAGTCTTTTAAGGTATCATTTATTTTATATAGTAGTTCTACCCAGTGATGGAGAGTCAATGAATAATAGGTTGTTTTTTAGTACTTTCTGACTGTTATCTATTGAAAGGTCTAGTATTGAGTAAAGAATACAGTTGTATTTATTGGATCAAGTGTACCTGCCTTGGTTTTGTAGAGCTAGAAGTGAAGAGGGTAGTCTTGTCCCTATAGTTGGTCCAATTACTTATAGATTTCCCACATTTGGAGTTAACCCCTCCTTAATATCAGTCATAAGTATATTGGTGTCTCATGGAGTGTAAAATCTTTTGAAGAACCAACACAATGGAGATGAGAACTATGTCATCTGGTAGCAGAATCTATTTTCTATCTAGGTTGAATCTAGTTATACATTCCCAGATAAGCTCAGGAGCTTGCACTACAATGGGAAATCCAGCAACTTCAACCAAGTCGCTACCGTTGAGCTTTTGCGTCATCAGATGGATGTTCTCTTCATTCAATCTCCTGTGTAGATTTCCCAGATCATAGAATCCAAGGGATGTATTTGTCAAAATTTTCCATTCAGATGTGATCTCATTCAACCCATCAAAACCCATGAATTTGGTGGCCATAGCTTCTAATTACACTTTGATTTACCGCTAAAAGCTTTGGAGAACACTGTTAGATGATTTGAAAAAAAAAGTGGGAAATCAAGGGCGTATGAGAAAGATATGAATAAATGGTAATTTCCACTCGATTGTCTGAGTCTTTTATAAATGGCCTACATCCTTACCATTACTTTCCATATCTCACACCACATGAGTGATAGATTTTCAAAAATATCTGTTAAAGTTCTAACGTTAAGATTTGAATTAAATGCACCTTATTAACAGCCTTAAGAAATCACTTTTACCCATTCGGGGTAGATGTAACGGTAACTTAACTTGCATAGAAAATTTTTACTCTTCCACTTCACTTCATTCAATGGCTTTGTCAAAAAACTCACTCCAAAGGTTGAAACCTGACAATGGAGAAGTAGGGAATTAATTTTCTAGAACTCCACAATTGACTCACTCCTTTATCAATTATTTTTGGATATCAAAGTAGACTATCTTAATCATGCCAAATCATTCAATTCTTGTGACTTCTTGTATTTTTTTCATTGCAAGCTACCGCTTCCTAGAAATTGACCCTCTCAGGTGATTCTCCTATAAGGGAGAAGCTTAAAACCAGTTCTCCAAAAGAGGGCCTTTATTCACTTTCTCATACTTCAAAAGCTATTTTATCCATTGCAGGGGCTCAACTTACTTCTTCCAATGTAGACGCTTGGCTTTTGGGAATTTTTGATACACTTTCCACTATCCTTTAGAAAATAACCTCTGCAAGAAAAACTCTGCAAGCGGGGAAATTAATTACAGCTTCTCCGCCAAGCTACTTCTCTGGGCCCGATTCATTCTTAGACTGTGAATCTTGATCTCTAGTCCTTGGATATGTGCTTGATGATACCAGTGTTCTCTTCTCATAGAAGATTACCTTCATGGGTCGAAACCTACTGAGGAGAAGGCTATGTTCAATTTTCTGACAAATGGAAAAATGTCATTTTAGAGCTTCATATTCAAAGAATACCATCGATCAAAAATGCAAGGAAAAAAGTCTTTATCGAATTGGGGACTATGAATTACCCACTCCTAGGGAGGAAATAAAGACCAACCCATCTTAAAAGCAAGAAGAAGGCATGCATGAAAAATTTGATAAAGACTACCTATCTTAGGGAGATTCTAGACTTAGACTCCAATTTAAATACCTCAAAATTTATGACTCAATCTAACATGAGGTATCCACCTTTGTTTTTAAAGGGGAAGAATGAAAGTGGGGCAACAAAATTAAAAGAATTGATTTATGGGTTAATCAATTATTAAATCAAAATTTATTCCAATTAAATCAATTAAATAAATATTCAATTGATTATTTATAGGAATTTTGATATATTGTCAAAATAAAAACAATATTAATTAGGAATAAATGTAATTAAATCTAATTAAATAATTAAGTGGAAGAATTTAATTGATTAATTAAATGTTCATCATATTCAATTAATAAACTTTAGGATAAATAATGACATTTATCGCCAAATAATATTCAATTAAAGATAATTATGATAAATTAGGAATATTCAAGGAATATTCCTCAATGCAGAATTAAGATAATCAATTAGGTTTTTGATAAACTGATGTGCAAATGTGCCTTAGGTTAGGACTTTGATGTCGATTTTGATTGAATTATTGATGTAAGAGGTTAATGAATCGATAACCCATTTTTGGGGTATTACATTTGTAGGTACTTCATGGAGGCCAATTTAATCACCAAAACACTAAATCCTTAAGGCTCATGAACCTTCTTGAATGATTAAGAACCTAAAAGCTTCATTTGGTTGGCTTAAAATGAACATATATTCACTCTTGAATGACTTAAGTATAAAAAATTGTAAATCTTTCCTAATTGCTTCCTCATCAATCCTAGAAAACACTAATCATTCCTAATAAGTTATAAAAAATTCAAACACACCTCTAATGTCTTTCATTTGGGTAAAAAGAACTTCATGGTTTCAAATCTAAGTAGTTTTAGGGTTTTCATGCAAGCTAGGAACACTTCAAATTTTGGGTGCTTAAAAAGGAATTGGAAATCTGCATATTAATCCTAATTGGTTCCTAATCAACCCTAATCCATCTGAAGTGTTCCTAAATCAAACCCAATGCATTTTTCTAAGTTAAAGTGAACTTCATTTTTCAATATCTCAAAGTGCTTTCAAGTTTCATGTAATCTAGGAGGAAATCTGCATCTCATTCCTAATTAGTTCCTAAATGATCCTAACCTATCCTAAACATTCCTAAATCAATCCTAATGTTTTTTTCTTGGTTAAAAAAAATGTATTTTGGAAAAATATTTAATGTTTTCAAAAAATTTCATGCATGAGTCAATCTAGGAACCTCTTTTTGGGTCTAAAACTGAATTCTAGAACACCAAATCTTGAATGAATCTATAGAAGTGAACCAAAGTCCAAAGAGTCATTTCCTTTCAATCTCAAAGAGAACACAAATCTTGAATTCCTTAAAGTGAAAATGAAGTAATTTCATTCCATTTCAAAGTTCAAATCAGGTTCCTAAAGAAGAAAAAACTCAATCTTGAATGCCAAAGTAAACAAACTTGCGATTTCTTCAAAATATTTCTTGTCTTCCAGGAATGAAAAAAATCAAAATCTTAATAAAATATGTTTGTAAGCTTTCATTTCAAATCACTAAATCAATTTGCGAAATAAATCTTCTTGGTGTACTTGTTAAGAGTTTCCAATTCTGCAAATCCTTGTTAGCTAAGTGACGTGAAAAAGGTTGAACTTGGAAAAGTTCACTTATTTTACTTATAGAGAAGCCTATCTAGAGAGAAAAGTGCTTCCTCTTTAGAGAATGACTTCAAACCAGTACTTCCCCAGTTGTTATATAAATAAAGTATTGAGAAAACTCTCACTTCATCCCTTCAAGCTCGAGCGATGCATGTTGATGGTAGCCCGAGGTAGGTGAATATCCCTACTATTTTGGCATAGTCAACTAGGATCTTAAGTGATTCACATGCATACAAACAAATTGGGAGGACTCCAAGAACCAAAATAAACCACTTGATAAATCAGAGGCTTCCTGATCTACTCCTGAAGGTACCAAAATCTTTGTCCAAAAATTGATACTAGTGGTTTCCAGGATCACCTTAAGACACTTACCATATGTATCCCTTTTGGGGATATCAAGCTACGGGAAAAGATTTTGATACTAGCCTTCCCTTAGGTAGTCTTTCTAGTGTTTGTTTTGAAGTTCCAAACTCAGAACACTTTTCAAAACATACACATCTTTTGGAACCATTATTAGAGTTAGTGGTCAATCTTTTGCTTGTATCCCACAAAGTTGCTTTTTCCTTTGTCGAGATTTCTTTCAGAGTATCTTTTATTGAGTTTTGTCTTTTTCCATTGGAGACATCAGAATTGATCCAAATCTTGACCAAAGTTATTCAAACACCCTTGCAAAAAGAGATCCTTCATAATCAGATACCTAAAGCTTTATTTTAATATAATTTCCAAACCTTTCCAAGATATGTCTGAATCAATCAAACACAAGAAAGCCAAGCTTCCCAATTCCATAGTCCATCAAGAGAAAAGGGTTGCAGAAAGAAACCTAAAAGATCACCAACCTTCCCTGAAGGAAATCCAAGTAGAAGAAAAATATCAAGATAAACTAGGTAACTTGGGCTATAATGCAAGAGTGAAGTAGTTTGCATACTGGTTCCAGGTTAATCACCGCTATATCAACCTAGAGAGCGAAGAATAGTTTGGCCCATCGTATATCCACCATTCCTTGAGAATCCCACAATCCTATCTTGGCATCCTCTTGCATCCTAGATTGTCCTTAGATTCATCATTGCATCACCATCCATCCTTAGGTGCATTTTTATCATCTTCCTAGTTGCATCATAGGTCATCTTTTTTAGCTACATCTAGGTCATCCTCTTAGAATAGAATCATTCAGTTATCCTTTATCATCCTTCCATCAGAAATCCACAAATCATAATCCTTGTCATTATCCTTCATTCTGATCCCAAATCCAAACATCCAAACATCCAAGTAAGAAACAGTCATCCTTGAACCAAATCTAGTAAACCAAATCCCAAACACTTCATGTCCTATCCTTTGAGTTTCTTCAAAACCTTATCCTAAATCATAAATCTCCACCCTTTGGCAGAGCATTG
Organism: Chamaecyparis obtusa; assembly: GCA_027943335.1. NCBI lineage: Eukaryota > Viridiplantae > Streptophyta > Pinopsida > Cupressales > Cupressaceae > Chamaecyparis > Chamaecyparis obtusa. The sequence goes on along the minus strand of BSBK01001333.1, from coordinate 2,366,205 downwards.
TCTAGGCCATCCATAGTTGTCCTTGTAAGCCTCATCATCTTTAGTAAGAGATTGGCCTACATTCACAAGAATCCTATCAGCTGAAGATCATTAGTCTATCTTAGGTTAACAATGCAATCCTATTTGATCCTACATCAGGAAACAAAAAATCCTTTATGGACACTTAGTAATCTTCCACCATCTTCCACCAATGTTCCATCATCTCCTCAATCCAAACCAAGCATCCCACCATCTATCAGCATCCCATCATCCTTTAGTTGATCCAAATCCTTGCATCACATCTTATAAATCCACCATACTTAGAAATCCCTTTAGATTTGCATCCATTAATCCTTAGAGTTTTTAGGAAGCATCTTGCATCCACCCATCAGCTACATTTTCATTATTAGATCTTCATTCCATGTCTACCGAGACATGATCCAAGAAGAGAAGGAATATGGATCCCAATTTGACCACTAGTTCATCTAAACCTAACAATCCTACCAGTGCAATGGTAACCTACAATCAAAAAATTACACAAGTTGAGAATGTATGGGATGATCCCAATGGACCCCCCACTTCATTTTCCATGGAAATACTCATGAGCCATCCAGGGAATGCACAAATGGTGAGTGCAATCATTGATCAAAATCGATGGGTTATAATGGAAAAAATTGCAAAAGAGGGTACTTCCATTCCACCACATCTCCAACCCCTCATCCCCATCAAAAAAATCCACATTCCATTTGAAACCTACATCTCCATCATCCAAAAAATCCATGATCCCAACTTGCACATGTCTCAGGAAACCTCACCCATCCCCCATCTCTTGCAAAGAAGCTTCAAAAATCCCACAACACAAGAAATAGCATAATCCATTTTGTTTTACCTCATGGGAACACCATCATCTTCTATAGCATCTCAAGATGCCACTCAAGCCCAAACCTTCCCACAAAACCAACATCCACCTCCCACACAAGCCACTACACAAACATTTGCTCCACCATCAATGAACCAAGCAGCATCACCCTTTATGGGGGCAATGCAATCATTTCCCTCCTTCCCTCAAAAAACCTCCACATTAGCACCATCCTTCCTATGGGGAACACAAGCATCTTCTTCCACCCCCCAACAAGCATTCACCCAAGCACATGTTCCACCTCCACCTTTCATTTCTCACACAAAAGCCCAAAAAAATGCCTTCACAATAGAGATGTCTCAAAATCCACCACTCACATCCCAAACTCCCATCATCACTTCTACATCCTCCACATCGTAACTCCCACCATGAACCGGTTCTCATTGGGGCCTCAATTAAGTAGAAATACAAGCTTTTCTTATACCGACCCAATCCCACATATCCATGAATGCAAGCCAATAAGCCACTTTCCCTCAAGCAATGCAACAACAAAAATCACAACCTATGCTAGCTTCATCCTTTCCTTCATATACCAACTATCTATTTGTATCACCCACCATTTCTTAAATAGTTCCACCACCCCAACAATAGAGTTCATCTCATCTCACCAGCTACCTTGCGCAACCACCTCCAATCACCAGTTTTCTAACATCTGTTCCACCCCTAAGAAATGCAGGAATGCATTCGACCTACATCAACCAAGCCCAAAGCTAAGTGTATCAAGGCCAATACTATCAATAAGCTTCACCATTCCATTAGCCTCCTCCACCACAAAAATACTTCCCATTGCAATGCAACAACCTCCCATCATCTCCCAGCACCAACAAGCATCATCCTATCCAACACAACAATAATATCCCATCATCACCCAGTAATAAAATCCCATCATACCCCAATAGAAATAATCCACTTCATATCCTCCACAATAATATGCTCCCACACCTCAACAAAAATATCATCCCTAGAAACCATCACCCCAACATCCATTCCAATCTACCTATCTTTCTAGGAAGTCCCCATATCCCACTCCATAATATCCACCACAAAATCATCCTTATTCACCAGCACCATTAGATCCTTTCCTAATGGGAGTACCCACTCCAATGCTAATCAATGCCAAGTGGGAATAAATGAAGAATGCTCTTAAAGAGCTCAAGGCCAGAACAGAGGGCAAGGCCTTCAAGTTTGACAAGGTCTATCCATTTGACAGATCAATCATAATAATCCCCTTTCCCAAACATTTTGAGACACCTAAGTTTGAAAAATATTGAGGGAAAGGAGATCTAGTGAGTCATATAAAGGAGTTCTATATGGCATGTCAAGAAGTGGCCTACAGTGACAATTTCATTATGCACTTATTTCCCAAAATATTGGGAGGAACTACTATTGAGTGGTTCTACAAAATACCTTATGAGACAGTGACAACCTTTGTCAAACTCTTTGAGAATTTTGTTTCCCAATATGCCCACAATGTCAAGAATGAGTTGTCTTTTCTAGACCTTTGCAACTCAAAATAGAAAGGAGGAGAAATCCTAGCCGATTACTTGCAATGATGGAAGAACCTCACTACTAGGTTATCATATCAACCCCCTAAGAAACATCTTACAAAGATCTTCATTGATAAACTACATCCCAAACTATCCCACTTCATGAGGATGAACTGCATTCAAACATATCAAGATATCAAAGGCAAAGGGATAGATATTGAAAGAGGCCTCTTAGATGAAGGCATGATCTGGCATTACAAGGATGATTCCCACATCAAGCCTAGTAATGAAAAACCCCACTACTGAAATAGAAACAAGAATGTTGTTACCGATGGAACCAATTACATCAAGCATATCTAGGTTATTGTGGCCGATCCTACACCAACTCCTACATATCAAAAGTAACAACTCAAAATCAATCAGTAGTCTATATAGAATTACCCACAACAAGAAAATGAAGGAAACCAATAAAATCAAGCCAATGCCATATCCACTACTCCAAATTAGAATAGGCCTCAAGTCCAAACTCACCAAAAGAGAACCTTCACCCCTCTTTGTGAACCACTGGAAATAATATTTCATTGAATGGACAAGGCCAATCTAATCACTTACCCACCAACCCAGCAATTTGATGAAGCCACTCCCAGGCCCAACTAGTATAAAGATCACAAGTACTATGATTATCATCCTGTCAAAGGACATGAAACCTTAAGGTGCATGAAATTAAAGCACTATATCCAAGATCTTATTGACAGAAAGAAGATCCACATGGACACAGTAGCCCAAGCCTCACCTAATGCCAATCTATAGATATATTAGAATGTGTTCCCTCAATACAACACTGGGAAGAACCATGTCAATGCCAATCTTCCACCCCAGAACCAAGGAAAAGGCAAGCAAGGAGACCATGCTGACCATAAAGACTATACTACTACCCATATCAACTGTGACAAATTCATTGGATGCGTAACCCAAGTTGAACCTATAGTCAATGTCATCCATGTCAAGAGAGTAGATAGTCAATGTGCATTCACCACACATAGGGGCCAAATATCTATTACTAGTACTAATCCAAGGCCAACTCACAATACCCAATAAAATCTACTAGAACACATTGGGAATACACCTTCCTAAATCTCAATCCTCAACCTTCTCCACACTTCACCCATCCATTAATAAATCCTCAACCGAGCCCTCCAAGAAGGACATGTCCCCATAGATATAAATACCATCTAGTTTGAGAACCTTGTGGGACATTTATCAACATCCTATGGTCTTTCCTTCAAGCCATTTGATATACCAGATCTTGAGCCTGACCACAATCTCCCTCTCTACATCATCATCATGGTCAAAGACTTTTCCATTAAAAGGGTCATGATAGATAATGGCTCAGCCCTAAACTTGTGTACTTTGAATTTCATTCAAAAAATAAGGCTCACGAAGGCTGACATATCACATGATATCATCACCATCAAGGCATATGATAACTTGGAGTGTACCTGTAAAGGTGCCATTCTTTTTCCTATCAAGCTAGGCCCTACAACTCAAGACACCATCTACCACATTGTTCATCTTGATCTACCATATAACATCCTCCTCAGCTGACCATGGATCCATTCTATCAAAGTTGTACCATCTACTTATTGTGTATAGGGAAATGTACCTTCATAGAATTAGTACTTACCAATAAATGAAATAGAAACTAAATAAACCACAATTATTACTCTATTTAACAAATAAAGCACAATTAAGCATGATATGGCTCTCTATTTAAGAGTGTTAATGTGAAGCTCTCAACAAGCTACCATTAATGACAGTCCTAGAATGAGAAATGATAATGATAAAGAAAATGCTAAAAATTAATCAAATTGAAATACTCAAATTAACTCTAAATTATCTTTTTAGCTCTAATTCTCAAGAGGTTAGATGCAATTCTCAGATGTGTGGTTATGAATTATGATTGATTTTAGCCTTCCTTTTATAGATTTATGCAAGGGTAGGGGGTGTAGTTGTGTTGATCATGATTAAGCTTGAGTCGAGTCTTTGGTTCCACCCTTTGAAGACAATTTAAATATTGTGTCCTCAAAGCTTGGGACAAGTAGACAAGATGAGTGGACATGATGCTCTTTCACTTTGAGTGATTGAGATTGAATTTGGCTTAATACATGTGAATGCATTTCTCAAATCCTATTGGTTGATTGATTTTCCTCCCCTTTTGATTGTTGAGAGAAATTAGGATTTATTAATTGATTTTAATCCATTTATTTAGCCATGCACCCCTTGAATGGGTTGAATTTGATTTAATTCAAAACTATTAATAGAATTAATTGCACATTGATTTGATTTCACTTGATTAAAATGCTCTCAATTTTGATTTATCTTGAATTAAGACTTGATTTTAATTTTGATTGGCTAAATGTTTGATTTGATTCAATTGCCTTGATCTTGTCCTTGATTTTCTTTGATTTACTTTGATTTATTTTGATTTATTACTTAATTGCCTTTGTTCATTTTCAGGTGATTGCAAATGCTCCTCTTTGAGTTGATGTGTGAAGAATCTCAGTTCAAAGAATATTCTGATTTTGCTAATGATAGGTCTTGATTTAACTGATGGTCGATCTTTGATGTCCATTTGATATTATTTGATGATCGATTCTTGATATCTGATATGAAATTGATGCGGTTCTGATGATGTTCATTCAATTAATGTTGTTTTTTTTATGGTCATTCTAATTATTGGTCCTTGATATGATGGTTGATTTGATGAAATATTTTTATGTGATACTTGATTGTATGATATACTTTGATGTGATGCCCCATTCGATTGATTAACAAAAAAAATTTTGATAAAAGCTTGCGCTTTGATTTGATGGTTGATCTCCTGATTCAATGATGATGTTGTTGATGTTGATTATCCAATGGAATGCCCTATGAAAAATGGAATAAAATTTGATCGATGATTGAAAATTTTGATGATTTAGGTCAATGTACTTTGATTTAGGTCAATTTATAATAAATTTTGATTTCATTTCTAATATTTTTTTTAATATTTATAATGACTGATGAACTACAATTGATTTAGAACATTGAATGAAGAATCTATGATTTAAGATCACTAAGGAGTTTCTGATTAGATATGCAAGATGATTAAATCAGTATTATGTTGTTATTGATGTCAACTAGCTTGACAGTACTTATCTTGTAAGTTACTATACCGATACATTTGAAGAAAGGTGAAAGAGATGGAGAACATAAATATCTACATGAGGGAGATGCATATGTCAGATGAGGATAAGGAATACGCTGAGTAACTTGTTGATGAGTCTATGACTTGATGATATTGACTTTATTATGTTGCATTCATCTATGATGAAGAATAGAGAAAAAAGACACAAAGTAGTGTTGTTGGTAAATGAAGCATTCTAGTATACACTGATGGAGTGTAGTATATACTAAGCATAGTGTTAATTGAGCTTGTGTTCACCAACGCATTTCTTTATTAACTGAGAAAAATAGAAAGGAATTAAATGATCAGTTTAGCTGATAAAGTGATGAGCTGTAAAGTGTATGAAATCAAGATAAGAGATAAGGTTTGTTATGAAGATCGATGGCTAATATAATTCAAGGAAGATCTAATGGAGCAGATTGAAACATGTTACTGACACATCAGCTGAAGAAGGTTAGAGCAGAAAAATCAATGAATAAGATTAAGCGGCAAAATATGATGGACAAAAATAAAATAATTTACTCATCTATATAAGAGACATTGTTTTCATTGTTGAAAGAATGCTGGAAGAAGAAGATACTACAAAATTATCACATGAAGGAGTTTTCATGCATTCTAATCATACTAGTTAGTGAGAACCAAACTAAAAAACAATTACCGAGCTACAAAGAGTAATTACCGATGAACAGTAAGTTGATATAGTATTGAAATTGAAGTGATATATTGATCAAAAAGATTTGAATGAGCTGAACATTGATCTGTAAACTAAAATTGAAGTTGTTTCAAGGAAAATCATCTACTATTACATATTTAACCATTGTACATAGTCAAATCTCTTAACCAAGTGGACTAAGAAAGTCTTTTTGATTCTCATTCATAGAGTGAACATTGTTATCCTGTCAACCCCAGAGTGACTGCTGGTTGGACGATAACTTCTAGTCTAAAATCCTATAACAAGGTCACACCTAACAATGTGTTTGTAAACCTTTAACAGGGTCAGATCTTCACCGACCTCACTTCAGAAGAGTGAACATTTTGGGTTACCGGTCCCAGGTGGTTTTTCCCTTCATAGGGTTTCCACGTTAAATCTCGTGTTATGTGTTGATTGTGATATTTGTTTGTTATCATACTTTGCATATTACATGTTAGAATTGATCAATAAAAACACAGATAGTGAAAGTACTTTATGTTTACCGAGTAACAAAAGGTGAAGAATTTGTTTTGGATTATACATTTTGTTTTGGGATATTGGATAATTGATTCATCCCCCCTCTCAGTTATTCTAACAATTGGTATCAAAGCTGTGGTTTCTTAGAATAGAGTTTCAAGGACTCCAGCAAAAAGGTCTCAAGATGTATAAGAGGGAAGTGCCAAAGCTGAACAAAGAGAACTTCACAGTATGGCAGACCCAGATGAAGTTGCACATATCTAGAATTGGGAATTCTATAGTAGAACTAATGCAAAATGGATACGTTGAACCAACACCAGGTCCCCTGACACTTGATCAACTGAAGGATAGACATGAACACAATATTACTATGATGGAACTTGTTGCTACCTATACCGATGCTGAATTTGAAGACATTAAGGGATGCACAACTGCTAAAGCCATGTGGGATAAACTGACTCTAATATACAATGGAGATTTGAATGTTAAGAGAGCCAGAGCAGAAAGCCTAAGAGGTCTATTTGATGATATGAAGATGAAAGAAGGTGAGAACATTGTGCAATACACAAATAGACTAAAAGAGGTAGTACATGCTATTAGAGCATCAGATGGAATTATTGAGGATGAAATAGTGATAAGAAAGATTCTTAGAACTTTGCTACCAGTTTATGCGATGAGGATCTTTATAATTCATGAAACAAGGGCTACATCTAGCCTTACTCTTGACACACTAATCTATAAGATTACAACCTTTGAATTGAATAATTTTGACAATAGTGTTGTACCTTCTATTGAATCCACTTTCATGTCTTCTTTGAAGATTGGTAAGTCTGGTAGTAGGAATAGTAAGAATAATGATAGTGACAGTGGTACCGATGATGAACTTGATGAGCATGAAGCTCTTATGGTCAGAAGATTACCCAAAGGTAAAGGAAGGTATAAAGGTAAGCTACCTTTGGCATGCTTTAATTGTAAAGAAGTTGGCTGCATCACTGCTAGATGTCCAAATAAGAAAGATGATGATAGATCCAAAGATCAATCTAAAGGAGCTATGGGAGAAGAGTCAATAGAGGTTGCATACATAATAATAGAGATAACCAAGATAGCTATGACAAAGGGAAAAAGGTATGTTACATAGCCAAAGAATTTGAATTTGAATTTGATACTGATGATGATGTAGAAACTTAGTATTTGTTGCTATGAAAGATGATTCAGAGGAAGAAGAGAAACATGAAGAAACAATAATGATCTCTAAAGTAAATAGAAATGACACATGGATCATAAACAGTGGCTGTACACATCATATGACTGGTGATATAGAGAAATTTGATCTACTTGATGAATACGATGGAGGATCAGTAAGGATGGGAAATGATGCACCCTATATGCTAAGAGGTAAAGGTTCAGTGTTGATTAATGATAGAATAAAATGTGAAAATGCATACTGGGTAGATGGACTGAACCATAATTTGCTAAGTGTGGCACAATTGAATAACTCAGGCCACCGACTTTCTTTTGAGAGTAGAAAGGTAAAAATCTATGATGATGGAGGAAGACTTGTCAAAACTAGTACACAATCTAGAGGTAATCTATTTTATCTTGATATTGATCAGTCTTCTTGTTTATTAATGAAAGATGAAGATGCAAGGTTGTGGCATAAAAGGTTATGCCATGTGAACTTTGATAGCATGATCAAGATTTGTAAGAGTAAAAGAGTTAAAGGGTTGCATAACCTATCAAAACCAGAGCATGCTATGTGTCATGAATATCAGAAAGGTAAGATGACTAAGTCTAGTTTTAAAAGCATAGACTACTCAACAAAGAAGATACTTGATTTGGTTCATTGACCTATGTGGTCCTATGAGAACTCAAAGTTATTATGGTGATAGATACTTTATTCTTTTTGTTGATGACTATACTAGACTGATGACAGTTATGTTCTTAAAAGAAAAATCTAAAGCATTTAAGATGTTTAAGTGGTATAAGGTAAAGGTAGAAAAAGAGACTGGAAAAGAAATAAAATGCTTAAGATCTGATAGAGGAGGTGAATTTATCTCTGATGAATTTACTAATTTCTATAATGAGCATGGTATCAAAAGACAAGTCTCTGCACCAAGAACACCTCAGCAAAATGGGATTGTGGAAAGAAGGAACAAGTCAATCATTGACTGTGCAAGAACACTAATGTTGCAAAAGAATATTTCTCAGACATACTAGAGGGAAGCTATTAGTATAGTTGTATATGTGTTTAACTGAGTACAACTAAAGAGTGACACCAATCGGACACCCTATGAACTATGGTTTGGACACAAACCTACTGCAAGTTATTTCAAGATTTTTGGAAGCAAATGTTTTATTCTGAAAGATGAGAGAATTGGGAAATTTGATTCTAAACGTGATGAAGGAACATTCTTAGGATATTCTAAAAAGAGTAAAGAATGCAAATGTCTAAATAAGGTTACAAATAAGATAATTGAAAGTACTAATGTCCGTCTTGATGAGTTTGATGAAAAGAACATAGAGGGAGCTAGAAACAAACTGGAAGACTATGGTAGATTCACTTACATTAAAAATCCTAACTATCTACTAAAGTCACAATCTATGATAATCGGTCAGCAGGAAAATAACCCTGAGGAATAGGAAAGGGAAATCAATGAATAAGATGGAGCTACCGGGCAAGCACATGAACCTAAATAGGATGAACAAGAAAGGAGAAACTGATTACTGGCTAGTTTTTTCATAAGACATCATCCTGAGACACAAATTATTGGAGATAGACAAGTTGGCATGCAGACAAAAAGAAAAGCAAGACAAGGTACATGTCTAGTTTGTGAATTTGAACCAAAAAATGTGAAAGTTGCATTAGAAAATGAAGAATGGGTTAATGCAATGAAAGAGAAAATAGAACAAATAGAGAAGAATAGAACTTGGTCCTTAGTACCCCGACCTAAAGATAAAAATGTTATCGGTACTAAATGGATATTCAAGAACAAATTGAATGAAATTGGTGAAGTGACAAGAAATAAAGCAAGATTGGTATGCAAGGGATATCCATAGGAAGAAGGCATTGACTATGATGAAACATTTTCACCTATTGCTAGATTGGAAGGGGTTAGAATGCTACTTGCATATGCTACACACAAGAAATTTAGAGTTTATCAAATGGATGTGAAGTCAGCATTTTTGAATGGTATACTTGAAGAAGAGGTCTACATAGAACAACCTGAAGGATTCATTGATCCAGAAAACAAAAACATGGCATGTAGATTACACAAAGTGTTATATGGTTTGAAGCAAGCACCAAGAGCCTGATATGAAAGGCTGCATACTTACTTGTTAAGTATTGAATTTGTAAGAACTAGTGAAAACAATAATTTGTACATGAAAGGTGATACTGATGACACTATTCTTATTGCTGAAATTTTTGTTGATGATATTATTTTTGAGGTCAAGATCATGTATGTAAATCTTTTGTTGATGACATGAGGAAGTCTTAAAGACATTTGGCATGGAAGATGCTAAACTTGTGGGAACACTGCTGGCTACTAGATGTAAACTGACAAAGGAATATGAAACTACAGAGGTAAACTAGACACTTTACCAATCCATGATTGGTAAGCTAATGTATGTGGTTCATAGTAGACCAGATATAGCACATGATGTGGGAATTGTTGCTAGATTTTTTGTAGTCCTAGATAATCACACATGATTGCTACTAAAAGGATCTTACCATACCTAAAAAAGAAAGAGGATTATGGTTTATGGTATCCTAAGGAAGGTCAGTTTGAACTGATGGTCTATACCAATGTTGATTGCTGGAAATGTGGATGACAGAAAAAGCACCACCAGATGAGCATTCTATTAGAAATAGGGAATACTAAGAGGGGGGGTGAATCAATATTCTACAAACTTTCTCTTTTTCCCAATTATGGATATAACAGATTATCTTTATACATGCATAACATAAGAAGCTAAACAATATGCATAGCAATGGAAATAAAGAACTCATAACACATGATATGTTCTTGAGGAAACCCTAGCCAAGGGAAAACCCTAGTGGGGATGTTACCCACAAAGATCCACTAATCAAAAGTATCCTGTTAGAAGCCTCAACCCTGTTAGGAGTTGTCAATACAAAATTTGATTACCAGATGAGCCCACTACCCAAACAAGTAATGTACAATGTATACTTATTACAAAATGGATTAAGGTATATAACCTTATGCTTCTTGCATCAATATCTTTTCGCTGCTCTTACATTCACATCATATCATTACAATATTACATCATCACTTCTCTTCTTAAAATTACAATTACATATATACAAGTTATTAAAGATAATAACTTTACATGGTTAGCTTCCATATATCTTTACCTAAGAGTTAACATCTAGGATGTCATCCCTTTATATTGTTAAGTCATTATTTTGATAATCAAAATAATCCCTTTACTCTTTACCAATTCTGCCTTCATATTATGTCCTATCGGCTTAACATTATCTTTGGTAAAACTATCATAACTAATTCTGTACATGCTATGTTGGTGTTCAAAATGGACGCTTATGCTCTTAGGCTACCAATATACCCTCAGATAGATTTTAGGAGTGGTTAGTTCCAAAATGTGTAGGGATCTTAGGCTAACTGGACCAACTATAGGGACAAGACTGTCCTCTTCACTTCTGGCTCTACAAAACCAAGGTAGGTGCACCTAACCTAGTGAAAACTACACTTCACACACCAAAGACTAGGTCTAGACAATAGATTGATAGTAAGAAAGTACTGAATGCTAACCTCACATTCATTGACTCTCCATTACTATAGGGTGACAAAACCACATAGCCAACTACTTAAAGCTTAAAAAGGTTATCGATTTCAATATTTTTGGGATGCAATAACTTCAACTAGTGTATGCTAAAAGAAGAGATACTCATTTAGGCTAGTGCCTCATCCATTGGGCAAGAGTCCTTAGACACAAAGACACACAAATTTGAGAATACCTAAGAATTCATAGCCATAAATACATTTATCCTAATCTTTACTGCTTATAAGACATCCTTACATAGACAAGGGGAAAACTCATATCCCACCGAGAGCATAATTTAATCCAATCCTAGATTAGAACTCAAGAGTGATGATACATAAATACAAACAATATGTAATGAGCTAGAAAACTCAAAGCTTACTTCACTTGACACAAAGGAGAGATAATAACCAGATAATTGTATTAAGTATGATGAATTCCTTCTATGTATACAATGAACTAAAAAGCACCCTACTTGCAAACTATAGCTTAGACCTACAACTTTCTTCTTTCATTAATAAACACTGAGTCAAAAAACTATTACAGAACCCTAGGACCAAAGACTCAGGAATGAGTTTCAACTTTGCAAATGGAACCCCTACAAAATAAAAAATTCAACATTATATACCACTGGTTACTTTGGAATCCCAAAAAAGTTAGGATGCAAAAAGCTATGGATAACCAGGGTAAGGGTTAGGTTTTCCACCCACCATACAATTCAAACATATCAGAAATTAATACACTGGGAGGGAAAACCAAGCAAAACCTAAGCAATTAGATCAAAAATCCAATCTTCACTTATGGTAAATCCTCTAGAAATGTACTAAAGATAAAGAAACTCTTGAAAATTCATCTAATTTGACTCCTGCAACATGCCTTGAGCACCATTATTCATTCTCCCCATGGCATAAAACTCCCTGTAATCAATCATCACACTTGCTGGACAACACTGCAACGATCAGCACCACCAAACTAATCAAATCTGGCCGTGAAAGCACTAAAAACCAATCCTTTATGTCATTGGAAACCCTCTAGAAATTTGAATTCAAATTGTAATGGTTACTTTATGGCCCAAACAACAAATCAGTGGTCATAATTCAAACTTAGATCAACTTTATGTCATGACTGTCCGATCCTTCCCTTTCGCAAGCTTTATGATCTTAACCTTTAATAGGAATCCTAGTTTACATTTAGTGACCATGCGACAAAGCTATCTCATTCATGATATGAAACCCCAACTCATGTTTAACCTTAGTGAATCAGTGAACAAAGGAAGACACTTAACCTCAGTTCATAATTGGTGAATGGGCAACTGAAGGAAATCCACCAGTTCGCTGAACATTTTTCCTCTGTGCCAGTTTATTTAGCTACTACGCGAACACTTGTTTTCCAAATTGCCAGAACTTTTAGCACTTCACCATTTTATTATGCAAAAGAGCGAAACCTTTGAATTTTTTCAGCACCGCTAACCCTTTGTCAGATCCACCAAAAAGACTGAGAGATTCACTAGGCCCACATCAAGAAGATTGACGGCCATCTGAAGATCCCATAGACCTCTGAGATTCCATCAGATTATAAGACATCCATAAAATTAAGAATCTCTCCCTACCCTAACAACCATCTGACATCGAAAGAGATCAATGACCATCTTAAGTTGGCATGTGTTAAAGAAAACCCTTAAGATCATACACTGGTCGTTGATGCTCTAACAATGTCATAACTGAACTTGGAAATCCTGGCCCCACTGATGTGTCCACATACCTATAATCCATAGCCAATAAAAACCTGACACCTCAGCAACACATGGCAATCAGTCCCACTATTCTTGGCAAGCACTTAACCCTTTGACCACTCAGTGAATACATGACTGCAGGGAAACTCCAAGTCACAGAACAAAAAACTTAACCCATGTTAGATCAAATGATTCAGTGAACAAAGCTTTTCACTGAATCGCAAAGTCCTTTCATAAACTCAGGTTACTCTTCATGAACTAGTGAATACATAAAAATTATTGAGGGCCCACTCAAGATCTAGTGAATTAGCGACCAAAGAGATTTCACCAATTTGCAACAAAACTTGAAACACTGCCACATTATCTAGAGATTCAGCGAACACGTATTCACTAAATCACCATAGGAATTTAGAACCTTGCCAAAAACCTTGCGAACCAATGTACACCAAAGAATTTTATCAGGACCACCAAAGATTTAACCGCTCTACCAAAAACTTAGACCAAAAACTGGGCCCACCCTAAATGAGATCAATGGTTGTCGCAAAAGTGCATACCTCTGACAAATTCTATCAGATCTTATGACAACTGTTAGATCAACTTTTTATACTAATCTATAGATTCTCTGACATAGGACCCTATGACATAAGTCGACTCAGCAGCCTATGGACCAATCAGATACCACCAAATCAGCACACCTAGCAAGTGGACCCACTTGAAGGGAAAAGCTACATCACAACAAGAAATAAATGGCGGGTGCAAGATTTGATGGGCCAGAAAGATTCTATCTACTTATAAGACAACCGTTGATTTGGAATCTCACTGCAGGGCACCTCCACTTCAAGAATGAGTGACTAAGGGAAAAAGATAACAGTGTTTTCCAAGTCGCTAGATAAAAAGATAAGACCACTAGGCATTTAGAGATTACACAAACACTGTTCGCTGAACCACCGAAAAGATTATAAGTCATGAAAAAGTATTACTCAATTCAGCAAACATTAGGAGAGAAAATAACCATGTGCACTAAGGGATTCTTAAGTGGTGCAAAAAGGTAACACAAAATTAGAACAAGGCAAGACAAAACAAGGGTTTTTTCATGGCAACAGCTAGATTTTTGAATTTTTGCCTAGGGTTTTGCCAGAAATAAGGAGAAAAGGATGCAAAGGCCAAGGAAAAGGGGATGAAGCCGTGAAAATTTTTACCAGTGCTAATAGTGGCTCATACTCAACGATGTGTATCTCCTATAGATACAACGAGCAAGCTAGAATCTCCTGGAAGAGCAGACCAACTCAAAACTTTGACCCAAAAAAAACAAAAATAGATGACTGTACAGGGGAAAACCTAAACTATTGTTCATGGAAAAGATTCTTCAGGAGAAGTAAAACTTTAGGAATTGTCCATGAATAGGCAATTCCAAAGTACCACTAGTTAAATCCTTCAAGACATAAGAGTTTGTCCCCCATTTGCTTTCAATAAGATAAGGGCCCAACCAAATTGGATCAAATTTTCCCTACTTCCCCTTATCTTCTAACCTTGCATTCCACATCAAGACAAGGTCATCAATTTAAAAAATCCTTTGAGTAGCCCTCCTATCAAAAAAATTCTTACATTGTCTCTGCAATGTCTCATTCCTTTCATGTGCATCTCTCCTTACCTCCTCCAACTAGATCAGCTCATCCATTCTTACTCTCATCTCATCACTCAAATCTTCATCATATGCCTGGATGAACCTATACATCTACAACAAATTATTTTGAGGTAATCTAGCACTTATTCCATATACCAAATCAAATGGAGCACAACCTATGGCCTTCTTAATAGTTACCTTGTTAGCCCATAGTGCCCACCATAACTTTGAGTCCCAGGCTTTCTTATTTCTATCCAACACCCTTTTGAGAATATTGATTAAACTTTTGTTACTAGACTCAGCTTGGCCATTTCCTTGTGGATGATATGGGGAAGAAAATGAAATGTGTATCCCATATTGCTAACAAAAATCATTAAACTCCCATGATCTAAAACACATTGCATTATCAACGATAATTACCTCTAGGCAACCAAACCTGGTAAGGATGTTCTACATCACAAAGTCTGCTACCACTTTGCTAGTAGCTTTTCTAGTAGGGATAGCTTCAACCCACTTGGTAAAATAGTCTATTGCCACTAGTATGTAAGAATGTCCACCACTAGACTTATTTGGAATCTCCCTAATAATTTCAATACCCCACTTCTGGAAAGGAGCCTGAAATGCAACAGGTCTGCATGGCCAATTCCCATTAAATTTCAACTTTCCAGTAAATCTTTGACATGCATCACATCTTCTTACAAACTGATGTGTATCCTTAAAAATTGTAGGCCACCAAAATCTAGACCTAAAGATCTTGTGAGCTATGGTCTTTTCCATATAGTGTCCTCCACACACACCTTGGTGCATTTCCTTTAATAGAGTCTCAGACCCCTCATGGTCTATACACTTTAGCAATACTCCTTTGTTTCTTCTCCACCATAACTTACCATGTATAATGTCATACCTTGCTAATTCCAACTTGATAGTTCTCCTTCTATTTTCATCCATCTCAGGGGGAAGAACCAATTTCTGCAAGTAACCAATAACATCTTTGTACCAATCACAATAATCCAAATCACAAACGTAGGGCCTTTGTTCTTCTTCTAGCACATTTATATGACTCAAAACTAAATTGCTTTGTGCCATCAATTTTGCAAGACCTAAGCCTCTCACCAATTTTTTAATCTGGATGTCAATATTAAATTCTTGGATCCTATTGATCCATCTACATCTTTTTCCTAAAACCTCTTGTTGCACCAATATATCCTTGATTGCAGCACTAGGAACATAAGAAACCACCTTGGCTCCTACAAGATAACATCTAAAAGCCTTGACCACTTTGACTAAGGCATAAGCCTATTTCTCAGTAATATCATATTTCAATTCTACTGCTTGTGAGGATTTACTAAAAAATGATATGGGTTGTTCATATCCATCTGAATTCTTTTGTAATAAAACTCCTGCAACTATATGACAAGAAGCAAAAGAAAATATCTGCATGGGCTTACCATAATCTGGTGTCCTCAAAACTAGAGCATCCTTGATGACCCTTTTGATACTTTTGAAAGATTCATCTTCTTCTTCATTTCATTCAATCTTTGCTTCTTTTTTCAACATTCTAGAGATCGGGAGACTAATTTTTGCAAAATTTGTAACAGATCTCCTTAGAAAATTTACCTGCCCAAAGAAAGACTATATTCCTTTAACATTTCTAGGAGGTGAAATCTTATCTATAGCCATAACCCTTTTAGGGTCAATTCTCACTCCATCCTTGGACACAATATGTCCTAAGATCTTTCCTTCCACAACACCAAAAGAACACTTCTTTGGATTCAAAGAAATCCCATACTCCAAAGCCCTAATAAAAATCTTCTCAAGATGCTCACAATGTTGATCTTCCTTTTTTGAATATGCTATGAGATCATCCTGATATACCACTAAGAATTTTTTTATGAAGTCTGCAAAGGCCACATCCATAGCTCTCTGAAAAGTAGCTCTTGCATTTTTCAGACCAAAAGGCATTCTAACATAAACATATGTTCCCCAAGGGGTAGTGAATGCAGTCTTAAACTGTTCTGACTCCTTGACCATGACCTGATTATATCTAGAGAAACCATCCATCATGGACATTAACTCTGATCCAGTAACCCTTTGCAGCATATTCTCCATATTAGGCAAACCATAATTGTCCTTCAAAGAATTGACATTCAAATTCCTAAAATCAACACATAACCTAATGTCACCATTCTTTTTTTTGACTGGAACCAAGTTTGACACCCAAGTAGAATGTCTAACATGCTTGATAATGCCAGGATCCATCAACTTTTTGAGTTCATCTTGCATTTTTGGTGCCAAGGTAGGGTTCACAGGCCTTAATTTTTTCCTAAAAGGTTTAGTTCCTTCCTTCAATGGTATTTCACACTGGAATAGATCTTCTCTACAGGCTTTCAAATCATCATAAGACCATGCAAAGACATGTCTAAATTTTTTGAGAAGATCAATCAGATTGTTCCTAGTTCTCTTGGACAAACATTTATCTATGTAAACATTTTTGGGTACTTGACTTGTTCCTAAATTTACTTCCTCCAAATCATTTATCTTATCAACAAATTTAGGAAAATGGGTCCTCTCTTTATCATCAAACGCCCTCTCAAGAGCAACCAATCCCTTTGGGATCCTATTTGATTTTAATTGCAAAACTTCCTTTCCAAGAACATTTTCTTTTCCATCTTTGATGTCAAGATAAGTGCTGAAATCCATTTCTTGGCCATCAAAATGAGATTCATACTGCAAAAACCTTAGTATATCCTGATCATCAGAGAATACCTGTCAATTCTCAACATTGTCTGGGATAGAAGGCCTAGACTTACACTCAATCCTAGATATCCCTACAAAGGTAATATCCTTTGGCCTTAATTCTATGTTTGCTAGTAAGTTAGCCATCCTATTTTGGCTTCTATCCACCCAATCAATACCAAAGGCATCAAAGCCTTCAATTTCATCCCAAACAACATTTCTATATTGTTTTAGCATTTGATTATTTGATGCATACTTTGATCTAATATAAGAAACTATTAACTTAGAGTCACAAATCACCCTAAGATGTTTGATCCCATGTTTTGATGCTTGTCTCAAACCAATCAGTAGGGCCTTATATTCAGCAACATTATTTGTGCAAGGGAACAAGAGAGTGAAAGAAAACTTAAAATTCTTACCACTTGGGGATATCAATAGCACTCCTGCTCCGGCACCTTCCTTGGAACTTGCTCTATCAAAATACAAAGTCCATAAGACATTACCTTCTACCATGTTATTTTCATCATCAACTAGAAGGACAGGCTTGACCATTTCTTGCACCTCTCTCTCTTGAACTTGGAAAGAACCAATGTCAGTGTCCACAAAAAAATTCATAGTGTCCTCTTCATCCTCCTCAATCATATGTGGAGTTCTAGCTTCCCTTGAAAATTTCACACTTTCTCCTTCAATGTTAAAAGTAGAAAAAGACAAATCACATTGAATACTTCCTCCCATAGAGGCACTCCATTTTCTAGATAACAACATTCCATACTAAGGAGGAATATCAACTACAAGAACACTCATAGTTAACTATTTGTCAGGAAATGCTGCTAATTTATAAGGCAAAGCCTTAATGGTACCAATAACTGGCACTTCTCTTGAGTCCATAGCTTGGCATCTCCCATAAGGTGTATCTACCTTTAGTCCTAATGACTTCATGATCTCTGCATACATGACAATGTTTGATGCTCCTGAATCAATCATGCAATTCTTCAACAATTTTCCATTTATCATAAGTGACAAGAAAAAAGGATTCACTATCCCTGATGCAGTATTTACAACGTTTGCATCCAAATACCTCTGAGGAATCTCAGAGACAATTTCTTCATTTTTACTATCAAGTGTGTCTTCTAAAGAAGCCACATGCTTATCACCTCTGTTCATTTCTTGGACCTTTATAGAAGAGGCACCATTTACCCAATCCAAGGCCTTGACCTTGTGCTCTTCTATTCTCATCATTTCTAACAATGGAACCTTGACAGTTATTTGTGAAAGCAATTTAGTCATATCTATGGGAACATATGTATGGTTACCCATGTCTTCCTTAATCATAGTGACATCTTTATCTTCTTTTTGGACAGTCAAATCAGACTTACCTTTGTGCACAAATTCATCTTCCTTCTAAGGTATAGGAACAACTATCTCTGGTGTCTTTGCTTTGCCCTGAGGTATTGCAGCAGGTCCTATTTTCCTTTTTACTTTAACCTTATTGAAATCACCAACACCTTTCTCCCTTTCCATATGCTATTGTGTACTCTTTTTTGGTTTCTTGATAAACATACTACTTGGTTTACCATTTGTGCTTCCAATTGTCCTATTTCTCAAATTATAATTGCTCCTGGCTTGAGTGACCATGTCTGTAGTGATTTGAGCAATTTCTTCATCAGAGGGTCTCCTTAAGGAAACATGCTCCTCACACTTCACTGTACCACATCCAACATCATCAAATTCTTCTTCCTCTTCATTAGTAGAGTCAACCTCATCCCATGCATGTGAAGAATTCATTGCACAACCACTCTGATCATATTGTTTATCTTGTTCTTGATTCTTAGATAAATTTAGAGCAATAACACAATGTTCTAGACTATGAGGAGATTGACAAGCAACACACCATGGGACATCATCATTCATATTGACTAAATTTCTCTGCAAAGGATCAAGAATCCTATCATCAGACCTATCCCTTTTAATTGGAAAAATGGGCTTGCCATCCTTCCACTGAGTATTGTATGGGTAATTCTGCATTTTTGGTTTCTTGGTAAAATTACTTGAAGTAGGTCGGTCATTTGTTACAACCCTATTGTTTCTTTTTTCATCAGGCTTTAGATCCTCTAAAGCACTTAGGATCTACTTTAGATTATCTTCCTCCTTTGGCTTAGAATTAGTAGACCTTCCCACCTCTTTCTTATTTTTTACTTGAGGCCTATAATCATCTCTTCTCCCTAATTTTCCTAATATTCTTCTATTACTCTCTATGTTGATAGCCAACTTGTAAGCCTCCCCAAGATTTCTAGGGTTCTTATCCCTTAAGAGGTAACCAATCTTTGCATCATTTAAGTATGTCATAAGACACACTCTATCATCTAACCTAATAACTTGTAGGAGCCTATGCATAGCCTTTTGGAATCTTATATTGAATTCAAGGACCTCTTCATTCTGATTTTTCTTTATGTTATTGAATTCATTCAAAATAAAACCCTCATTTGTTTTATCTCCATAATGCTCCTTGAAACAATTCTTAAATTCATTCCAAGATCCTATATTATCATGGGGCAATCCTCTAAACCAATCCCTAGCATCCTCGGTCAGAGATTGTACAAATAACTTCATTACAACATCATCAGGCTCAACATTATAATCATCTATTACATCCATAAAAAATTTTAGATATTCTTCACATGTAATGACATTGTTCCTAGCAAACTTAGGGAGCTTCTTTCTAATTTCATTAGGAACTACATTAGGATAACCAAGAATACCAAAAAGATAAGTTGTTTGTACTTTTCATGAACA
Organism: Chamaecyparis obtusa; assembly: GCA_027943335.1. Taxonomy (NCBI): domain Eukaryota; kingdom Viridiplantae; phylum Streptophyta; class Pinopsida; order Cupressales; family Cupressaceae; genus Chamaecyparis; species Chamaecyparis obtusa. Next base: position 2,345,741 of record BSBK01001333.1, on the reverse strand, counting down.
GGAACTCCTTGAGGTGGATCCATTCCTTGAGATGTAGATGTCCTTGTGTTTGAACCAGTAGGGATTTTAGTAGCACCTAGAATGCCATTTGTCTAATTTGCAAGGTTACCATGATTTCCACCTTGCCCCAAAAAAGAATCAGTAGCATTTGAAGGTCCTAAGGTATGCTTGAGAAAATCAATCTTCTTCCTCATTTCTACAGCAGTAGCCTCCATTTTTGCTTTCCCTAGTTCTTTAGCCCACATTTCTTTCTCTTTTCTAGCCTTCTCAAGGTCTGCATCTAGTCTCAACCCTTGATCTAATAGGTTTTCCACATGAACTTGTTCACTGATCTGAACTCCAACAATTTTCTATTTGCCCTTATCTCTAGGCCTAGCTATCTCATGTGTTTTATACATAATGGGCTGTTCCTCTGCTCTTTCAGGCTTCGAGACAAAATTAATTGCCTCCAAATCTAACAACTACCTCTTTAGCTGATCAGCCCTTATCATGGCTTGTCTTACTCTATCTTCTTTTTCTTTTTCTCTTTGCTATTTGATAGCAACTTGTTCTTGGACTCTTCTTTCCAATTCATAGACCTCCTCAAAGATATCCTCTAATTCAGGGAGAGTAGTCTCAGACTCAATATCTCCCACTTGAAATTCATCCTCATACTAGTTTAATCCCAAATCAACAGCCTCTTCATATTCTGAAATGTTTTCTTCTTGACTAGGCTTGGCTTGAGTTTCTTGTCTTGTATCTTTCTTATTTCTCCAAGTATGAGAAACATTTCTTTTCTTCTTTCCTCCCTTTATCTGACTAGGCCTAGAAGTTCTTGGAATACCTTCTCCCATTATGTTTTCAGGATGCTCCTTTCTCCAGGACCTAGTAACTTTGTAACTCATTTGTAAAAATCTACTCACTAGCACTGTTGCAGAGATGTTTGAGTCACCACCCAAGTATATTGGGAATCTTACAATAAAAATTCCTCACTAACAAATATTCAAATGAGATGACAAGACAAGGGACAAGAATAACCCTATCTTTTCCAATGATGACCTACTAGTTATAATAGAATTGTGTAACATTTCCCCAGTAGAGTCACCATCTTGTTGGTGTTCAAAATGGACACTTATGATCTTAGGCTACCAATATACCCTTAGATAGATTTTAGGAGTGGTTAGTTCCAAAATGTGTAGGGATCTTAGGGTGACTGGACCAACTATAGAGACAAGACTACCCTCTTCACTACTGGCTCTACAAAACCAAGGCGGGTGCACCTAACCCAATGAAAACTACACTTCACACACCAAAGATCGGGTCTAGACAACAGATTGATAGTAAGAAAGTACTAAATTCTAACCTCACATTCATTGACTCTCCATTACTATAGGGTGACAAAACCACACAACCAACTACTTAAAGCTTAAAAAGGTTATTGATTTCAATATTTTTGGGATGCAATAACTTCAACTAGTGTACGCTAACAAAAGAGATACTCATTTAGGCCAGTGCCTCATCCATTGGGAAAGAGTCCTTAGACACAAAGACACACAAATTTGAGAATACCTAATAATTCATAGCCATAAATACATTTATCCTAATCTTTACTGCTTACAAGACATCCTTACATAGACAAGGGGAAAACTCATATCCCGCCTAGAGCATAATTTAATCCAATCCTAGATTAGAACTCAAGAATGATGATACATACATACAAATTATATGTAATGAGAAAGAAAACTCAAAGCTTACTTGAGTTGACACAAAGGAGAGATAAGAACCAGATAATTGTATTAAGTATGATGAATTCCTTCTATGTATACAATGAACTACAAAGTACCCTACTTGCAAACTACAACCTAGACCTGCAACTTTCTTCTTTCATTAACAAACACTGAGTCAAAAAACTATTATAGAACCCTAGGACCGAAGACTCAGGACTGAGTTTGAACTTTGCAATTGGAACCCCTACAAAATAAAAAATTCAACATTATATACCATTGGTTACCTTGGAATCCCAAACAAGTTAGTATGCAACAAGCTATGGATAACTAGGGTAAGGGTTAAGTTTTCCACCCACCATACAATTCAAACATATCAAAAATTAATACACTGGGAGGGAAAACCAAGCAAACCTCAAGCAATCAGATAAAAAATCCAATCTTCACTTATGGTAAATCCTCTGGAAATGTACTGAAGATTAAGAAACTCTTGCAAATTCATCTAATTTGACTCCTGCAACACACCTTGAGCATGATTATTCATTCTCCCCATGGCATAAAACTCCTTGCAATCAATCATCACACTCACTGGACAACACTACAACGATCAGCACCACCAAACTAATCAAATCCTATGGTGAAAGCATTAAAAACCAATCCTTTCTATCATTGGAAACCCTCTAGAAATTTTAATTCAAATTGTAACGATTACTTTATGGCTCAAGAAGAAAATCGGCGGTCATAATTCAAACTGAGATCAACTTTATGTCATGACCATCTGATCCTTCCCTTTCATGGGCTTTATGATCTTCACCTTTAATAGGAATCCTGGTTTACATTTAGTGACCATATGATAAAGCTATCTCATTCATGAAATGAAACCCCAACTCATGTTTAACCTCAGTGAATCAGCGAACAAAGGAAGACATTTAACCTCAGTTCATAATTGGTGAATGGGCTAAAAGGTTTGGCGATTTGGCAAACAAGTTAAAATGGTGAAGTGCTAAAAGGTTTGGTGATTTGGCAAACAAGTTAAATGTCTTCCATTCACTAATTATGAACTAAAGGACAGTCCTATTTTTTAGGTACATGAACATGAAATGAAATGGTATTCGTAATGATGAATTTGTGTTTGATGACTGAAAGGTGTTTGGATGACAGAGATCAGATCAATGCCTAATCCTTTGGGCAAAGAGTCTAATATAAATCAATAGAGGAATTTCTAGGAAATACAGTGATATGCCTTACAAATGACATACAATTTGGATAGAGTGCCTTACAAACTATCTTCTCAATCTAGGTTTGCTACCATCAAGATCTTCCATAGATGTATTCATTCTCTAAAATTGCACATAAGGATTTAATTCTTTCCTTGAAAGAAACTCATACAGCAATTAGATAGCTGCCTTACAACTAGTATGTTCCAAATGCCTTACAAATAGAGATATATAAGAATAAACACAAAGAAAAGAGACACTAACAGAACCAAGGTATAAATTGTATTGTATTTCATAGAAGTGTATCAATACATACAAGTAAACTCTTTACCCAAAATCATAGAACCAATAATCTTCTTTGCAAAGCTTGTATTATCAGCATTTAACCATCAAGAATATGGAACCAGAGAATAGAATCCCTTGGATTGCCAAAGACTGGAACTAGGAACCAAAAGGATTGGAAATTAAAAAATCTAGGAGACCCAAAAAGTTTTAGAACCCTTACAAAATTAGAACTTTAACTACTTATACCACTAGCTATCTTGGAATCCTCAAAGAACTCAAGATGCAACAAGCTTTGGATAGCTAGGGTTAGGGCTTCACCCACTAAACCAACCAATATCAATCATTAACTAATTCCAGGGGAGAAAACCAAGCAACCTAGACAAATAGACCCAGAATTGATCTTCATCAATGAAAATCCTCTAATTTGTATCAAAGATCATGGAAACACCATGCCTTTCCAGTCTATTTGTACACTTGCAACATGCCTCATGCTTTATCTATGTCCATTTTATGATGATACAGGCATCTACAAACAATCATCAAACCCTCTGGACCACCCTGCAGCAGTCAGCATAACAACTTCATCAAATCCTACCGCTAAACCCATAAATTCTGGTCCTTTCTATCGCTGAGAAACCCTCAAAATTTTGAATTTGAATAACAATGACTACTTTATGGTGCTTGCAGTAAATTGACGGTCAAAATTTAAATCTTGATCAACTTTAAGTCACAGCCATCAAATCTTGTCCTTTTACGGGCTTTATGACTTAACTCATTGGATACCCCGGGTTAACCTCAATCGAACATGTGACAAGGCATTTTCCTGTTCATGAAAAGAAAACCTTAACCCATCTTGAACTATGTGACCTGGTGATTAAAGGAAAACATTTAACCTCGGTCCCATATTTACCGAACTGGTGACAAAAGGTTAGTGCCTATTCACCGAATGTCTCACCTTTCCGCCAATTCATTTAGTTATTACGTGAATGCTTGTTTGCTAGATCACCAGTCAATTTAGAGCATCACCAATTTATTGCATGAGTGAGTGAGGCCTTTGAAATTTTTTAGAACCACCAAACCCCTTTGTCAGAACCACTAAGCCTTCACCTGGGCCCACCTAGAAGATCAACGGTCGTCTCATCTTCGCATAGACCTCCCAAATTCCATCAAATCACATGCCCACCATCAGATTGAGAATCTTACCCTGCCCTGACAACCATCTAATAGGATATGAAATCAATAGATGGTGCATAATCTCAAGCCTCTAAAAAATTCAATGAGAACTTATGCCATTCATAGATTTTCTGACAGATGTCAGGGTCCCCTGACACGCCAGATACCAGGACCCATTGACACCCGCCAAGTCAAGACCTCATGGACCAATCATAGCCTACCAAATTAGCACACCTGGCATGTGGACCTGCCGCACCTTATCCCCTCTAAGAAAGATTGAATCGATGGTCATTACATGATCTTAAACCCCTGACAAATCCCATAAGATCATGTGCCCATCATTGATCGACTGATAGTGTCAGGACCCTCTGACACATCCAGAAACTAGGTCCCATTGACAACTACCAATGCGTTAATACATGGACCAATCAAATATCACCAACTATGCATACATGTCACTTTGGACCCACCTTTTAATCCTTTAGGAGATTGGATGACTATTGTTAAGGCATGATGTTAAAACCCATGCATCTTCCCTCAATGGTATAGCAATGATCATTGATTCTGCTCACTCGTTAACAAGTCAACAGGGAAGGAAGACAGGGCCTGTCAGGATAGATGGCACACAGTCACAAATTCACATGTTAGAGACCTCTAACACCAAACAATCTTGCGAATTAATGACAACCACATATTTTGAAAGGGTGAAACATAGGAAAATATTACTATGGGGGACTTAGGAAAAATTAATGCCGAAAGACTTAGGAACTTATTTTGCTGGGCACATGAAAATTTAGGAAAATAAAGGCTGCTAGGGAATAAAAATTTAATGCACATGCCTTTAAGAAATTTTAAGTGGCCTAAAAAGTAACATGAAATTAGAATAGGGCCAAGGGTAATTAGGGTTTTTATATGCAATGACTAGCTTTTTGAATTTCAAACAAGGGTTTTAGCTAGAAAATAGGGAAAAACAATTGTAGAGACTGGAAGAAAAAAGGTAGGGCCATGAAAATTTTGCAGGTGCCAAGAGTGGCTCTATCTAAGGATGTTGAAATGCAAGTTTTAACAAGAACCATAGGACTCTGGGACGCAGACCAAAAACCACTAGCCTAAGATAGGGAAAGAAACACACAACCTAAAAGGAAACCAACCTGTACAAAAATCTACAAAGTATTTATACATGCATGATAATAAAAAAATTAACTGAAAAAGGGCTTCAAGAATTGCCCATGTACTGGAAATTCAAAAACTCCACCATCCATGTTCTTCAGCAAGTAGGAATCCTTCCCAAAACTATCATGAATCACAAAAGGACCAAGCCAGTGTTATTCAAATTTCTTATGCTTCCCTTTATCTTTTGCCCTCACATTCCATTAAAGTACCAAATCATCAACCTTGAATTTTTTGGTAGTTTCTCTTTTGTCAACTAAGTACTTCATCTTCTATTGCAACTTGATATTACTCTTTTGACTCTCTTTTCTCTGTTCATCTAACTAAGTCAGCTGCATAATTCTATTCTGCATTGGCTCTGTGACATCCAACTCATCATCCTGAATAAACTGATAAACTAGAATTAGATTATTTATAGGTAGCCTTGACTGCAAACCATACACAAGCTCAAAGGGAGACTTCCTAGTGGCTCTTTTCACTATAATCCTATCTGCCCATAAAGCCAATCTCGACTTGGAATTCCAAGCTCTCTTATTCTTTTCAAGTGTCTTCTTCAGGATTGTCAGGATGCTTTTATTATTAGACTCAGCCTGTCCATTTTCTTGAGGATGATAAGGAGATGAATAGGAAGTCATGATTCCATTATCATTGCAAAAATCCTTAAACTCATTTGATCTAAAACACATTGCATTATCTGTAATCAACTTCACAGGAACACCAAATCTAGTCAAAATATTGTCAAGTAAGAAATCAATCACCACTTTACTTGTTTCCCTCTTTGTAGGAATAGCCTCTATCCACTTTGTGAAATAGTCAGTTGCAACAAGTATATAACTATGTCCTCCACTAGATTTCTCAAAAAACTCACCTATGAAATCCAAGCCCCACATGGCAAATGGTGCTTCAGCAACTATTGGGTTTAATGAAAGTGCTCCTGAGTACTTTAATTTTGAAGCAAACCTCTAACAAGCTTCACATTTCTTGACATACTAAAATGAATCCTTAAAAAATGTAGGCCAAAAATAGCCAGCCCTCAAAATCTTGTGAGTAGTAGTCCTTGCTAAAAAATGACCTCCACAAACACCAACATGCATTTCATTTAAAACCTTCTCTACCTGATATCTGTCAAGACAAAACAACAAGACTCCATCTCTATTCTTCCAATACAAGTCTCCTTATATCAATGTGTATTTATGAGCTTGCAATTTCAAGGACCTCTTTTGATTATTTGTCATATATTCTGGGCATCTAGCATTCTTTATGAAATAGACAATATCAACATACTCTAGTTTCAATTTTATACTTGTGATTGTCATATCTGGAGTTCCTTCATTATTTACTTGGACTAAGTCCATATTTTCTTTAGTCATCAATTTTCCCAGGCCTTGTCCTCTTACCAACTTGGTGATATGGATTTCTAAATTGAATTCTTGAATTCTAGTAATCCACTTGCATCTCTTACTAGTGACTTTAGATTGAGTAAGAACATCCTTTACTGCTAAATGTGGGACATATGAAACAACCTTTGCACACACTAGATAAGGCCTAAAATATTTGACTACTTTTACCAATGCATATGCCTAGTTCCCCATCATCTCATAATTCAACTCAACAGCCTGCAAGGATTTGCTAAAAAATGCAATTGGATGTTCAAAACCCTCATTGTCCTTTTGCAATAGAATGACAACAATGGTGTGAAATGATGCAAAAGAGAACAATGAAAAAGGTTTGGTATAGTTAGGAGATCTAAGCATAGGTGCCTATTGGACCACATCTTTAATTTTCTCAAATGCAGTCTGAGCCTCTACAGTCCATTGAAACTTCACATCCTTTTTCAACAACTTTACTATAGGCTTGACAAATTCAACAAAATTTGCAATGAATCTTCTAACAAAATTGATCTTCCCTAGAAAGGACTGCACCCCTTTGAGATTTTTTGGTGTAGACACCTTCCTGATTGCTTTAACCCTCTCTACATCAATTCTTATTCCATCTTTTGATACAATGTGTCCTAGGAGCTTTCCCTCTTTGACTGAAAAATTACATTTTTTCAGATTTAGGGACACACAATACTCCAAAGCTTTGACAAAAATATTTCCTAGGTATGAAAAATGATCATGAGCCTTCTTGGAATAAGCAGTTAGGTCATCTTGATATATAACCATAAACAGGTTAATGTACTCTTTGAAAGAAACATCCATGGATCTTTGGAAAGTTACTCTAGCATTTCTGAGACCAAATGGTATTCTGACAAACACATATGTTCCCCAAGGTGTTGTGAATGCAGTTTTGAATTGTTTAGATTCTTTCACCAACACCTGGTTATATCCAGAAAAACCATCCATCATAGACAATAACTCACAACCAGTCACTTTGTGCAACATTTCCTCCATATTAGGTAGTGAATAATTATCCTTCAATGATGCAACATTCAAATTCCTGAAGTCCACACACAATCTAATGTCACCATTCTTCTTTCTCATTAGGACTAAATTAGACACCCAAGTTGAATGCCTTATAGGTTGAATTATTCCTACATCACTCAACTTGACTAGCTCCTACTGCATCTTAGGAGCCAACAATGGGTTAATGGGCCTTTTCTTTTGTCTAAATGGTTTGACATCTTTCTTTAATGGGATTTCATGTTGGAAAAGGTCCTCTCTATAGGATTTTAGGTCATCATAAGACCATGCAAACACATGCTTGTACCTCCTCAACAACCTTATCAAGTTATCTTTTAGTTGAGGGGTTAATCCTTTTCCAATATAGACCATTTGAGGAGCACTATGTGACCCCAAATTCACTTCCTCCAGATCTTCTACATTAGCATTACTTGTTTTTGACATATGATCACTTTGGCTACTATACAATGCTTTTAACTCAGTTAAGCCTTTAGGAATACTATTTGAATTTAGCTAAATCACCTCATTTCCCATGACCATGTCCTTGCCTTCAATTTCCTCAACCAAATTGTTGCAGTCTATAGGTTGATCCTCATATATGTCAAGACATTGAATAAATCTCAGGATGTCATGATCATCCTCAAAAACTTGCCAATTGTAAATTTTGTCTGCAACAACTGGTCTACTTTTTACTTCAAGAATTGACATTCCAAACAAAGTTGAATCATCCCTTTTTAGAGCAACATTGGCCAAAAAATCAGCCATTATGTTATTTGATCTTTCTACCCAGCATATATTGAAAGCATCAAACATTTCAATCTGATCCCATATCACATGTTTATACAATTTCAATCTATCATTTTTGACAGCATATTTGGATCAAACTTGTGCTACCACAAGCTCAAAATCACCAAAAACCTTTAGACATTTTATCCCATGTTTGATAGAAATATTCAATCCCAAAGACAATGCTTCATATTCAGCAGTATTGTTTGTGCATTAAAAAGTCAATGAGAATGAATACTTAAAAGTAGTACCTAATGGAGATATGAATAAGACCCCCACCCCTAAGCCTTCTTTTGAGCATGCTCCATCAAAATACATCTGCCAAAGTCCATCTTGTTATTTCTTTAATTATGCAACTAGTGGATCTACCCCTTCCACTTGTGGGACAATTTCATCTAACTTGAAATTCTCCATGTCAACGTCCACACAACAATTTAAATGATCATCATTTATTTCAATCATATGTGGAGTTCTACCTTCTCTAGATACTTTCACATTGTGACCATCAATATTGAAAGTTGCAAAGGATAGATCACACTGGATACTACCTCCCATCTAAGCACTCCACTTCCTTGACAACAACATCTCATAGTGAGGGGGAATATCTACCACTAGAACACTCATTGTTAGCAACTTGTCAGGGAAAGTTGTCAACCTATAAGGAAGTGCTTTTATAGTACCAATAATAGGGACCTCTCTTGAATCCATAGCCTAACATCTACCATGAGGTGTATCTACTTTCAGACCCAAGGATCTCATTATTTCTGTAGGCATGATAGTATTAGAGGCTCCTGAATCAATCATACAATTTCTTAACAACTTTCCATTCACTATTAAGGACAAAAAGAAAGGATCAATTGTTCCTGACACAACATTAGTAGCATTAGTGTCCAAATAAATTTGAGGAATCTCAGAGATGATCTCCCCACATTGGTTCTCAATTGAATCACTCACTGTAGTATCCATTCCATCAGCCCTGGTGGAACTTTGGGTATCAGAAGAGAAGGCTCCTTTTACCCAACTCAAAGCTTTAACTTTACGCTCCTCTATCCTCATCATTTCTAATAAGGGGACCTTGATAGTGATTGGTCACAACAATTTGCTCATGTCAATGGGAACATACTTGGGGTCAACTACATCCTACCCAATGGCAGTGACCTCTTTATCTTCTTCATGTGTAACCACATTGGGGCTATCTTTTCTCTGACCCTTTTCTTTCTCCTACAAAGGAGAAATAGTATCCACAAGAGGTTTAGCTTTTACCTTGTAGGCCACAATTGGATTTGTGAAGTTGGCATTCTTCTTCAACTTGGTTTTATCAGTAGTGTCAGTAACCTTTTGCTTATTATGGGCTTGTTTTTCATCCCTATCTATTTTCTTGATGAAAATTCTAGTAAGCCTACCACTTGGACAACCTACCACCCTATTTCTCAAATTATAGTTACTTTTAACTTGGGACACCATGTCTACCATGATTTGTGCAATTTCTTCATCAGAAGGTCTTCTCAACATTACTGACCCATCACTTCTTAGAGTATTGCACTGAACTACATCAAGGTGATTATCTTCTTCATTAGAAAACACTTGCTGATGGTAAACCTCATTTTTTACTTGGGAATTACCAACATCTTGATCTTCATTTTCCTCTACAGAATCTAACTCATCATATATGTATGAAGAAGTCATACCGCACCCATGATCATCAGAAGTATCATCATTGTTATTGCCTTGATCTCCATCTATAGAAACACTTTGAGAAATAGCATAGTAATAGGGATCATGAGGTGATTGGCAAACAATACACCATGGAACATCATCATTCATATTCAATGTATTTCTATGCAAAGGGTCAGGGGTCTTGTCATTTGGTTTATCCTTTCTTTTAGGAAGGACTGGCTTCCCATCCTTCCATTGAGTATTATAGGGATAGGTCTACATTCTTTGTAACTTATTAAAGTTATTGAAAGATGGCCTATCATTTCCTTGCACTCTACTATTTCTTGCTTCACCAGGCTTTAAATCCTTTATTGCTTTCAAGATTTGCTTCAAACTATCATCATCTTTTGGCTTTGCATCAGGTTTCCCTGGCTCTCTTCTATTTGAGACTGATGGCTGACAATCTTCTCTCCTTCCCAATTTCCCTGATATCCCTCTATTGCTCTCTATATTAATAGCCAATTTATAAGCCTCTACAAGATTCCTAGGATTCTTATCCCTCAAAAGATATCCCATCTTTGAATCAAAAGCATTCAAGTATGTGACAAGACAAACTCTGTCATCCAATCTAATAACTTGCAACAATTTATGCATGGCCTTCTAAAATCTAACATTAAATTCAAAAACACCCTCATTCAAATTTTTCTTGATGTTGTTAAACTCATTAAGCATGAAGCCTTCATTGGTTTCATCACCATACTATTCCTTAAAAGATTGCCTAAACTAATTTCATGAACATATGTTGGCATGAGGTAACTTTCTAAACCAAACTCTGGCATCTTCAGTTAGAGATTGAACAAAAAGATTCATGATCACATCATCAAGCTCAATATTGTAGTCATCTATCACATCAATGAAACTTTTCAAATGCTCTTCACAAGTAACTGCATTGCTTCTAGTGAATTTTGGGAGCTTCTTCCTAATTTCATCAGGGATAGGATTTGGATAACCAGGAATTCCAATAAAAACCAATTGCTTATTCCTCTCATGAATGGAACCTACTTGAGATGGGCCAACACCTAAAGATACAAATGTTTGAGTATTAGAAACATTAGGAGTCTTAGGCATACCTAAAGTGTTGGCAGTGTTCGACACATTTTCTCCTTGTGCTTGAGAAGTGGAAAGGGTATTAGCATGTCCAGAAGATTGCCTATGGAAGTCAATCTTTCTCTTCATAAGCAGTAGTGGCTTCAAGCTCTACCTTTTCTAACTCCTTTGTCAACAATTCTATTTTTCATTTTGCTTCTTCCAAGTCGGCCTCTAATCTTGCTTCTTGATCCATGGACTTCTTTGCATGATTTGGTTCAATTATTGAAACTCCTACAGCCTTTTGTTTACCTTTGTCCCTAGGATTTCTCTTCTCATAGATCTTATGGACAACAGGTTGATATTCTGCTTGTTCTATCACATGATCCTGATTCATGGCCTTAAGATCCAACAATTGTCTCTTCAATTTCTTAGCTCTGATCATAACATGTCTAATCTTTTCCTCTTTTTCCTTGTCTCTTTTCTATCTTAAATAGATCTATTCTTGGACTCTCCTCAACAACTCATAGACCTCTTAAATTTTTTTTTTTGATTCAAGGAGAGTAGTCTCAGACTCAACATCTCCTACTTGAACCTCATCTTCATATTGGTTTAGACCCAAATCAATAGCCTCCTCATATTCAAAGGTATTTCCTTCTTGATTCATTTTCATAGATTGGATTTGCTCCTCTTGCCTAGTATCTTATCTATGTTTCTAAGCATGAAACATATTTCTATTCCTTCTTCCTCTCTTTGTCTGACTAGGCCTAGAAGTACTTGGAATACCTTCTCCCAATCTATCCTCAGGAAGCTTATTTCTCTGAGACCTAGTACCTCTATAACTCATCTTGTGAATGATTCCTGACTGTACTACTCAAGAGATAGTTAGAGTCGCCACCCAAAAATTTGAGAATTCTTCTTTAAAATATTGGCACCAATGGTAACTAGCTGGTTTGTATAGGGTAGGAGCCCTAGCTTAACTAAACCCTACAACCTAGCAAAATATCTCTTACAACTCCCCAGCAGAGTCACCAGTCTGTTAGGGATTTTTCTTGTGGGTCAAACTTGGCAAGGACATTAGCTTGATTCTCAGTAAACAAGTTTCCAAGTTTGCAAGAAAAGCCTAATTGATGAGGATTGGATAAGATCCTCCTTATGCTTTGAGCTCCATAGGACTTAGGTAGGTATTGCCTACAAATAGGTTACTATCTTTCAAGTAAACTATGAAATAGTGGATTAGGTCATCATTTTCATGCTATTGAGTTTCATAGAGGTGCTTTATAGAAGATAATCTTGAAGAAAACTAAGAACAACCTGTTGCAGGATATGACTAATGAAACTCTTAGTATGATAACATGAACAATGGCATAAGGGTGATGAGTCCTTCTTTTTATGAGTAAAACTCAAGGAAGGATAACCTTTGATTCACTCTTCAAGGAATTAGCAACTATGGACTGTAAAACATCAGGGACAATCCTATTTTTTAGGTACATGAACATGAAATGAAATGGTATTCATAATGATGAATTTGTGTTTGATGACTGAAAGGTGTTTGGATGACAGAGATTAGATCAATGCCTAATCCTTTGGGCAAAGACTCTAATATAAATCAATAGAGGAATTTCTAGGAAATATAGTGATATGCCTTACAAACCACATACAATTTGGATAGAGTGCCTTAAAAACTATCTTCTCAATCTAGGTTTGCTACCATCAAGATCTTCCATAGATGTATTCATTCTCTGAAATTGCACATAAGGATTTAATTCTTTTCTTGAAAGAAACTCATGCAACAATTAGATAGCTATCTTACAACTAGTATGTTCCAAATGCCTTACAAATAGAGACATACAAGAATAAACACAAAGCAAAGAGACACTAACAGAACCAAGGTAGAAATTGTATTGTATTTCATAGAAGTGTATCAATACATACAAGTAAACTCTTTACTCAAAATCATAGAATCAATAATCTTCTCTGCAAAGCTTGTATTATCAACATTCAACCATCAAGAATATGGAACCAGAGAATAGAATCCCTTGGATTGCCAAAGAATGGAACCAGGAACCAAAAGGATTAGAAAACCAAAAAGCTAGGAGACCCAAAAAGTTTTAGAACCCTTACAAAATCAAAACTTTAACTACTTATACCACTAGCTATCTTGGGATCCCAAACAGGTTAGGATGCAACAAGCTTTAGATAGCTAGGGTTAGGGCTTCACCCACTAAACCAACCAATATCAATCAATAATTAATTCTAGGGGAGAAAACTAAGAAACTTAGACAAACAAACCCAAAAATAATCTTCATCAATGAAAATCCTCTATTTTGTACCGAAGATCATGCAAACACCATGCCTTTTTAGTCTATTTGTACACCTGCAACATGCCTAGGGCTTTATCTATGTCCATTTTATGATGGTACAAGCATCTACAAATAATCATCAAACCCTCTAGACCACCCTGCAGTAGTCGGCACAACAACTTCATCAAATCCTGTAGCTAAAACCATAAATTCTAGTCCTTTATGTCACTGAGAAACCCTCAAAATTTTGAATATGAATAACAACAGCTACTTTATGGCACTTGCAATAAATTGGCAATCAAAATTTAAATCTTGATCAACTTTAAGTCGCAACGATCAGATCTTGTCCTTTTACGAGCTTAATGACTTAACTCATCAGATACCCCAAGTTAACCTCAAGTGAACATGTGATAAGGCATTTTCCTATTCATGAAAAGAAAACCTTAACCCATCTTTAACTCTGTGACATAGCGATTAAAGGAAAATATTTAACCTCAGTCCCATATTTAGCAAACTGGCGACAAAAGGTTAGTGCCTATTCGCCGAATGTCTCACCTTTGCACCAATTTATTTAGCTATTACGCAAACACTTGTTCGCTAGATCGCTAGTCAATTTAGAGCATCACCAATTTATTGCACAAATGAGTGAGGCCTTTGAAATTTGTCAGAACCACCAAACCCCTTTGTCAGAACCACTAAGCCTCTTCCAGGGCCTGCTTAGAAGATCAATGGCTATCTCATCTTCACATAAACCTCCCAGATTCCATCAGATCACATGCCCACCATTAGATTGAGAATCTTACCCTACCCTGACAACCATCTGATAGGATATGAAATCAATGGCCGACGCATAATCTCAAGCCTCTGACAAATTCGATGAGAACTTACACTATTCATAGATTTTTTGACAGATGTCAGGGTCCCCTAACACACCAGATACAAGGACCCACTAACACCCACCAAGTCAAGACCTCATGGACCAATCATAGCCTGCCAAATTAGCACACCTAGCATGTGGACCTATTGCACCTTATCCCCTCTAAGAAAGATTGAATCAATAGTCAGAACATGATCTTAAACTCCTGACAGATCCCATAAGATCATGTGCCTATTGTTGATTGACTGACAGTGTCAGGACCCTCTGACGCATCTAGAAACTAGGTCCCACTGACAACTACCAACATGTTAATACATGGACCAATCAAATATCACAAACTATGCATACGTGTCACTTTGGACCCACCTTTTAATCCTTTAGGAGATCAGACGGCTATCGTTAAGGCATGATGTTAAAACCTGCTCATCTTCCCTCAGTGGTATAGCGACAATCATTGATTCTGCTCACTCATTAACAAGTCAGTAGGGAAGGAAGACAGGGCCCACCAGGATAGATGGCACACAGTCATGAAATCGCATGTCAGAGACCTCTGACACCAAATAGTCTTGAGAATTAATGACAACCACATATTTCAAAAGGTTGAAACATAGGAAAATATTATTGTGGGGGACTTAGGAAAAATTAACGCCGAAAGAATTAGGAACTTGTTTCACTAGGTGCATGAAAAATAAGGAAAATAAAGGCCACTAGGGAATAAAAATTTAACGCACATGCCTTTATGAAATTTTAAGTGGCCCGAAAAGTAACATGAAATTAGAACAGGGCCAAGGGTAATTAGGGTTTTTATATGCAACGACTAGATTTTTGAATTTCAAACAAGGATTTTAGCTAGAAAATAGGGAAAAACAATTGCAGAGACTGGAAGAAAAAAGGTAGGGCCATGAAAATTTTGTAGGTGCCAACACATCACAAACACAAACTATATCCTAGTTCACTAGTAAAAACACTGTCTGACACTTAGAAAAATTTGCAATGCACTCTGCTATACTTGCTCTTAGTCTTGTGTGATCTTCATGTGGATCATATGTTGCCATAATGACAACATCTATGTAATAACTTAAGCCAAATTGCCAACAATCTCCCCCTTTGTCATTGGTGGCAACATATGAGAAAATTGGCTAAGTGTACAAGTCAAAATCTCAAAATTGTATCAAAATTGTGGCCATAGTATAGAATATGTATACTATCCTTATAACTCCTCAAAATATAAACTCTAATACAATGCTCCCCCTGAGAGTATCAATCCTTATCAAATATATCAATTTTTTGCTTTAATATCTCTCCCCCTTTGACAACAATGACAAAATAAGGTAGGGAGGATTACAAAATTGTATCCCAAAAAAAATATTATACCTTCATTTTCTTATTGCAAAGCCAGTAGGATTGCAACACAATCTGCAAAATCAGCTTTCATAGCTTGTATGTTCTTTTCCCATGAATTATTGATGGAATCTACTATATTGAGTAATGTGCTCAGTCCATAAGCTACTATTTGACAAGCTTGGAGGTTGTCAAATTTGAATTTCTGAAAGGATGTCTTAGCTGTAAGATATTCTTCTAGCTACTCTTCAATGATACTCAACTTCATAGAGATGTGTTCTCTCAAAAGAGTGAGTCTCCTCATTTTTCTATTCCTCTCATCTTGCAATATTCTTATTTCATCATAAAGCTTCTAAATTTTCTTTTCAACATCACATACCTTCACATTAGGTCTAGAAAGAAGGTTACATTCATTCTGAATCTCATCTTCCTTCAACTTGATCTTATGTTCCTCTTCTACTATCAAAATCTCTGGTTTTGTACATTGTATGTACAATGATTTTCCTATCTCCAAATGTTTCCTCAAGTTCTTGATACAAATAACAAGACTACTAATATCATTCCTGATATTCTAACTGATGTTCAAAAGCATTTCAGCTTCATAAGCTACTTGAGCTCTCACTTTTGCAATATCAGATAGGTTAGTGAATTCATTGTCAAAAGTGCTCATTACCTTCTTAGCTTTCTCCAAAGGGTATGCCTCTATGATTTTTGTAGTTACAATGCTTTGTAACTTCTCAGTAAGGTCCTTCAGACTCCCTTCAAGATTTTTCACTTTCTTGTTCTTGCCAATGATTTTATTCAAAGAAGTGATTAGTTCCAACTGATCATCATCATCAACTTCCTTTCCTAAATCTTCAAACAAAGATCCAATTTATTTCTTCTTTCTAGTCTCAGGAGTAAGACTGATGTCTTCTATGGAAGAAATAGGTGCTTGAATCTTAGTCTCCTTAGGTTCTTCATTGATAGAT
Source organism: Chamaecyparis obtusa (assembly GCA_027943335.1). NCBI lineage: Eukaryota > Viridiplantae > Streptophyta > Pinopsida > Cupressales > Cupressaceae > Chamaecyparis > Chamaecyparis obtusa. The sequence goes on along the minus strand of BSBK01001333.1, from coordinate 2,328,771 downwards.
TTAGTCTGCTCTACTTCTTCAGTTCTATCTGGTTCATCAAGAGATCCAAATTATCAACAATGTTTGCTAAGTTCTTGAATACATTGTCATCAGTATCCAAGGTGACCTTAGTACCTTCAATATTCATGGTTTTATCTTCAATGTTAATAGCTGAAGGAGAGGGAATATCCTCTTGTTCAGCTTCAACTACCTGCTCTGCTACAACTGATGGCTCTCCAATGTTTTCTACCATGACCTTGATTATTGCCTGCTCTGTATCTAAATTAACTTCTTCATATCTACCTCCCATAATCAAAATGGTTCTCCTTTTGGTTCTCAAATGGATTCTTAGGGCCTTCAATATCTACTCCAAGTGTTCATCATTTGTCACATCACAAAGCTTCTTCACATGATTCTTTCTAATATTGGTGTCTTCTTTAGTTGCTCTCTACTTTCTATTTAGTAGTTTGGTGTACAACTCATCAGGCATTTGACCTTGAATAGAATCAAATTTCTTATTTTCCAACATCATATGCTTCACAATAGCATTATCCAAATTAAGTCTATTTGAATAATCATAAAGACTATAGTACTTGTTCATTTAGGTAAAGTCTCCATTTTCAATAATCTGCTCAGTAAGCTTTTCAACTTTAGGTTTCCAAGCTTTCTTCTTAACTGTAGTGTCATCACTTTTTACTTCTGCAATTACTCTTGGTACTAGTTGAACTATAGTCTTATGTCTCTTTCCTGGTTCAGTAGCAATTTCTTTCATTCTCTTGCCAGTTGTGGAGAAAGTGGATCTAGTTGTTACATGTTCCTTTTTTGGTTCCTCTACTTTCACCTTGACTAGTGTAGGTTCTTGTTGTGCTGAACTAGATGACAAGGGTGGTACAATCAAAACTTCTTTCTATCCAATATCCTTGATTGCTACTACTATCTATTTTTCTATTAAGAATTCTTGTTCTGACATCCCTGTATCTTTCAATATTCTCCTGATAGTGTTGTCAAATCTCTTCTTAGATTGCTTCTCTTCAATTATAGATTTTTTCGAGTTGAAGTTATCTTCAAAAGTTCCAAATCTACTACACTGAGTGTCCCATTTACTTTTAAGTAATCTACCAACATATTCTTTTGTTTCAGCCTCAGATATCTCATAACTAAGAGGCTCTATGAACTCAATTCTAGGTTCCACTACTTCAATATAGGTAAAGTCAGTGTCAACCATAAAACATATATCATTCTTATACTTCTTCACAAGTGACTGTGGAATTCTTGATCTGCTAGTTACCATGTTCTGAAATGTCTTCACTACTAACATAGCACTCTCAATTACTTTGTTAATAACATGTCTCAAATATATTGTATTTATCCTTTCCATAGTAATTTTTCCATCATTCCAATCATGTGCAATGGTGTATGGAAATCTTCTCAATGAGTGGAAAAACATGTATGTAATTAAGGATGAAAATCTAAATTGTGCATACTTAGATTTCTTTATCTTCTCCAAGTTTTCAAATAATTGAATTCTTAGAATTTCACGCATATCAACTGGCACTTTTTCAACACACATTAAATAGGAAATATGCACCATTATAGCTACCATATCATCTTCTCTAGAATTTTCACAAAACTTAGTTGTTAGGTACTTGCATAAATATCTAACATCATGTTGTTTGATCTTGCTAATCACAATTCCTCTACCATTGTAGGATGAACCTGTGTTGTCTATGACTATTTTCTCATATTTTTTTCATTTAAAGGAATAACACCAGCTTTAGATAAACTTGTGACTTCATGAATCAAGTCATCTATAATGTCTATCACTCTATCCTCTAGCCAAAACTTCCCATTGTGAATTCTGCTCAAAATGATCTTAGTGCATTCTTCATTGTCAAACTCATACTTCAAAGCATACTGAACAATCTCATTATCTTTCAAATGTTCATATCCTTATTTTAATGACATGTCCTGATTGTAAATGTTCATATGTTCATTGGTAAAAGCACTATCACTGATAGTTTCTAACTTGCATCCAGGATAACTTCTCACATTTTCTAAGTGCAAAACTCCATCTGGTAGGGATGATAACGCTAACCTAGGATCATCTTCTTCCAAGGGTTCTATTGGTTCCCTCTTCATTCTAGGTCTATTCTTATCTCTGATATTGTGAATTAAGGACACATCCATGACTACTTTAAATTCCTTATACCGATTCAAAGATTTGTCAAGATAAATACCTCAAGTTCATGATTTTAGGGCTTTTGTAGATTTGGCACTCAAATCTTTCACCAAATCACTACAAAATGCTTCTAATCTCTATTCTTTTCTCTCCTAAAAACTTCAATTCACTTAGATAATCAAATAACATTGATCATAACCTTTTATTACTTAAATCTCACTTAGATCTAACATCGCATTCAATTCTTTTGCCGCTTATTTCCAAAAAGTTGTTTCTGCTATCCTGCAAAACTTAAAACTTCTTGCAAAACATAATATTTTATTTTGCACTCTTAACCATAGCATTAGTACATCATAAACTACCTTACATTAACTACACAAGACTTAATTCATCGAAAATATACTTCTACACTAATTCTAAGTTCCTAATCTACTGTAATTATCGTAAATTAAGTGCTTTGAGTTAGGTCAGGTAAGGATTCATTATTACCACTTGATACTTCACCTTTCTAATTACCTTCAATGTTGAATATGTCTCCTTGATCTGTGCCTTTAACAAAATTCACCTCATCTGCATTACTACAACAACCTTTCTATCTGTTACTTGCATCTTCATTACTTCTTGCATGATTTCTAGGGTTAGGGTTAGGATGAAAAACTCCATTGTTCATTCTGCAAAACCTTGTTGTATGTCCAATCTTGCTACATATCTGACAAACAGTTCCATTGTTCCCATATCTTGGTCCATGTTGATTGATTTGTGATCTACAGTTTCTAGCAATGCGTCCAATCTTGTTGCATCTATAACATACTACTTCATTTCTTCTGTTCATGTCTTCGGTAGGTCTCTTATCTACATTGTTAGTATTCCTAAACATTCTACTACCATAATTATTCTCAATAATTTTAGGTCTTCTACATTCAATATCTCTATGTCCAAAACCATGACAATTATAACAGTAACCATTAAGAGGTTTAAATTGTTTACCTATGCAATCTCTCTTCATGTGACCAATAGTATTACAACCAAAACATCTACCTTTGAATTCTCTTTGCATACCTTTTGGTGATTCTTCTTGGCTTAGTGGTTCTTCTCTTTTAGGTGGTTCTTCTCCTTTAGGTGTGTCCTCAGATTTGTTGATCTCATCTGACTTTTTCTTATCTATTCTTTTAGATTCTTTTAGATATGTTTCCTTGCTTTCATCATTTGTTCTGAATATATTAAATCCAAGTCCAGTCTTATCATAGAATGGTTTTCCATAAGATACTTGTCCATTAATCTTCTCACTATTTGAATATAGCCTTTCAAGTTGTTGTTTAGATTGAGTCAATTCACCTTTCACAATCTTGTTGTATTTCTCAAGTTCTGCATGCTGCAAGTTTACTTTCTCAAATTCAGATGTTACATTGCCAAGTTTAGATTTTCATTCTTCATTCTCAATCTTCAACCTTTCATTCTCAGATCTTAGATTTGCTTCATTTTTGTCATTTCCATCTTTCAAACTAAGCTTCAGATTTGCTATCTTCAGTTCATGTTTAAGGATCACATTTTCTTTTTCTAAGTTGTCATCACAATCTTCAATAAGAATTTTGGATTCCTTTTTAGATTTCAGATCTTCTACCTTGTTTTTTAGTTTCTCAATAAGGTTCTTTGCATCATCATATTTCCTTTCTAGAGTGTTTCTTTCATCAGTAAGCATATCAATCTGTTCAAGAGCTTCTTCAAGATTTTTCTATAGTTGATCCATATCCATAGAGATCTTACTCAAGCTACTAGGCTTTCCTTGAATGATTCTTCTCTGAGTAACTAAGCTCTGATACCAATTGTTAGAAATAGGGAATACTAAGAGGGAGGGGGGAAAATTAGTATTCTACAAACTTTCTCTTTTTCCCAATTATGGATACAACAGATTATCTTTATACATGCATAACATAAGAAGCTCAACAATATGCATAGCAATGGAAATAAAGAACTCATAACACATGATATGTTCTTGAGGAAACCCTGACCAAGGGAAAACCTCGGTGGGGATGATACCCACAAAGATCAACTAATCAAAAGTATCATGTTAAGGATGTTGACCCTGTTAGGAGTCTATTACAAGCATATAGTGTATCAATCCTGAGTAAGGGACTATAGGTCTTGTTAGAAGCCTCAAGCCTATTAGGAGTTGTCAATACAAAATCTAATTACCAGATGAGCCCACTGCCCAAACAAGTAATGTACAATGTATACTTATTATAAAATGGATTAAGGTATATAACCTTATGCTACTTGCATCAATATCTTTTTTCTGCTCTTACATTTGCATCATATCATTACAATATTACATCATCACTTCTCTTCTTGCAATTACAATTACATATATACAAGTTATTAAAGATAATAACTTTACATGTTAGCTTCCATATATCTTTATCCAAGATTTAACATCTAGGATGTCATCCCTTTATATTGTTAATTCATTATTTTGATAAACAAAATAATCCCTTAACTCTTTACCAATTTTGCCTTCATATTATGTCCTGTCGGCTTAACACTGTCTTCTGTAAAATTGGCATAACTAATTCTGTACATACCGTACTAACTTGTTCTATGATATGGGTCATCATTAGTCATTATAGAGTCTATGTTCAAGTGAAAAAGCACTGAACTTACTCCAGTCAATGTCACAAACACAAACTGTATCCTGGTGCACTAGTGAAAACATTGTCTGACACTTTGACAAATTTGCAATGCACTCTGCTATACTTGCTCTTAGTCCTGTGCAATATTCATGTGGATCATATGTTGCCATAATGACAACATCTATGTACTCACTTCATCCAAATTGCCAACACATTCTTCTTTGGTGAAAGATTTGTAACCTGGACAAGTAAAAAGTAGGCTTGTCTTTCTTAGTCTACAGTTGAAGCAGAGTATGTTGCTGCTGCTACTAATTGCTCAAACATTGCATATATCAAGAAAGTTTTGGAAGGAATGAAGGAGGTAATCACTAACCTAGTGATTATATACTATGACAACACAAGTGCTATCAATATTTCAAAGAATTCAGTGATGCACTCAAAGACAAAGCATATATCAATTAAGTATCACTACTTAAGAGAACAAGTGCAAGAGAAGCAAGTGAAGTTATAATTTGTTACATCTAAAGAACAACTTGTAGATATCTTTACAAAGCCTCTACTGAAGGACACATTTGAATATTTGAGGACTAGACTTGGGGTCTATCCCCTATCTACCAGTCAGTAATGTGATTTGCATGTTGCTTCAGCTTAAACTTTTTAGAAGATCACACATGTTGATGCAGCGTAGTTCACACTTTGGATAATGTTCAAGGTTGTGATTAAGTTTGAAGAACTAAAACAAATTGGGATATTAGTATACAAAGATACAAAGAATGTATTAGACAAACAAAGAGTTACTTAGCTACTACAGAGCTGATTATTTATGTGTTTCTTTGGCATTGTTGTCAAAGGGAGAGATAAATAATATGAAACAATATGCACCGATGAGAACTATCTAAGGGAGAGACAAATAGAAAAAAAACACTAAAGATCAGTTACTGAGAATAGAAGAAGGAATCTGAGAGCTGAAAAGATCATATTTGTAGAATGTCAAAGCTGCATTGATAATGATGTTTAGTAACATAGTAATTAAACATATTAAGCTAGGGAGAGCTTGTACAACATTTGTTCACAGAGTTGTAGAATAAATGTTTGGTATATGTATGGTACACTTCATATTACTTGAGTTTCCATCAATGCCAAAGGGAGATATTGATGAACTACAACTGATTTAGAACACTGAATGAAGAATCTATGATTTAAGATCATTGAGGAGTTGTTGATTAGATATGTAAGATGATTAAATCAATATTATGTTGTCATTGATGTCAACTAGCTTGACAATACTTATCTTGTAAGTTATTATATCAATACATCTAAAGAAAGGTGAAAGAGATGGAGAACAAAAATATCTACATGAGGAAGATGCATATGTCAGATGAGGATAAGGAATACACTAAGTAACTTTTTGATGAGTCTATGACTTGATGATATTGACTTTATTATGTTGCATTCATCTATGATGAAGAATATAGTAGAAAGACACAAAGAAGTGTTGTCAATAAATGAAGCATTCCAGTATACACCGATGGAGTGTAGAATATACCAAGCATAGTGTTAACTAAGCTTGTGTTCACCAACACATTTCTTTGTTAACCAAGAAAAATAGAAAGGAATTAAATGATCAGTTTAGCTGATAAAGTGATGAGCTATAAAGTGTATGAAATTGAGGTAATAGATAAGGTTTGTTATGAATATCAATGGCTAACATAATTCAAGGAAGATCTAATGGAGAAGATTGAAACATGTTACAAGCACATCAGCCAAAGAAGGTTAGAGTGGAAAAATAAATGAATAAGATTAAGAAGGAAAATATGATGGACAAAAAGAAAATGATTTACTCGTCTATATAAGAGACATTGGTTTCATTGTTGAAATTTTTTTGGAAGAAGAAGATACTACAAAATTATCATGTGAAGGAGTTTTCATGCATTCTAATCATATTGGTTAGTGAGAACCGAACTGTAGAATAATTACCGAGCTACAGAGAGTAATTACCGATGGATAGTAAGTTGATATAGTATTTAAACTGAAGTGATATATTGATCAAAAATATTTGAATGAGTTGAACATTGATTTGTAAACTGAAATTGAAGTTGTTTCAAGGTAGATCATCTACCGTTACATATTTAACCATTGTACACAGTCAAATCTCCTAACCGAGTGGACTAAGAAATTCTTTTTGATGTCTCATTCATAGAGTGAACATTGTTATCCTGTCAACCCTAGAGTGACTGCTGGTTGGATGATAACTTTTGGTCTAAAATCCTCTAACAAGGTCACACCTAATAGTATGTTTGTAAGCCTTTAATAGGGTTAGGTCTTCACCGACCTCACTTCAGAAGAGTGAACATTTTGGGTTGTCGGTCTTAGGTGGTTTTTCCCTTCATAGGGTTTCCAAGTTAAATCTATTGTGCTATGTGTTGATTGTGATATTTGTGTGTTATCATACTTTGCATATTACATGTTAGATTTGATCGGTAACTACTATAAGTTTTAAACTGACAATCGGTAAAAACAAAGACAGTGAAAGTACTTTATGTTTACCGAGTAGCAGAAGGTGAATAATTTGTTTTGGATTATACATTTTGTTTTGGGACACTAGATAACTGATTCACCCCCCCTCTCAGTTATTCTAATAGAAAAATTTAGGTCACTAGGTCAATTATGGTGAAAATTTCCCTTTATAAATCAAAGATACCCTTTTTAGGTCAAAAGGGCCTATATAAATGGGTAAAATCTCCTTTTCACTTTTCATTTTCACTTTTACTTTTTTACTTTTGAGCTCTGACCTCCTTTTGAATTTTGACAATGTCGATCCCTATCCACAAGCATAGATTCAAGTGAGGTCATCATTATCAGTGTCCACCTCGCTACGGACCTCTGGTGCATTCTTGAACTTCTTCATTTTGTCATTTTATGCATTTAATTCTAGAAAATCTGAATTTATTATGATAAAAACCTCTTTTTTTCCTTTTTATTTTTTCAAGCAGCACTTTTATATCTTTAAATAGCACTTTTACTCTCCAAGTTGTGCTTTCACAACTTTAAAGAATGCTTTCGCATCCTGAAATTGCATATTTACACCCTAGTTTTAGGCCCTAAACTACTTTCACCATGTTAGATAGCGCTTTTACCTTTGATTTCACTTTTGCCAATTATAATAGAACTTACAATATTTTGAATAGTGTTTTCAAATTCTTTTAGCACTTTTTCCCCAAGTTGTGCTTTTAATCCATGAAGTAGCGCTTTTAAACATTTAAACAATGCTTTTTCATTTTAGCGCTTTTAAAGCCTAAAATAGTGCTTTCACCCTGCCAAAAATAATTTTAATTGACTAAGTCCACTTTGAAATTTGCTTGACATCATTGATCAAATGATAGGTTAAAGTAATGAACTTGATGTTTATAGCAAGTTGTAAGATGTCAGTATGATTCAGTCATAGTGTGAATATTTGATCATCAATCTAGATTCAGATGATGGGTGATGATAAATTTTCCATTCTATCCGAGTAGAAATATGAAAATTGATTGTGGTTTGATATTTTGAAAATTTTTGAATGACATAGAATGATCCAAATAATAACTAATTTCAATTCTGATGTGATTGAACTTGCTTTCTGTAGACTTACCTTCAGTCATTAGGTATTCATGGTGCTTACCCATTATCATGGGGCATGATTCTAGATCTAAGTGTGGTGGATCATCGTCATATTAGTATCTATGGTTTATCTTTCCTTTTCCATCTTCCTTGATTCTGAGTGAATCAAGGTCTCATTACTGCTATGGCTGAGCATTGGCACTCAGACCATAATACCTTTCATGTTCCCATGGAGAGATGACTATTACACTTGATGATGTGTATTGCATCATGTGATTACCTACTCATGGTGAGTTAGTTTACTATGATTCCCTCTATGATGGATCTGCATGTCGGTGGGTTTTTGGTGATCCTACTATTGGTGATGCTCACATCTAGTGGGCATAGTTCCTTTCATTTCCTATATTACCAGCTATTTTGGGCACCTTGATTGGTGAATTCTTGCTTCCTAATAGACACGGGCATGGGTTCATTGTTGGTTGGGGTCCTATCCTGGAGGATTTGTTGGCACATCCCCATCACTTTGATTGGGGTTCTTGTGTCTTAGCTTAGCTATACCATGAGTTACACACAGTGGTTTGCAGATGTTCCTCTACACTTACTATAGGAGCTATCCTTCTTCAACTTTGGACTTGGGAGCATATCCCAGTGACACATCCTATTACAGTGCAATATCACCATGTAGGTTGGCCATTTTCTTGGATGTATGAGGGTATTATCATCCAGATCCATATGGGTAAGCTTGACTACTTGTGTCATGTCATTGATGGCATGGATATTATTGTGTGGAGGCCACATATTGGTTGCGAGGCTTGGCTTGAGGATGATTCTGAGCTACCTTACATGTTCTACCCCCGATGGATGATCGAGCATTCCACATATGTCATTGAGAGGTTCTTCTTATAGAGATTTTTGTGTTAGTATGGGCACACATAGGGTATGTCACAGGGAGTAGTGATGTGTGCTCGAGTGCAGGTAGAGAGATCACTATGGGGTCCATGTGTTGATTATGGGAGAGCTATCAAAGAGATTTGAGATCTTGGATATCTTCCTTGGTCTATGAGAGAGCATATTATGGATGCATGGATCATAGATGAGTATGCTACCTGGTTGCATTAGTACCCTTTTCCTAGATTTACTAATCCTACAGAGAGAGTTCCAGCCATTGACGAGCTATCAGATGGTGATGACAATGTTGTAGGGGATGATGGGGATGATGGTGGAGATGATGGTGGAGATGATGGTGGTGGGGATGGTGGTGAGGATGGTGGTGGTGGTAGGATTAGGGCACGGCATGGACAACATGGTCATCGAGCAGTCAGAGCAGGTAGGGTTCATATCCCACTGATTGTTGCTACTCCTATTCCTCTTGTTGGTAGAGGTCAGGGTAGAGGTGGTGTGGATAGAGTACTGCATCAGGTTGTCAAGGATCCTAGTCGACCCTGGGTCAGAAAAGAGAGAGAGGTTGAGGCACAGGTGGCTCAAGTTTTACTAGAGTAGGCTTAGGGTCCTCCTGCTCAGCAAGGTATACAACTAGTTATTCCATAGGCACATGCTTCTACTTCTGCTTCTACTTCTACTTCTACTTTGATGCCATCTTCATGATCATGTCCATCTTATTGTAGCTTTGTTCCATCATTGTTAGTTCCATCTTCTTCAATTCCTCCACCATAGTCTTTTACAGCATAGGCTCCTAGTGTGGTTGCACTAGAGGTTTGTGCTTTACAGTCTGATGTCTCTAAGATTAGATAGGAGATGAGATAGTTGAGTTCTATGATGTAAGCTTTTATGGCTTTGATGATTCAGCATGGGTCACAGCCTAGTTCTAGTCAACCTCCAGATAGTGCTCCTAGTCCTGATCGTGGAGATGATGTCAGTGGTTCAGCTGTTTGAGATATTCTAATTATTTGATGATATATATGATCTCCTTTCTTTGTTGTTATTATCAAGACATTGGACTCTATTGTATCATTTTTTATTCATTGATGTTACTTATGTTGATACTTTGATTACTTGATAGACATTGATATTTGGATATTGCATTTATGATTATTTGATAGAGTTTGATATTCTACTCATTTTATGATGATGGTACCATAGATTCTGATTCTCACTTTGATAGATTTACTATATATGATGTCATGATGTGTTGGATCTCTTTTTTTAGGTTTTTGTATGATATGCAGATCTAGGTGATTCTATCTACTATATGCTTTGTTTTATGCTTTTTAGAATGCAATGTTTGAAATGTATTCATATGTTCTATTGATGCTTTAAATGATTGTCTTATGTATGACATAGAATAGATGGATGAATGTAATGATTTAATGATTAATGATATTGATATAGGATGTGTTAGATGGATAACAAATAATGGATAATGGAATGTAATGGATAATGAATGTATTTATTTTGATATGAAAATGTAATGGATTTATATAATGATACCATGATCATGGATACTTAATGATTAATGATTCTATATGTTATATAAAATATAAATGAATGATACTATTTGTTATCACTATATAAATTTTTCAAGCTTTGTGCTAATATTTTTGAAAATGATCCAAGTTATTGACCTAATAGTTAGGTTTTGTGGTGAAAACCCTAAATTTGATCAAAGCCCTAATTGGTCCTGAGTCTTGTTATAATTTCACATTACTTTTTGGCTCACTAATCCCCCTAATAAAGTATGTGTTCTTTTTGCCCCCCTTTATTCATCATTTCATATGTTATGCGGTTAGGTTTTGGAATCGAGGTACCTTTTAATTAATTGATTATTTCAAAGCCTAAGTTCTTGATAAAATTTTTCAATAGTATCAAACCCTTCAAATATGTGGCTGTCATTGAACTGCAACACTACCCATTATCAGAATCTCTGACATAAGCTTTAGCAATGAAGTGCCACCTATCCGAGTAGGCCCATCTGGTAACAAGGTGTGCTGGCATTTAAAGAATGGATCACATCAATGGCTGTCACTATATCATTGGGCCAAGATGATAGCTATTTAAACATCACACTTTATTGATGACCCTCTAATTCTCTTTAAGGATTGAAGTGTGAAGTGGGCCCTAAAAGTGCCAAGTCACATTGATATGTGTGCTTCTAATTGGTTGCTAGGAGTTATGATGTGGCAGTTGTCAGGATGATTCAAACTGAGAGTGAAAAGGTCAAGAGGTCCACCTATTGATTCTTTGTGATGTGGCGGTTATTGATTCGATAGAGATTAATGAAGTGTCATAGTGGGGCCTATTTTTTCTAGATGGTTAATATGCAGCAAGATCTCACGGTTGTCATTATACTACTGGGGTAAGTTGCACATTTTTTAGAGTTAGCAACATAGCGATAGCCGTAGATCTTGTTTAAAGATGGGGATCATTCGGTGGGTCCTTTGTTGCTAAATTTTTGATGACATGGTCATTTCTGATTGGTCGAGGGTAATAATGACATGTCAAAGTTTCCAGTGCATTTGACACCAAGGATAAAGTTTTGGTTTCTTTGCTGCTGACTTGTCTGACATGGCGCTTCCTGATTTGATAGAATTTCTAAAAGGAAAGGTGGGGTCACTTCTTTAAGAATAGGTAAAGTGCTAAAATTTAGAAGGGATCTCATGGCTATCATTACACCATTGGATGAAGATGCTCAAGTTTTATGCTTGTGCTTTAGTGACAGGGTGACACCTGTCTACTCAAAATGAGATAAAGTTAAGTTATTTATTTCCTGACATGTCGTTATTGAAATGTTCTCATTGGTCGAGAACTGATTTGGGGAAAAGTAATACATGGTTATGTTGTTAGACTTGTCAACTATCTGATGTGCTGGAAAAGAAATAAATCAACGGCCTACATTCAAATTTTTGCTTAATGACATTTTTTGCATCCTATGAATACTGAGGCCTCCAAATTTCAGTAATGGTAGATTTAATGTGCTGTGTAGATAGATTGGAGGTAGTTTCCCATGCTATACATCAAAATTGAATCATTATTGAATAGTTTTTAGGGTTTTCTTGATTATTCATATATTATTTTTTAAAAGCCCTAGTTTCAAAATGCCACCAAAAAGAAACCTGTCTCGTCAGATAGAGTACAACAAAAGAGGAGTCTTTAAAGATTTAATGTAGTTATTACCACATTCAAATAACAGTGTAGCTAGGTTAAAGGAGTTAGCTCCGAGGAACCCTAGGGCTTCTATTGCAGATGAACTCCATGATAGAGGAAATTGGATGAGAGATGCTAAGGTTGGTGAAAAGAATAATAGTCTTATTTTTTTTAAATCAGTCTATTCACAGAGAAATGTCTGTGCCCCCCTAAGAAACATATGGCAATTTGACATTGGGAGATTGATAGTCCCTAGCATTTTCATGGATGTTGAGTTATTGATTCAAATTGATAAATGCTATGATCTTGTGACAAAGTGTGTCAAGGATGTAAATGGAAAAAACCTAATCAGTATCACAGAAGATGAGATTAGGGAGGTTTTTTCTCTAAATGACCCTTCAGTGGGGTTAGATAAGATAGATTTTACTGAATTTATGGATATATATGCAGCCCAGAAGGATTATTTAAGGGCAGGACCTCTGAGGAAATTTTTAGATGAAATTGGGTCTATGTGTGTTATCAGTCCAAGCACGCCAAAGCCTTTTAGGCTGGATTTGTTTAGTAGGAGAGCACAGGAGGTTTATAAATCATTGAATTTAATTCTAGGGCATGATGAAGCAACTCATATGCCAGTCCCATACAAGTTTATGATGGTATAATCTCTGCACCCCCAATTGGCACTAATTTTTGATTTTGCATCTCATCTAGCTGACTTGATCCATGAGGGATTGATGGGAATTAAGGACATGAAGGTTAGTAGGCCTTTTGGGTGGTACTCGATGCTTATGCACATGTTCCCATACAAAGATGAGAATTTTTTTAGCTCAACAATAAATATTGTGAAAGAGACAAATGGAGAAACCCTTCCAGTGAAACTATGGACTACAACCCTATTGTGGGATAGAATTGGTGCCAGTTACATTGCATTTGATAGGGATTTTTCCTCAAGGCTTAGAACTCTTTTGTTTTTTGACAATCCAAGGATCCCAAGAGAGTTGCTAAGATTAATCAAGCCAAAGGAATATTGTCAGGATATCACCATAGTCCATAAGTTTGTAGACGTCATTCTATATCCTATTTCTACAATTTTTAGGGTTTATGGTTGCAGAAAGGCACCCTACATCTTGCCTTATCAAGTTCCATTAAAAATAGGATATGCTGAGATCTTAAGACAAATTGGTGATCTACAAGAGACCACTCTCACTGGTAAGGGAAGTGGAACTTTCTTCCTAGACATAACTATAGCACATCAATATGTTATTACTAAGGGAGGTTGGGTCCATTTGAATAAAGTGTTATAGCCCTATAGAATGACAATGGCCACCATTAGGTGTGCAGATACAAAGGGTTTCCTCTCAGGAATGTTTAGAGAAAAGATAAGATGTGCTCATGTTGAGCATCAATTTAATTTTCTTGAAGATGTGATAAGGAATGAGTTTGATCTTCAAACTCAAGAAATTAAGAAAGAGAAATGGATAGTCTATAAGAAGACTCTAGATTTCACTCAGAATTTTGACAAGGCTTATGACCCATTAAAAGGTTTTGAGCCATGGGTAGGGAAACTGGATGCCATAATGGAGCATTTTGAAGGCATCATGCATGTAGTGAATGAAAAGAGGGTTGTTGTAAGCAAGATAGACCCTGAGAGGGATAGATAAATTTTGAGCCAGCCTAAGTATATGAAGTTGACCCTAAGGGGAGTCTATACAATGTAGAAGAGAAGTGGATACACTATTCTCTTACCACCACAGTAGAGAAGTGAGGATATTCCCTCTACTTCTAAAGGGAAAAGGCCCATTGATGATTCAGTGGTGCAGGGGTCCTCTCCTAAGAGGTAGAGATGAGAAGAATCAAGGCCAGGAGAGGAAACTTATTCTCCTTCTCAATCCCCTATCCAATTAGATGAACATGGTGTAGCAGAGCAACTAGTACAATTGAGGAATGAGGGAAACATTTTTGTTTCCAATGATGACTTGCAAGAAGGGATGCCTGAGGCACATAAAGTGGCAGCCATGGACCTTACTATTGATGAATTTGAGGGTAAAAAATTGGACCTTGTTTTAAAGTAGGCTAGTGACTCTTTTCTTGCTGATGAATTTTTTTTCAAGACTAGGGCATTCTCCCAATTTTTATGGAGAATGAAAATAAATCAGTACAAAGAGATCTGTGAGAAGAAGAGGGAAGAGTTCCCTGATAAAGACATAATAGAAATATAAATGAGACCAAGGCACAAATGGTCAAGCAGTTTGAAAAAATTACTCTTAAGCAAGGAAAGGCCATGGTTCATACTACAGGAGTGCTAATTTTGCCAGAGTGGGACATTGCTGATGTAATTGTCTTTGACCAAGTCAGGAAGAGCAAAGTGAAAACTCTTACTACTACAGAATAGGCCAAACAAGCTACTATGGGAATTGCTTTCTTAGAGGATCATGTAGCCTTGGTCATGTGGTAGAAAGGGATGCCTAAGAAAAGGAGCTTAGGCTCAAATTTGAAATGGTTCTCAAATCTTACAATGAGCTCAAGGTAGAGCTAATTCAAAAGGACAAGTTGATTGCTCAGCTATCAGGGCCCCAAGATGATAGGTCTCCCCAATTGCCAATATCTGATAAACCTATAGTGGCTTGATCCTCAAGCCCAATTGTTGAGTTACCACCATCCCCCTACCCAGAGACAAGTATGGATGCAAGGGTTACTTGGGAAAAGAAAAGATTAACTAAAGAGGAAAATAAATTGAGGGAAATAAGAGTACAACTAGAGAAGGAAAAAGATGAAAATGTGAAGGCCACAGATTTGGAAAACTAGAAGTATGAAGAGAAAATGATAGATGCAATCATCTAGTTTACAAAAATAGGCCACATTCATGAGTTTTGTGCTACTTGTATCGAAGTTTCTCACAATGACACTTATCTTATGTGACTATTTCCATGAAGTTTAGGAGGACAAGTCATGGAATGGTTCTCCAAACTACCCCCAAACATCAAATCTTTCAATGAGCTTCTTGACAAATTTGTGACTCATTATTCATATAACATCAAACATGAAGTCACTATGCTTGATCTTTGCAATGAATATCAAAAGAATGGAGATCCCTTCCTTACTTTTTTGCAAAGATGGCATCAATTGTTTGCCAAATATCCACGAACAATTCCTAAAAAAGAAAATATAGATATTTTTGACCTTACACCAAAAATGAGTTATAGGTTACAATTGCAATGTCCACCAAACTTTGATAAGCTCATAGAAAATGGTATGAAGATTGAAGAAGCCATGGTCTAAAAAGGTGAGATCAAACTTTATTCCAAAGACAATGATGTATCCTCAAACTCCAATTCCAACAACTATAACAATGACAAATCAAAATTCTAGAATAAAAACAAAAATGTTGTCAATGATGGGATTGTTGATAATCATAATGTCAAACCAACACAACCCCTTCTCAATCTCACCAGTCAGGCCAATGCTACTCAAGGAACCTACAACAATCAATCATCAAATCAAAATACCAACAAAGATTCATCTAAACCAAGATTGCCTTTCATGTCACCTCGAAGAAACTTTACTCCTTTAGGGGAATCTCTCGAATCAGCCTTATGGAAGTTAATCACAAAGAAACTCATCATGCTTCCTAAAATGAAATATTTCAAACCTAGATAGAAGCCTTCTTGGTGGGATGAGAATGATTATTATGAATTTCACTGAGGCAAAGGACATAAAACCAATGATTGCAAAAGGCTCAAAAATGTAATTCAAGATCTAATTGAAAGCGGTGAAATTAGTGTTGATGGACATACCTCAAATGAATCACATACGACTTTCAAAGATCCACTTCCTAAGCATGAAAAAGAAGGTTCTTCCAATACTAAGAGTGATAATCAAGCCAATTATAATTCCACTCCTTATCGATATGTTGGTAACATTTCTTAATGTCATCCTTCTATGTATTATGCCAATGTCATTACCATCAAAGGAAAATCATAGAGTCATCTAGTCCATGTTACTACTCATGCTCAATCCAAAGTTACTCTCCAAGGAGTCCAGTCTAAACCAAATGCACCTCACCACAAGTCTGTTTATGTCCCAAAGTCTACAATGAATATTTCCAACCAATACAACCTTTTGGAGAAACTCAAGAAAACACTTGCCCAGATATCCATCTTAGAGATTTTGCATCTATCCCCATCTCACAAAGATATCCTTGAAAAAGCTCTTTTAGAAACCCAAGTACCCACAAATCTAGATCATGATCAATTTCAAGCTATGGTGGGCCATTTAACAACCCCACATTACCTATCCTTCATTGAGAATGATGACTTAGCTATTACCCAACCTCATAATGCTCCCCTACATATCAAAGTTCTTGTCTAGAGTCACAAAATTAAATGAGTACTAATAGATGGAGGAGCTGGCTGAAATATCTATACATTGAAACTAGTCCTTACATTGGGATTCTCTAAAAATGCTATTGATCCCAAGAAGAAAATCATGATAAAATCTTAAGATGAGGAAGAACGATCATCCAAGGGGTCTGTTGTTTTACCAATCAGAGTTGGTCCTATAATCAAAGATGTACCTTGCCAAGTCCTGGACATGGATCTTGCTTATAACATTCTCTTGGGACGACCATGGATTCATTCCATGCAAGCTGTACCATCAACCTATCATCAATGCTTGAAATTCCCTCATAATGGTCAGGAAGTCACTATAAAGGGAGACACTAATCCATTCTAGTATTTTAGTTTTGTGAAGACATCTAATTCTTTGATACCTTATAACCATACTGGATCTTCTACAACTACACCCATTGATCCTAGTAATAGAGCATCAACATCAAAATCAAATGGGATCAAGATAGACATAAAAGAAAGAAGTATGGGAGAATACACTTTAGGTCAAGCTCTTTGTATCATAGATTTTCCTTTATCTCCTAGATCATATGGTAGATCTTTGATCACTAAACAAGAATCAGAACCCCCTTCCACACTTGTTTATGACACATTTATAAGTGGGGGCACACTATCCAAAGTGGCAGTTGAGCGTAATGCTACTCATTTGATTAAATCATAGAAGAATGAAGAGTATATCAAGCATGAATATATATCACCTAATGTCTATGGTAAAGGGTATACTTTATTACAAAAGATGGGATACCAAGGTGTTGGACCTATAGGGTTACAAAGAGAAGGTGTTATCAAACCAATCTTGCAAAATCCAAACTATCAAAGAGACACTACAAGATTAGGATATAAAGGAGAAGGACCAAAAGAACCAAAAGGAAAAGAAAAGATTACACCTTTCCATGAAATATCTAAAGCTCCTGCTTTGTAATTTAGAAAGAATGGTATGTATGTAGATCCAGAGAAACAAAGGATAGCACAGAGAATCATTGATAGACTTGGGGATAATGATGATTCTAACTCAAATGATTATGAATGGGATTCATTATCTAATTTTAATATAGAAATAGGAGTTGATGTTTTCCATCACTATAGTAATGATTACCATGAGGGAGAGAGTTCAAGGAGTGACTCACTAGGATTGGTCCCATGTAATACTACTCTTGTCGATCATGAGGGAAGTGAGCGTTATTTTGCGATAGATGAATCGGATAAGAGTATGGAAATAGACCTCACTGATACCATCATACACCTTGACAAATTTTCCATCAATACCATCTTTGCCTTTGAAATTGACCCAAATGATCCAATGCCCCTTGTACATCCTGAAATTATTGATTGGGATTCTCTCGATCATCCAGAACTTGATGTATTCCATAATGATGATGCAATCATTGACTATCTTGGAATTAGAGATCATTTACCACCAGGAGATCACAAGTCAAGATTTTTGATAGAACTTAATGACATGGCCTACTTTGGTGAGAGTGCCAATCCTTTCAATCATAAAAATATAAAAATAATCAACAGATCTAATGGTGAAAACCACTCAGTGGCAGTATTAGATCCAAAAATAGTAAAAAGAAATGATGCATCTAAAGGTGAAAACCTCTTTGAGGTGCCTAATGATGGAAGGATTGACACTCTTCCCAACTATTTGTATCGAGAGCAATCTGCTATTCTTATAGAACCAACAATACCTCTTAACATTGGCACAATAGAGTCTCCGCGCATCCTCAAAGTAGCAGCATCCTTGACAGAATCAGAGAAAGAAGCTTTTGCAAAAATTTTCAAAGAAAGACAAGTCAACTTTGCTTGGTCCTATGCTGATATGCCTAGTCTGGATCCAAATCTCATAATGCATCATTTATCTATCAGACCAGGTGTAAAACTAGTTAAGCAGAAGCTTCACAAAATGCATACCCATATTGCACTAATGGTTAAAACAAAATTGAAGAAGCTCTTAGATGTTGGATTCATTTGGGCTATTAATTATGCTGAGTGGATTTCAAATATTATCTCCATCTCAAAACCAGACAAATCTATTAGGATTTGTATTGATTTTCGAGATCTTAATAAGGCTTGTCTGAAAGATGACTTTCCTCTACCAAATATTGACATTATTGTTGACCTGACAATTGGGCATGAGATGTTATCATTAATGGATGGATTTTTTGGCTATAACCAAATCAAGATTGTGCTAGAAGACTAAGAAAAGACTGCTTTTACTTGTCCATGGGGTACATACTGCTGGAATGTGATGCCTTTTGGCCTCAAAAATGCTAGAGCAACCTATCAAAGAGCAATGACCACAATCTTTCATGATATGATGCACACCATTATGGAAGATTATGTTGATGACATTTTAGCAAAATCCAAAGATAGAGCTGGTCATTTGAGAGTGTTGGATAGAATATTCACTCAAATGGAAAAGTATCAAATTCGACTTAATCTGAAGAAATGTGCATTCAGTATTACATCCGGTAAATTGTTGGGGTACATTGTCTCAGCCAAAGGAATCAAAGTGGATGTAGAAAAATTTAAAGCAATATTGGAGATGGCTTCCCCCACTAACATTAGTTAGTTAAGATCCTTACAGGGACGTCTCCAATCCATCCAAAGATTTGTTTCTCAACTAGCAAATCGAAGTCATCCCTTTCAACATTTGTTGCATAAAAATATCTTATTCCAATGGGATGATCAGTGTGAAGCAGCTTTCAATAAAATCAAGCAATATCTGTCAAATCCTCCAACTCTGATGTCACCAATTCTGGGCAAGCCACTCTTTCTCTACATTTTAGCTATGATAGTTTCACTAGGTGCTCTACTGGCTCAGCAAGATCATGAAGGAAAGAAAAAGCCATCTATTATATTAGTTGCACCCTAGTGGGATATGAGCTAAATTATTCTCCTATAGAAAGATCATGTTTGACCATTGTTTTTGCATCACAAAAATGGTGACATTACATGTTGTCACACTCAATCTAGCTCATCACAAAGATTGATCCTTTAAAGTATCTATTAAGCAAAATAGCACTGACAGGCAGATTGGCTAAGTGGGTCATGCTACTTAGTGAATTTAATATTGAATATGTAGACAGGAAGGCTATTAAAGGTCAAGTGATAGAAGATCAACTAGCAAATGCTCTATTAACAAATGACCAACCTATACATATAGAGTTTCCTAATGCACACATTTTGGCTTTATCTACACAAACCTGGCAACTATATTTTGATGGATCATATACACAACAGGGTTCAGGAGCTGGTATTCTTTTTGTCACACCACAAGGATACACCATTCCAAAATCTTACAAGTTTCTTTTTCCTTGCACCAAGAATGTAGTAGAATATGAAGCCTTTCTGATTGGGTTAAAGATGGGTTTACAATGGAAAGTAACTGAAATAAATGTCTATGGGGATTCTCGGTTGATTGTAAACTAGGTTAATGATGATTATCAGACTAAAGATGATAAGTTATTACCATATAAACATATGGTTGATGACTTCAAACAATATTTCTTAGTCATCACTTTTGAGTAGATTCCCTAGCATGATAACAAGGCTGTCGATGCCATGGCAATGATTGCTTCTTTGTTTGATACAAAAGATACCAAGATCCATTTTGAGTTCTTGGTGGAATCCCTGACTTGTCCTACATATGATGATCCTGATATGAGTATTATATGTCATCTAATTGGACATGATTCCCCCATCTATGGAAAAATTTATTCCTATTTGAAAAATGACATCATACCCCCTAACCTATCCCACAATCAAAAATGAACTTTTCTCCACCAAGCCTCCCGCTATGTCCTAATATCTGATACCCTTTATCAGCGAGGTCTTGACAGTACTCTCCTTCGATGTCTCAAGCATGATGAAGCTCAAACTACCTTGCGAGATGTACATGATGGTATTTGTGGGACACATTCAAGTGGTCCCTCTTTGGCTAAGAAACTCATGTGTATGGGTTATTATTGGCCTACCATGGAAATAGATTCCTTTCATTTTGCTAGAGCATGTAAGAAATGTCAGATACATGGAAACCTTATTCATGCTCCAGCACAAGAGTTACATCCTTTTACAACTACCTTGTCATTCAGTTAGTGGGGGCTTAACCTCATTGGTGCTATCAACCCTCCATCTTCCAATGGTCACAAATGGATTCTCACTACCATAGAATACTTTACTAAATGGATTGAGGCCATTCCATTAATTACCACCACAAGGAAACAAATATCCATGTTTATCTTAAATTATATCATTTGTAGATATGGTATACCTATGTATCTCATTACTGATCATGGGAAATAGTTTCAAAATTAGGACATGGATGAACTATGTGCAAAATTCCATATTACCCATAACTATTTCAACATATACTATCCCCAAGGAAATGGCCAAGCTGAGGCGTCAAATAAAACTATTGTTAAAATCCTACAAAAGACTATCAATGACACTCGCCATGACTGGCATATCCAACTAAATCTAGCCTTATGGGCTTACTGTACCTCCATTCGTACTCCTACTGAAGGCACTCCATATTCCCTTGTCTATGGATCTGAAGTAGTCCTGCGCCTCAAGGTCGAGTTGCCTTCACTTCATGTCACTCTCAAAGATTTGATTCTTGATGAAGACTGTAGAGTTGCACGGTTGACTGAACTAGAACTACTAGATGAACGTCGTCAGAGAGCTTATGATCATTTGAAAGTCTATCAGTAGCGTATGTCTCATTAGTATAATAGCAAGGTAAAGATCAAAGACTTTCAGCTAGGTGACTTAGTCCTCTACAAAAATCCAAAGAATTAATAGCACCGTGAAAAGAAGGGCAAGTTCGAACCCAATTGGTTAGGTCCTTTTATGATTACAACAGTCTATGGTTTTGGGGCTTATCCGTTGTCAACACTTGAGGGAGATCCCTTGGATGAACCTCTTAACAACATCCATCTCAAGAAGTTCTATCCTTGAAATCTCAATGCAAGGGCTATGTATATATTTTGTAAATTTAAAAATATTAAAAATATTAAAAAAATCAAAAAATAAAATGAAAATTACAATAAAAGCATGTGGTGAAAACCTGGAAATAGGCACCATGTGTATTGAGTTAGCTCCTCTATTTATTAGGATTCTTTTAGTGTGTCCATTCATTGTATATATCCACAATAAAATGGCTAGTCAGTCCTCATACCCGCCATGTACATATCATAATAAAATGGCCAGTTCATACATCATCCATTGTATCTACCCATAATAAAATTCCATCATAGGTTGATCATTTGTCATGGTCTTCATCCTAGTCTTGTTGAGTCTTTCTTCATCCATAATAAGTCAGTCCATCACCTAGCTAGGGGCATGTCCTCGACCTAGTTCAGGAAGTGGATCTATGATAGTCATGACTCTTAGAAGACACAATGGAGTGATTTTCACTAGACAAAGCAAAATGCAATCAAATGTTCTTTCACAATGATATCTTTATGATGAATCAGAATCTATAATCTATCCTTCCAAACATGATTGTTTATCTATCGAATCTTGACTATACATCATCACTTGAACTAATCACTATATCTTACACTATCTTTTTGGCAAAAGAAAATGTATATTCATGATAGGCATGTTAGAATGATTTGTTGTAAATTATGCATTCATATCCAGATTTTATTGTTATCATGTTTCCTATGCTATTCCATGATATCTTTGACATGAGTTTGAAACTCTAAAAAGTTATTGATTAGGATATCCATGATGGGGCATGGTATTTTCTTTGCTTGCTGCCTGTGGAATATTTCCCCATGAAATCGAAGGAATAAATAATTGGGTTGTCTGCGCATAAGTGCCTTCATTCATTTAATAGTATTGACAACATCCAAATCATGTTGTTCTACATATGCTATTTATGGTGATACGCCAGCACATACCTTGACTCCAAATATTTGTTCCCCAATGGAGGAGGGAATATTCTGTCTATTACACAAATGAAACTCAGGTCATCTTGATTCAATTATACCTAGATGCTTGTCAGGTTTGCAATATTAGACTCCATGCAAGAAGTGCTCAGGTCATCCTGGTTTAACTATACCATGATGCTTGCATTTTCTTGCAACATAACGAGCTCAATGATGAAAATCAAGTTCTAGTTATTATGAAGTTCTAAGATGCTACCTAAAGTTGTGGAGATACATTCATTTCATATTGCATTTCATTTAAATAGTTCATGACTTACATATCAGTGCTCCTTTTATAGAGATTTATAGGTTACCTTTCTTATTAGGTTATCTATTCTCTTAGTCTATTCTTCTTGTGTCAGATACATTGTTATTTAAGTTGAGGACATTTGGACAACCAAACATATTACAAATTTTTGCATTTAACATTTTGCACTTAATCATTTTGAGACATATGTTATCTTCATTAGGAGTGTTCATTTATATATAATTTGATCATTTATTATAGCTATCATTTCATCTCATTTTCTTTTATCATGCTATCAGTTATTACATTCAATCATCTTAGGTACATTATCATTTATTACATTAGATATCATTTGCATTACACTGTCATTTATTATTCATTGTACACATTATATATCATTCATTTATTATACATTATATGCATTTTACATCATTTATTTATTATCCATTATCCACATTGTTCATCACAACAATGCATTGATAATCACATAGCATTAGTAAACTCATTTTATACATGCATTTATATCACCATCATATGATTATTAACCATTAAGCATCAAAAATATCAAATCGGATATAAATCATTTTGCATTCTAAGATATACATTCTATGCATATTAAAGTAAATCATCACATCCTCCATATGTTAGTATGCACATGTATATAAATCATCAAAGAAAATCATGATAGAACTACATCACTGTATATATAGAGTCAATCATTTAACATCCATCATATAAAGTCCATAAAACAACAAAACTATCTGAATGTCCAATGATATAAATCAATAACAATGTGTCCATAGTTAGTGTCCATCAAGTCAAAATATAATGATACAATGAATCATAATTGTACAATAGTGTATACAATGCTCTCTCAACATCTATGAACCACTACCTCCAGGCTCTGTCTACCACTATCTACGGGATGCAATGTGGCCCTGTGCTACTAAACTCCCTGATGCTGAGGATCCACCTTGACCTCCTGAACTTGTTGGTGCTCTTGGAGGGTGTGATGACACACCCTCTCCACCAGCTGGTGCTCCTCTATCATGCACTACCATCTTGATTTCCACTGAGCTCTCCCTATAACTCCCGACCCACTGATCCCTTGGGATTGCCTGTCTATATGCCTCTCACCAGTAGGATATCTCCTTCCCAGCATGTATCATGGCTCTGATGCTATCTCCATGAGGACCCAACTCCTCTGTCTGCTACAACTCATCCAATAACATCTCTACCTCTCCTAGTCTATCAAGCACTCCATCTTACTCCTGTCTCAATATTCTCTATCTATCCATCCTCTCAATCTATCTCTATAGACCTAGAACCCAGTCTACTTGCACCTGTATAACTACTAGTTGGACTAGCAGTGTATCGATATCTGGCTCCTCCTCAGTAGCATCTCTCTGAAAATAGGCATCCTATCCCCTAATATACATGTCTTCCTACTCATCTAGTGCATGTACATCCACCATCTCAGCATCTGGCTCATCCTGTATGTCATCATGAACCTGGACACCCTATATAACACTGCCCTGTGCCAATAAGATGTCTGCCTCATCCTGTGTGGCTAGTCCCTATACTAGGGCAACTAGTATTTGTACCTGAGTGACTAGTACCTATAATGGAGCTCCTGCTGGTGGCTATGCTGGCTGTGTCAAAGGCTATCTCTATCCCTGTCTAGCTGAGGGAGGCATCAATCCCCTCTATCTCACTCCACCTCCTCTCATCCATGGTCCTACCCTATCCCCTCTCCCTCCATCTCCACCACCATCTCCACCATCTCCTCCACCATCACCACTACCTCATCTCCCTCACCCATGTCTATCTCTCCCTTAGAGTCTCCCCCATCATCTCTCTGTAGGATCTCTCTCTGGGGGCCTAGATGTTGGATCCATAATCTATGGTACAGGAACATCTCTCAAGAACTACTCAAGATCTGCAGTCATCCCAGGGTCCACCACTATCTGTCTCATGGTCCATGCCTGAAATGGCATGTCCACAAACTCCTATCGAGCTATATCGAATGATGCCATGGGTCCCTAGTCTTGTCTCTCCTGATGTGTATGAGCATGCTCTGTCACTCCCTATGGCATGCCCTAGACTCTACCAAACTAGAATAGAACCGGGCTAACCAACTATCTCTCCAAAATAAAGGGCGTCTGCCCTATCAACCACCATGCCTCGAAACAAAAACCTAGCTATCGCTCATCATCCCATGGCTCACACTCTAAGTACAGTCTCCATGTCACTATATCTAAAGTATCAAATGTATACTGCCAGAACTCTAAATGGCCAAATTTTGCCTGTGACAAAACTAAGGAATATAAATGAATGTAGGGCTGCCCTGCACCCTAAAATCTAATGGCCACTAGTCACATCACTGCAATGTGCTCCCATGCTCAAACATGGAGCAGTGTCACACCTACTGATAGAGATGCACCCACATGGTACACCACCTGATGCATATCATGATAAAGATGTGCTAATAAACAAACACCCCAAGCAAATTGGGTCCCCTCCATCATCCACCATAATGTGTGGCCCTATCCCACTGCAAATCCATGTGACCTCCGATCAGGGCATACAAATCCCCCAATCACCCCTACTAGAACCACTGGAAGTGGGTCATATAAATCGACCATGTCCTCCCAGCTAATCTCTCCATCCTCTATATCAACATCACTAAAAATAGCTCTGTACTCTATGAATCTATCATGTTGATCATACTGAACCAGCTCACCTATGATGGGAAGTCGGAGGATGTGATATACATCCTCTAGTGTGACTCTCATCTCCCCTATTGGAAGATGGAAGGTACTCATCTCTGAGTGTCATCCCTTTACTAATGCTATCATCATGCTGAGATTCACCTGAATCTTAAGCATGTAGATCACATAGTACAACCCAGACACTCCGATCAGCAGTCTGTCAGTCTCTGACGAAGCCGGTCTTAGATTCTGTGTGACGGGATATCTCTCCCATGACATCAGAGTATCTATAATATCCTCCTATTCAAGTCAACAACAATCAACCTATTAGATTTTGATAAACTGATCTATCAATCTATCTATCCTATCATATCAATTTCAAACATGTTTTATCACATGTTTTAACAAGATAATTCTATCAATTATCTACCAACAAGACTGGTTAACTAGCGACCATGCTATAATGTTGCCTATCTTAATCAAATTGATCAACATCAACCGCTGATAGATCAAATTAGCTTATCAACATCAAGTTTGACCTAATTGACTATCATCTTTGACCATATTCTACCACCTAACACACATGTGTAGCATTGAAACATGCATGCGCAACTTTCTTTCACATTTGCACAGGCTTTACAAATGCGTAGTTTTTCTCCACATTTGCGCAACAATTTTGTATGAATGTGCAGATTTTAATATATGCACCCTTTCATTGCATACTTGTGCAGCGCTAACTTTCTCCTAGTATGAATGCGCAGTTTTCCTACATGAATGTGTAGAAGTTTTTGATTTTCTGTGCAAACGTTGATTGTTTCTGCGCATTCATTCTTTGCCTAAAAACAAAAAAAAAATTCTACCCTAATCTATCATTTAATTCACCCTAAACATGCTAAAATTCTATTCTAACATGCATCAAATCATGAAATCACAAAGCAGGATCAAGTCACCTATCGGTTCACCCGAATCGGGTGGTCGTTGGAAGCGTTTGACCCTCTTGAAGTGGTGATCTAACAGTGGGAATGACATCCTAGTGGCTCTACTCTTCTCTCTCTCACGCGCTTTGATCTCCAAATGACAAGTGTGCACAATGAGCTTATTGTGGACCCTTTAGCCCTATTTATAGCCTGTGGACCCTATGTGCTTGGTGTGTGGACCCTCCTACCCATTTTTCTCCCATTCCACCTCATTTTCATCACTCTTTTCTACCATCCTTTCATGAGATTGATTATCCAACTCGAAAAAAAAAGAAAAAAAGAAAATAAAATAAAATAATAAAAACTAAAAAATCTTTTTTGTCAATCAATCTCTCGAGGGGGCATGCATAGGTCATCTAAGACATTGTCTAGGGCAGGGGCAAAAATGTTTGGCAAAAATGGTTGAATTTTCTTTGAAACAATGTGACCAACACATTATTTCAAAGAGGGGCAAAATGTATACACCTAAAAATGGCTTCATTAATTAATTAAATATTTATTATTTAATTAATAATTATTCCTCTATTTATTAAATAAATTATTCAATTTATTTAGTAAATTCACTATAGTCTATTCCTCTATCCTAAGTCTTCTAATTAGTCTTATTAAAGTGATTTAATTTACACAATCACCTAAATATGACTAAGTCCCCTAGTCCACCTCACCTACCTAGTCACCTAACACATCATTTTATCTAAAATAAATAATTATTATTAATTATTTATTAGTAATTATCCTCACCCACACATGTCCTATTCTTAAGGGCTATGTAACCTTATAGGACTTAGTCTCATGACCACATGTCCTCTCAAAAACCAAGTCAAGAGACATTTCCTATTCCTAAGGGGCTTCTCAAGCCACCTCTAAGGGTCAAAGGTGACTCATAGGACACTTGTGCAAAGAGTCCTCATGAGGAAAAGGTCTCTCCCTCTTTCTCTCTTTGGTCTTTGTGAGACACTTGACATGTGTCTTTCCCTTCCACCTTCTCCTCCATGTCAATGTGAGAGGAACATCATCCCTATTCTTCCTCTCACATTCCAACTACATCCCCCTTTCTCTCAACTCCTTCAACCAGGTCAATCCTAGCCTTAGGATCTTCCACCTTTCATTCTCAACCATAAGATTGTGCCACCTAGGCCTAGATCCTCCAAAACTCTATAAAAAGAGCCACATTTCCCCTTTGTGAGCTATATAGATATTTTTGTAATAGGCATTCAAGCATTCAAGAAATCAAGCATCCAAGCACTCTAAGAACAATCAATCCATATTATCATCATTTCATTTGCATTCCATCCATTAGATTGCATAAGCTATTGTGCACTCATTTCATAAAATCTCCACACTTTGGTAACATCTTGGGAGAAGGCTTCATTTGTAAATCTAAGAGCTCAACCTCTACAAGAAATCAAGGCTAGGAGGACAATGGAGACAAGTTGCATGGTAGGTGAAGGTAAATAATTTAGTTTCATCATTTTATAGTTACTTTGTATTTTTCATTGTGTTGCATTGGATTGATTTATTGGCTTTTAATAGTTAATTTATCATCTCCAGTTCTTAGACATCTAATTTGCATACAACATATGATTTGAAGCCCTCCATTTTCCATAGTCATGCCAGTAAATTATATTCTTTATTTGAAACTTTGAATAAGGAGAAGATTGAAATGTCACCAATTTTGAAGAAATAGATTGAGAGATCTCCTAGTATAAAGTTATTTTTTATGTTATCAAAGGAGCAAGAGGATCCTGATCCATTGACTAAGCTAGTACACCAGATTGTCAAGAAAATGGTATAGTATGGCATCATTTTGGATAATTTTATTAGAAGATCAAGTATGTTGAAAGCTGAATTAATGCTTTCAAACTATGAGTTGGTGCCCTCCATTTTCATAGATAAGGAAAAATTTAAAGAAGCATATCTATGGAGAGAAGAGATGGATGCACTTTTGTCAGAAAGGGTGACTAGTGTCCTAAATGACACTTTTTCTATTAGCAGTGTTATCAAGTTGTTAATAAATGCTAAATCAATGTTTGACAATATTCAGCATAAGGTTACTCAAATTGAAAATGAATGGGAACAGTTATCAAGTAAGAAGACTGAGTTTGCCAATTTTGAGTTCCCAAGTGAAGAGGTGTAGAATAAATGGAGGTATTAGTACGTACCTCATGTTGAAAAAGTTAATACTCCGCTAGCCTCCTAGAGCAAGTAAAGGCAGTTACTTTTTGAGTCATAAAGGTTGTTGAGATATAAAAAGACATTCATTGCTGGATGGATAGCAAGATGTTGCAAATCAGATTTATTGAAGGGAGCCAAGGACAATATTGAAGACATAAAGCAAGGTCACTCAGCTACAAATATCTCACCTTCTTGACTTGTGTATTTATTGTAAACTTTTTGAGGTTGTTGTAAAGGTTTTTTAGGTTAAAAATTTTGCAAGCCCTAGAATGATTGGTAGCTTGTTGCATCTCCTTGTATATAAAGGATTTTCCAAGATCATTCTAGGCATTGAGAGTTCAGGAGTTAAAAAGATAAAATTTCTAAAACCCTAGCCCTCAGTCAGAGATTGTAACATATTGTATCAATTTTCATCAAGTAATAGAAAGAAGTACAGGTTGCTGCTATTGTTTTGCAAGCTTATCATTAAGAATATGATGTATACAATGTTAAAAGGTTATAATTAATAAAAACTTCAAATCTTTGTCTCTCCTTTGAGTTTATTGTGTAAATCTTTAAGTCTTCTTGAGATTTATATGTATGTATTTAGCTTTGAGTTCTGATCTAGGATTGGATTAAATACTGCTCATAGTGAGATACATGTTTACTGAATTCATTTGAAGATTTTCTAAAAAGTAGGAAAGAGTTGGAATGTTTTGTATTTATGTTTAAAGAGCAAGCTATGATCCAAATATCTCTATATTCATTTTTTCCTCTGATCTTTTGCCCAATGGATAGGGCACTGGCTTGTATTTCCCTATTTTGCTTTGTGTAGATTGATTAACATCTTGTGATCCTAAAACATAATCATTACCAGTTATTTTACTTTATTTACATTTATGTGTTGTTCTACTAAGTGATGGAGAGTCAATGAGTAATAGGTTGTTACTTAGTACTTTCTCACTGTTATCTGTTGTAAGATCCAATAATAGATAAAGAATAGAGTTATATCTCCTGGACCAGGTGTACCCACCTTGGTTTTGTAGAGCCAGAAGTGAAGAGGGTAGTCTTGTCCCTATAGTTGGTCCAATTGCTTATAGATTTCCTATATTTGGAATTAACCATTCCTTAACATCAGTCATAAGCATACTGGTATCTCTTAGAGTGTAAAATCTTTTGAAGAACCAACAAAATGGTGAGTCTATTGGGGACTTGTTAAGAAAAGTATAAGTAACATAGGTACAAGTTGAGCTGGACTCCTAGCCTGCTTATCTTTCAAATTAGTTGGTTACCTTACATACAAAGTTGATTCCTTTTCATTTTCTACTTACCCTCCCCTATTTGTTTAAAATCATAGAAAATCCCACATAGCTTTGGTGGTGGCTCTAAAACATCTCTATACCAGTGCTAAATAAAATATTACTATATCACTATGAGTTACAAAAAATGCAAGGTCTTGGAGGAAGGAACACCTAGAAGAAAGTTTGTAGGGTGAACTTCCTATCACATCTAGATGAGGCTAGGGTAGGAGTGAAAAAAGTGTCAGTGACATGTCTCTTACCTGGAAACAAAAGGGGAACTCAAGACAGGAAGGTCTTGCTCCTCCTGGTTAGGAAGGAAATGCCTCAAAATATGAAGAGGTAGTTAATCTGGGTTTAAACCAGTATGAGGATTATTATTCCCCTACAAAGAGAGAGGGTGAATGATTACCCCACAATAGGAAAATAGTACCAAATAGATAGTATGGGGGGAGAGAAGATCTAGAAGTAAAAGCAGGGGTGGACAAGATTTTGTTCCCCCTTTCACTTGTGGTTCATCATTGCTCCAAGGCCTCCATGAATCTCAAGATCAACAAGAAGAGCCCCAAGCACAACAAGATGAGTTTGAAACAACTTTTCTTGATTCTGAGGAAATATTTGAGGAAGTGTATGAGTTAGAAAGAAGGATTCATGAACAAGTAGCTATTAGGAAAAAGAGAGAAAAGGATAAGGAAGAAAAAGTTAGACATAGCATGATAAGGGCTGACCAATTAAGAAGGTAACTATTAGATTTAGAGGCTATAAATTATGTTCCCATTCCTGAATAGACAAGTGAACTACTTTTTGTTTATCAAATATTTGAAACAAGGGATCCAAATGATAAGGGAAAGCAGAAAGCAATGAGAATTTCAATTAAAGAACCTCTAGGCCCTAAGCTTCCCATGGATTCCACTCTAAGATTGGAGGTAGACCTTGAAAAAGCTAAAAGGGAATAGGAATTGTTACCTAAGGAACTTGAAAAGGTAGAATTAGAAGCTGCAACATTAGAAATGAAGAGGAACAATGATTTTCTTAGACGGTCTATAGGACCTATTGGTTGTGGATTATTCCCTTTGATCTTCAACTTGCAGATTTACACTTTGATAGATAATTTAAATAAAACTCTGACTCTATCACCACTCCAAAGTCCACAAGGAAGAGGGCCAACTTACAAGGATCAAAAGATCCTTCTACACTTTGAGCTTCAGTGCTCAGGTGGGTGTACCCTTGACTCACTTCTCTAAAGGAGTCTAAAACAATATTCCACTATATCTCATATAAGATTGTTAAAGATTTATCAAATAATATTTGTGTTTGTAGTTGTTAACCATGCATACCTCAAGAGGAAGTACCAGTGCCTTATCCCAGGGCTCAAAGTCACCTAACTGTATACCTCAACTAAATACCTCAAATCAAACATAATGGAATTTGAGGTAAGTGCTTTTCCTACTACCCCTTTCCCTCAAGCACAAGGACATCAAATTCTACACCTGACTGCAAACTCACTGAATTCACCTAGAAGACTTTAATCCTAACTTTGTTAGGAACTCAAAGATAAATTCAAAATACTCTTTGTTTACCATATGTTAGCACACTTTGTGAAACTAACATATATGAGCTCAGAGACAAGCAAGAAGACATACACAAGATACAAGATTGGGATTCAAAATATTCTCATTAACACAATCAAGATCAACATACAATCAGAATGATACCAAGATCAGAAAAGTCACAAAATCAGACTTCTATCAGTATATTATAGTAAAAAACTAGGGACCAAAAGCAACAAGATTTTGGAACCCTTGCAAAATCCAAAATTCTTTAACTTATACCACTAGCTGCCTTGGGATCCTCAAGATCGGATGCAACAAGCTTCAGACAGCTAGGGTTAGGGTCTCAACTACCCAACCTACTGGAAATAGTCTAAAAAGTTATTACAGGGGTGGGAAACATAGTCAATCAGGAAAGAGGAAATTCTTGAACTGATCACAATCATGAAATTCTTCTCTGCAAGTACAGGGGATCACAAAACTGGGCTCAAAAGGACACCTTGCAACAAGCCTTGAGCACACAACTGAAATGGTACAAGCTCTAAAAATAATCCAACAGCACCCTGGACCACACCACAAATGGAAAACTAGTCATATCTCACCAAACAAGGTCATTTCTGCAATGAATTCCATAAATTTGGTACTTTCTGGTCACTAAAAGTTCTGAAAAAAATTTAAATTTGAACCACAACGACTAAAACCTTGGCACTTGTAGAGAATGACAGCCCACGTTCAAACTAAGACCAGCTTTAAAACACATCCATCTGATCAAACCTCCTTCGTGGCTTTAAGATCTTCCTCTAAAAGTGGCCGCACCAGACTTAGCGAATTAGCAATAAAGGACCTTCACCAATTCGCTAAACAATTCATGCTTTCGCTAAACAACTTAGCGACTTCCCGACAACTGTTCACGCAATCGCCAGACAAACTAGAAAATCACCTTTTCTTTCCATGAATGCATGACCACATTAAATTTTTTGGCACCGTTAACTTATTTATCCACTCTGCCAAACACTAGACTGCACTTGGGCCTGCTAGATGCCACATGTCACTATTTCATTTGTAGTTCCACACCCAGTCACTAGCACGGGACCCACTTACCATAAGCCTTAAGATGAATGGCTGGTGTAAGATCTCATAGCTCTGACAAATCCCATGAGAACTTATGCCAGCCGTAGGATCCATCCTCATCATGGACCCCTCTGACAATGGCCCCACTCCTGAGCGCATCCACGTCAACCAATAAGAAACCTCCAACTGCAAGAATGCATGTCACACCGAACCCACTAAGCATAATAGGCAACTTGGAAAAATGGAAAAAAATTTGACAGATGGTGCATGATCTCAAAGGCTTGGAATATTCCTGGAAAACAGGACCCACCGATGAACTACCGCTTGAGAAAAGTAACATCAATGGCTGGCGTGAGATCGCAAAGGTCTGACAAATCTCTTGCAAACTTACGCCCACTATAGGATCTTCTGACATCATCAAGGCATACTAAGCCTTCAAAAATTTAGGTCCCACTGACACATGCATAATCACTAACCCATGGACCAATCACAAAACACTAACAAGGCATATGGCAGGTGGACCCACTGATAACTCTGCAACCACAAGATTCCAAATTGATGATTGTCTCATGATTTGAAGGGTCTGATAGATTGCATGAGAAGACATGCTAGCCATTGGATTAAAATATTGTTAGAAACTGGGCCCAGGAAGATAAAGTTGAGAACCTTAGGAAAAATATTAAAATCATAGGGCACGATTACAGACTTAGGAAAAATAAAGGGACCCGCCGAAGAGAAAGACTAACTACAAATCAGGGTGATGTGGAAACTTAAAAGGCACATGCAGAAGAGGTGTTTAAGTGACCCACAAAAAAGGTAATGTGCGTAAAGAGTAAAGCTAGGGCACATTTGAATTTTGAAACCTAACGGCTAGATTCTGAATGTTTTACCTAAGGTTTAACTAGGGAGCATGGGAAAAGACCAGGAGCCATGAAATTTTTTTCACATGCTAATAGTGGCTCTGTCTGGGGATGTATGCCTCCTATAGGCATAGTAAGAACTTAGAATCACTGGTAAAATTAGACCATCCCACTAGACAAAAATTGTAGACAATAGGAACAAGCAGGGAAAGACAAGCAACCGGACCAAAAACTGAAAGACCAGGGCAAAACAAGGTAGGGGAAAGCAACCTATATATAGATATTTACAAGATGTACAACCCTAACTACTGTTGATGGAAAATAAAGTACTTCAAATGAAGTATTCCTTCAAGAATTGTCCATGAACTGACAACTCCTGAATATCACCATTAGAATCCTTGACGAGGTATGAATCTTGGTCCCATTTCTCATGAATCAGATATGGCCCTAACCAGATGGGATCAAATTTACCATGCTTCCCCTTATCCTCCAATCTGGTATTCCAAACTATCACAAAATCATCAGGTTCAAACTTCCTGTCAACAGTCCTTTTATCATATAAATTCTTAACCTACAACTGCAATTTGGCATTCCTTGCAACTGATTCTCTTCTAGTTTCATCCAACCTAATGAGGTCCTCAATTCTTAACTACATTTCATCATCAATGTCATCATCATACAACTACACAAACTTGTACATCTCCAATAAGTTATTCTGAGGCATCCTAGCATGAATTCCATACACCAGGTCAAATGGTGCACAACCAATTGCCCTCTTCATAGTTACCCTATCAGCCCATAAAGCTAATGGTAGCTTTGAATTCCATGCCCTCTTATTCTTCTCTAGAATTCTCTTCAAGATTTTAATCAAGCTCTTATTAGTAGATTTTGCTTGACCATTTCCTTGCGGATGATAAGGTGAGGAATTAGAAATCTGAATTTTCAAACCTTCTCAAAAGTCCTTATATTCAGCAGACCTAAAGCACATAGCATTGTCACTCACTATCCTCTCAGGGCACCCAAACCTTATAACAATATTGTTCATCAGGAAATCAATTACCACCCCACTAGTTGCATTCCTTGTAGGTATAGTCTCTACCCACTTTGTAAAGTAATCAGTGGCAACTAAGATCCAAGAATGTCCTCCACTTGACTTGTTTGGTATCTCCCCTATGAAATCAATTCCCCATTGTTGGAAAGGAGCCTAAACTTCTACTGGTTTTAATGGTACATTACCTAAAAACTTAAGCTTACCATAGAACCTTTAACAAGCATCACATCTCCTTACCAACTATTCTGCATCCCTGAAGATTATGGGCCACCAAAATCCTGCTCTCAAGATCTTATGAGTAGTTTTTTTACCCATATAATGTCCACCACAAACTCCCTCATGCATCTCCTTCAACAAAACATTAGCTTGATCCTCATCTACACATTTCAACAGTATGCAATCTAAATTTTTTCTATACAACTTACATTTCACAATTACATACTTGATGGCCTGTAACTTCAATGTCCTCTTTTGATTATCATTTATACTATCTAGACACCTCATGTTTCTCAAATAGTAAATAATATCTTGGTACCAAATACAATAATCCATATCACATGTATAAACAATTTCAGAATGATTTACCTGGTTTGCATCTAGATTGGATTGGGCCATCAGTCTTGCCAATCCTTGACCTCTAACCAACTTAGTGATCTAGATCTCAACATTGAATTCCTAGATCCTATTGATCCATCTTCACCTTCTTCCAGACACCTCTTGCTATGAGAAAATATCCTTCACAGCTACACTTGGCACAAAAGCAATCACAACTACTCCCATCAAGTAACCTCTAAAAGCCTTGATTGCCTTCACAAGTGCATAAGCTTGTTTTTCATTTATATCATATTTCAATTCTTTAGCCTACAAAGATTTACTGAAAAATGCAATAGGTTGCTCAAAACCATCCTTGTTCTTTTGTAACAAAACTACAGCAATAGTGTGAAAGGATGTGAAAGAAAAGATATGCATTGGGACATTGTAATTAGGTTCCTTTAGCACTGGTGCATCTTTGATAGCCTGCTTGATATTCTTGAAAGCCTCATCAGGCTCACCCTCCCAATTGATTATAGATCCCTTCTTCAACATCTTGGAAATAGGTCTAGTAACCTCTGCAAAGTTTGTCACAAACCTCCTTAGAAAATTGACCTGACCAAAGAAGGACTGAATCCCTTTAACATTCTTTGGTCTCTGAATTTTATCAATGGTAGCTACCCTCTTAGGGTCAATTCTCACTCCTTGCTTCCCAACCAAGTGGCCAAGCAACTTACCTTCTGTGACACCAAAAGCACATTTCCTTGGGTTTAATGAAATGCCAAATTCTAGGGCCCTTACAAATATTTTTTCTAAATGAGCATAATGGTCTTCTTCCTTCTTGGAATAGGCAATTAAATCATCCTTATATACAACAAGGAAATTATTAATGAAATCTGAAAAGGCAACATCCATTGCCCTTTGAAAAGTAGCACCAGCATTTGTGAGGCCAAAAGGCATCCTCACATAGACATATGTTCCCCAAGGTGTTGTAAAGGCTATCTTGAATTGTTCTGATTTCTCGACAATGACCTGATTATAGCCAAAGAAACCATCCATCATTGACATCAATTCTAATCTGGTTACTCTCTTCAACATAGCCTCCATATTGGGAAAACAATAATTATCTTTCAATGAGCTGATGTTCAAATTCCTAAAGTCCACACAAAGCCTGATGTCACCATTTTTTTTTCTTATAGGAACAAGGTTTGACACCCAAGAAGAATACCTTATAGGCTTGATAATGCCAGCATCTCTCAACTTCATTAATTCTTCTTGCATCTTGGGTGCCAAAGTAGGATTAATAGGCCTTTATTTTTGCCGGAAAGGTTTAGCATCTTCTTTTAATAGAATAACATGCTGAAATAAATCCTCTCTATAAACCTTTAGGTCATCATATGACCACACAAAAACATGCCTAAATTTCCTCAATAATTCAATCAAAGGTCACCTTACCTTTTGAGATATATCTCTACCAATGTATACTTTCTTAGGTGCCTCATGTGATCCAAGATTTATCTCCTCAAGATAAGCATGATCTTCTCCATTGATATTCTTTTGAACTCTATCATGGTTGTCAAAGAGAGTTTCCAAAACAACAAGCCTGTTGGGCATCTTGTTAGTTCTAAGCTGAATGACCTCATTGCCTAAGACAACCACCCTTCCTTCTACTGACTCAACCAAGGCTGAACAATCAAGTTCTTGACCATGATACTGATCCTTACAATCCATAAACTTCAAAATATCATTATCATCATCAAAAACTTGCCAATTCTCAATATTATCTGGTATACTAGGCCTAGCTTGAATTTCAACTTTAGAGATACCAGAGAATGTGATATCATTGGGATTGATTGCAATATTGGCTAACAAGTCAGCCATCTTGTTGTTACTCCTATCCCTCCACTCAATATTAAAGGCATCAAAATGCTCAATCAAATCCCACACTGCATTCCTATATTTTTTCAACCTTCTATTCTTGGAAGCATACATTGACTTGACTTGGGACACCACCAACTTAGAATCACCAATAACACTTAGGCATTTAATACCATGCTTTTGTGCCAACTTCAATCCTAACAACAAAGCCTCATATTCTGCTATATTGTTGGTACAAAAGAAATTCAATGTGAAAGAAAATTTTTAAGTGTTTCCATTAGGAGAAATAAGTAAAATACTTTCTCCTACACCATCTTTGCAATTTGCACCATCAAAGTATATTACCCACAAATCACCTTTCACAGAGCCAGCACCTACCTCAATAGAGATAGGTGACAAAATATGTTCATTTTCAAATACAGGGATCTCTACCCTAAAAGAATTAACATCAATATCCACAAAACATGTAGTTTCATTATCTATGTTTCTCTCAATCATGTGGCATATTCTTGGCTCTCATTCAATCTTGACAAACTGATCATCAATCTTGAAAGTTGCATAGGAAAAATCACAATGTAAACTTCCACCCATGGTAGCACTCCACCTTCTAGAAATCAACATCCCATAATGAGGAGGGATATCCACCACTAAAACACTCATTGTTAGCTCTTTCTCTGGATATGCTGCCAACCTATATGGCATTGCATTGATAGTCCCAATAACTGGTACCTCCCTCTGATCCATTGCACAAAACTTGCCCTGCACTGTATCAACTTTAAGGCCCAACCTCTCCATGATTTTGAAAGGCATGATAGTATTAGAGGCACCACTATCAATCATATAATTTCTTAACTTCATCCCATTCACAAGAACACTTAGAAAGAATGGGTCAATATTTTCAAGGCTGGCATTGACAGAGCTATCCAAATATATTGGAGGAATTTGAGACACAATTCCCTGAGCAACAACATCCTTCAAAGCTTTATCCTGAGATCCATTGCATGAAGTATCATTTTTGTGAGTATTACCAACCCATGCAATAGCCTTATCTTTATGTTTAGGGATCCTCAACAATTCTGACAATGGAACCTTAACTGTAATTTGTGACAATACAGATAACATGTCAACAGGGGTAGAAGCAGGAATCTCAATTTGCATTGCCTTAACATCCTCTTGTTTATCTGACACATTAGGTGTACTGACCACCCTCATTTTTTCAATCTTAGCCATTGTGTTAACTAGCTTCTCAATCTCACTAGAGATCCTTTCAATTCCAACTCCCTTAGGTTCACAATTCTTACCTTTTACATTCTTGAATTTGACCATGTGATCACCCTTTGATTTGTTCTCATTATGTTCTCCAGAGTTGGAACTCTTTATAAACATTCATGTAGCTTTCTCATTTATGTTCCTTGCCACCATGCCTTTGGTTTGCACTTGGGTAATCATTTCTGTAGTAATCCTCTCCATCTCTTCTCTGGAAGGTCTTCTCAAATTTACTGGCTTGGGAGAAGAGTTCATGTTACATGTTTTCTGATCAATGCATTCACCATCAGAAAAAACCTCTTGATGAAAAAGGGCTTGATTATGTCTCTTCACATTCACATCTACCTCTTCATCAAAATTAGAATCATCTTCATATCCTAGACATGAAGAAACCATGTTGCATCCAACATCATCATGTTCTTCTTCTTGTTCTATCTCCTCATTTCCACAATCTTGATTTGCAGCCATAGATTGTGCAACCACACAATGCTCTATAGAAAGAGGAGACTGGCATGCAACACACCAAGGTACATTCTCCATGACATTTATTGAAGCCTTATGTAGAGGGTCAAGGATACCTCTATCATTATTTCCTCTTGCAGTAGGGACAATAGGCTTGCCATCCTTCCATTGGGTGTTGTAGGGGTAATTCTACAATCTATTTTGTTTGTTGAAATTATTGTTGAACTAAGGCCTTTCATTGGTAGGACCACTGATGTTCCTATTTGCAGGTGCCTTCAAATCCTTCAATGCATTAAGCACCTTATCCAATGTGTCTTCTTCCTACCTCCTAGATCCAACATTCTTATCATTTTCTTTCTTATATTTCTTATTCGCAAACAACTTTGGGTCATCTCTCTTTCCAACCAACTTTCCTAATATTTTCATGTTGTTCTCAATATTGACAACAATCCTAAAAGCATCCCTAAGAGTTCTTGGTTCTTTATCCCTCAATAAATATCCCATCTTCCCATCAAATGCATTGAATTATGTAGTTAGACAGACATTGTCATCTAACCGCATAACTTGGAACAACTTATGCATACCCTTCTGGAATCTCATGTTGAATTCAGTTACAGACTCATTCTGATTTTTCCTTATGGTGTTGAATTCATTCAACATGAAACTAGCATTAGGCCTATCACCATACTGCTCCTTGAAACATTTCTCAAAAGAGTCCCAAGTATCAATACATCTATCAGGAAGCCTCTTAAACCAATCTCTAGCATCCTCCATTAGAGATTGAACAAATAGTTTCATGACTATATCCTCATGCTCTACCTCATAATCATTAAGCATATCAACAAATAACCTAAGATACTCTTCACAACTAATAGCATTATTACTAGCAAACTTAGGTACCTTATCTCTAATATCATTTGGAAAATTATTTAGATAGCCAAGAATTCCATCAAAACTTATTTTCCTATAGCGTTCTAGTTGCATAGGTCTTCTTTGAAAGCTCGAACTAGTGTTAACCCTAGGATCAACATTAGCATATATATTTATTTTTGCATTTGACTGCTGCCTAGGATCTGCACCTATCCTAGCAAATGAAGAAGGAATAGAACTAGTAGCATTACTAAGTGGAAAAGTAGTAGTCATAGATGGCATACCTAGTTCAGTAGCAGATGGGCCAAGAGCATTAGCTGAAGAATCCCTCAAAAATTGGATCTTCCTTTTATTTTCTACAATAGAAGCCTCAACCTCAGCTTTCTCTAGTTCTCTTGCAAGGTCCTTATCTTCTTTTATCCTCCTCTCCATTTCAGTGTCCTTGTTTGAATCAGGTGGTGGGATCCCTGGTATTGTCACTAGTTTGTTTGCT
Source organism: Chamaecyparis obtusa (assembly GCA_027943335.1). NCBI lineage: Eukaryota > Viridiplantae > Streptophyta > Pinopsida > Cupressales > Cupressaceae > Chamaecyparis > Chamaecyparis obtusa. Next base: position 2,288,524 of record BSBK01001333.1, on the reverse strand, counting down.
TGGTCACCCACCATCTTCTGCTTTCCTTTCTCATTTATGATAATAGAAGGTTTGGTAATCCTGTGCCCATCTTTATCTTTAGGCAAAGGGACATAACTTTGCACTTGTCTAACCACAGGGCCCTCATTTTCAAATTCATGATCCTGCGGTAAGCGCTCTTGCTCACTCCTCAAGGCATCAAGATCACCAAACACATCATGCTGCAATGTTCTAGGAGCAGAAGCAAGCATCTTATTTCTCTCCTTCATTTCATTTATTTTTCTCAAAAGAGATTGCCTCCCTATCAAAGCATTTACCTTTTCAGCCTCTCTCTCCTCCTATAATCTTTTGTGTATGGCATCCTGCTCTGCCAACTGCAACCTTAGTGCATTCCAGTCATCAGGATCAACCATAATGTCATCAGAACCAGATGACACATCCATATCAGGAAGATTTTGATATGGGAAACAAACCTACCTATGTCTCATGGGTTCCCTTTTGAAATGATCTTCTTCAAGATCTAGGTCAACTTCTAAACCCACATCTCTATTTTGTTCATCATGACCTACAGGCAACAGACCTTTGTCCTAAAATGCAGCCTCAGGGGTATCATAGAATCTCTCTTCAGAGTGACCACCTTTTGATCTAGATACTCTATTTTGTGAACCATCCTCACTTGAGGACACATGTGGTACTCTAGCTCTTGCATTTCTTTATTCTTTCATGGGAGCACTAGTAGACTCACCATTCCTTCTAATCCAACTCTTGTTTCCCTGTCTAGGTAATTTCTCCAAAGTGACCTCCAGATTCTTCTTGACAAATGACCTAGTATTTCTTCTTTTTTCCATGCTTCTTCAATATGTTGCACTGGTTCAAAGCTTTGAGTCACCACCCACCTAGATGGAAAATCCTTGAAACACATAAGAAAACAAGAATAGACTATAACCTTCTCTCTAGATTCTCCCCAGTAGAATCACTGACTCTTAACATATGCATATCTTCATAGTTTTCCTCCCCAATAGAGTCACTATTTTGTTGGTTGTGGATTATTCCCTTTGATCTTCAACTTGTAGATTTACACTTTGATGGATAATTTAAATAAAAATCTGACTCTATCACCACTCCAAAGTCCACAAGGAAGAGGTCCAACTGACAAGGATCAAAAGATCCTTCTACACTTTGAGCTTTAGTGCTTAGGTGGGTGTACCCTTGACTCACTTCTGTAAAGGAGTCTAAAACAATATTCCACTATATCTCATATAAGATTGTTAAAGATTTATCAAATAATGTTTGTGTTTGTAGTTGTTAACCATGCATACCTCAAGAGGAAGGACCAGTGCCTTATCTCAGGGCTCAGAGTCACCTAACTGTATACCTCAACTGAATACCTCAAATCAAACACAATGGAATCTGAGGTAAGTGCTTTTCCTATTACCCCTTTCCCTCAAGTACAAGGACATCAAATTCTACACCTGACTGCAAACTCACTGAATTCACCTAGAAGACTTTAATCCTAACTTTGTTAGGAACTTAGAGATAAATTCAAAATACTCTTTGTTTACCATATGTTAGCACACTTTGTGAAACTAACATATATGAGCTCAAAGACAAGCAAGAAAACATACACAAGATACAAGATTGGGATTCAAAATGTTCTCATTAACACAATCAGGATCAACATACAATCAGAATGATACCAAGATCAGAAAAGTCACAAAATCAGACTTCTATCAGTATATTACAGTAAAAAACCAAGGACCAAAAGCAACAAGATTTTGGAACCCTTACAAAATCCAAAATTCTCTAACTTATACCACTAGCTGCCTTGGGATCCTCAAGATCGGATGCAACAAGCTTCAAACAGCTAGGGTTAGGGACTCAACCACCCAACCTGCTGGAAATGGTCTAAAAAGTTATTACAGGGGTCAGAAACACAGTCAATCAAGAAAGAGGAATTTCCTGAACTGATCCACAATCATGAAATTTTTCTTTGCAAGTATAGGGGATCACAAAATTAGGCTCAAAAGGACACCCTACAACAAGCCTTGAGCACACAACTGAAATGGTACAAGCTCTGCAAACAATCCAACAGCACCCTGAACCACACTACAAATGGAAAACTAGTCTTATCTCACCGAACAGGGTCATTTCTATAATGAATTCCATAAATTTGGTACTTTCTGGTTGTTGGAAGTTCTTAGAAAAATTTGAATTTGAACCACAATGGCTAAAACCTTGGCTCCTACAAAGAATGATGCCCCACATTCAAACTAAGACCAGCTTTAAAACACAGCCGTCTGATCAAACCTCCTTCCCAGCTTTAAGATCTTCCTCTAAAAGTGGCCCCACCAGACTTAGCGAATTGGCGATAAAGGACCTTCACCAATTTGCCAAACATTTCATGCTTTTGCTAAACAATTTAGTGACTTCTCGACTACCATTCACGCAATCATCAAAAAAACTAGCGAATTGCCTTTTCTTTTCATGAATGCATGACCACATTAAAATTGTTGGCACCGTTAACTTCTTTATCCACTCCGCCAAACACTAGACTGCACTTGGGCCCACTAGATGCCACATGTCACTATTTCATTTGCAGTTCCATGCCCAGTCACTAGCATAGGACCCACTTACCATAAGCCTTAAGATGAACGGTTGGTGTAAGATCTCATAGCTCTGACAAATCCCATGAGAACTTACACCGGCCATAGGATCCATCCTCATCATGGACCCCTCTGACAATGACCCCACTCCTGAGCACATCCATGTCAACCAATAAGAAACCTCCAACTGCAAGCACATGTGTCACACTGGACCCACTAAGCACAACAAGAAACCTGGCAAAATGGAAAAAAATCCAACAGATGGCGCATGATCTCAAAGGTTTGGAATATTCCTAGCAAACAAGACCCACCGATGAACTGCCACTTGAGAAAAGTAACATCAACAGCTGGCATAAGATCGCAAAGGTCTGACAAATCTCTTGTGAACTTATGCCCACCATAGGATCTTCTGACATCATCAAGGCCCGTTGAGCCTTCAGAAATTCAGGTCCCACTGACACACACACAATCACTAACCCATGGACCAATCACAAAATGTTGACAAGGCATATGGTAGGTGGACCCACTGATAACTCCGCAACCATGAGATTCCAAATTGACAATTATCTCATGATCTGATGGGTCTGACAGATTGCATGAGAAGACACATTGGCCATTGGATTAAAATGTTGTCAGAAATTGGGCCCAAGAAGATAAAATAAAGGGGCTCGCTAGAGAGAAAGACTAACTACAAACTGGGGTGATGTGGAAACTTAAAAGGCACATGCAGAAGAGGCATTTAAGTGACCCACGAAAAGGGTAATGCATGAAAAGAATAAAGCTAGGGCACATTTTAATTTTGAAACCTAATAGCTAGATTCTGAATGTTTTGCCTAAGGTTTAACCAGGGAGCAGAAAAATCATTGCAGAGAGTAGGGGAAAAGACTAGGAGCCATGAAATTTTTTGCACATGCTAATAGGACCCACTAACTTCACTAGTTCCAATGTTGCACAAGGGGAAAATGTCACAAATTTAGGAAATTAGACAACTAGTATTCCCCCACCAGGATGGCTCAAAAGCTCTACCATGGAAAACATTAATGCATCTACATCTTAGGGTGCTAGTATGCCCAATACAAGGCCTATTCATGAAAGATGTAAACAGTTGGTTTTCACTAGTATCCCTGGGTATCCTAACCCTATCCCTAAAGAGATCAGGAAGAAACTTCCCAAATTTACTAGAAGTAATGTTGATACCTATGAAAAGAACCTAAAAAAGTTTATTGATGTAATTGATGATTATAACATTATGCCAGATGATTTTATTATGAAATTATTTATACAATCCCTAACAAAAGATTCAAGGGATTGGTTTAGGGCTTTGCCACATGGTAGCATAGGTTCATGGGATCAGATTAGGCATTGTTTCAAAGAATAGTATGGTGACAAAACACATGAGGGTTTAATGCTGAATGAATTTAATAACATAAAAAAGAATTTCAATGAGGATGTTGTTGAGTTTAATGTTAGATTTCAAAAGGCCATGCATAAGTTATTGCAGGTCATCATATTTGATGACAGAGTGTGTCTTGTCACATATTTAAATTATTTTGACTCTAAGATGGGCTACCTTTTGAGAGACAAAAATCTAAGGAGTCTTGTTGAGGCTTACAAACTAGCTGTCAACATAGAGAGTAACCGAAGAATTTTAGGAAAGCTGGGAAGAAGGGAAGACAACAAATCACCATTGTTGAATAGAAAGGATCCAGGAAAACCTATAAATGTGAAACCTAAAGATGATGATAGCTTAAAGTAGACATTAAAATCAATAAAGGACTTGAAGCCTGGTGAAAATAGAAATAATAAAATTAGAGGAGGAGATAAGCCTCCCTTTAATAATTTCAACAAATTGCCAAGAATGCAGAATTATCCTTATAATACTCAATGGAAAGATGGGAAGCCTATTCTTCCTGATAGAAAGGATAAACCAAATGATAGAACCCTTGATCCATTGTAGAGGAACTCAATGAATGTGGTGGAAGAGGTCCAATGGTGTACAGCTTGTCAGTCACCACATTATCCTAATTATTGTGTCATATCCCAGAGTGTCTCTTCACAAGAAGAGCAAGAATCTAATGAGGACCAGCCTTATGATGATCAAAGATGCGGAGTGGTTTCCTCCCATGTTTGGGATGAATTTGAATCTAATGAAGAGGATGGAAATCAAGATGTTTTTAATTCTCAAGCCAAAACTGAATCATACCATCAACAAGTGTTTTCAGATGAGGATAGTGAATTTGATAATGTCCAATGCAATGTTTTGAGGGATAAGGAAGTGGTTGTTCTAAGAAGACCTTCTGATGAGGAAATTGCCTTGATAATAGCAGACATGGTTACTCAAACTAAAAAAAATTACAACCTAAGAAATAGGGTGGTTGGTAGTCCAAATCATAAGCCTACTGGAATTTTCATCAAGAAGATGGACAAAGATGTAAAACCATCATGGGACAAGTCTAAAGATGCTAGTGCTATTGATACGGTCAAAATAAAGAATAATACTAAACCTAACATTGTCTATAAGATAAAATCCAAACCCATAGCTGAGGTTATCCTAGCTTTGCAGAAAGGGAATGAAGTCCATAATAAAAAAACTACAGACATGTCCATCCAACAGATTGATAAAGAAGTTGCAAATTTAAAGCTAGATGTTTTTTATTCAAAATATGTCCCAATTGATATGAGTAAATTGTTGTCTCAGATTATTGTTAAGGTTCCATTGCTGGAGATGATGAGAATAGAAGAACACAAAGAAAAGGCCCTAAATTGGGTAAATGGTGTGGTATCTATGGATTCTCAAAAAATAGAAGGAACTGAGAAACAAATAGCAACTGTGAATGATGAAGATGGAAATTATAGTGAGGAGATTGTTTCTGAAATTCCTTAAATTTACTTGGATACAAATGTTGTTAGTACTACAGTAGGAATAGTTGATCCTTTTTTCTTGACTCTGCAAATAAATGGAAAGTTGCTAAAAATTGTATGATTGATTCTGGAGCATCAAACATTGTTATGCCTACCAAGGTTATGAAGTCATTGGGATTAAAGGTGGACACACCTCATGGTAGGTGTGAAGCAATGGATTCAAGGGAGGTACCTGTTGTAGGTACTATCAAGGTTTTACCTTACAAACTAGCTGCATACCCCAATAAACTATTGACCATGAGTGTTTTGGTAGTGGATATTCCTCCCCAGTATGGGATGTTACTATCAAGAAAGTGGAGTGCTTCTATGGGAGGTAGTATATAGTGTGACTTGTCATTTTCTACTTTTAATTTGGAAGGACACAATATCAAGATCACCAGGGAATCTAGAACTCCTCATATGATTGAAGAAGAAGAAGATACCATGAATTGTTTCCTTGATACTGACATTAATGCTTTCAAAGTCCAAGATAAGGAAGCAGAGGAAGAAGTTGAACCTGCTCATAGGTCAGAAAGATAGGAGGAATGGAATGACCTTGATAGTTTGTGGACCATGTATTTTGATGGAGCTAATAGCAAAGAAGGATCTAGAGCTGGAATATTGCTCATATCTCCTAATGGTAAAACTTTCAAATTCTCCTTTACTTTGTTTTTTTCATGCATGAATAATGTTGTGGAGTATGAGGCTCTACTAATAGGTCTAAGATTGGAAACAAGGCATGGCATAAAATGTTTGAAAGTAATAGGTGACTCTGAGTTAGTTGTATCTCAAGTTAGATCAAAATATGCCTCAAAAAATCAGAAATTAAAGCAGTATAGGAATGCAGTGTGGGATGAGATTGAAGACTTTAGTGCTTTTAATATTTTTTGGGTGGAAAGAAGTCAAAATAGAATGGCAGACTTGTTGGCTAATGTAGCCCTCAGACCTGAAGATGTTACATTTGCAGATATATCTAATATAGAGGTACAAGCCAGGCTTCCATCCCTAATAATGTAGATAATTGGTAGGTTTTTTCTGATGACCAAGACATATTGAGGTTTCTCCAATGTGAATGACATTTTGGTAATAAAGAAATGGATTTTAGTACTTATGTTGACACAGTGAATGGTAAAAATGTCATTTTTGGGAAGGAAGTTTTGTAGTTAAAATCCAATAGAGTTCCCAAAGGATTAGTTGCTCTGGGAAGGACATTTGACAATAAAGACAAGGTTTTCTCTACTAGTACTGATAAAATTAGTGAGCTTGAAGAAATAAACTTGGGAACCAGAATAGCCCCTAAGAAGGTTTATATAGGCAAATGTCTATCCCCGGGAACTAGAAAAAATTTGATTGACCTTCTTAGAAAATTCAAGCATGTTTTTGCTTGGTCATATGAAGATCTTAAAGCTTATAGAGAGGATCTCTTTCAACATGAGATTCCACTCAAGGAAGGAACAAAACCTTTTAGATAAAAGTTGAGACCTGTTAACCCTACCTTGGCACCTAAAATGTAGGGAAAACTCAAAAAGATGATGGATGCTTGGATAATCAAGCCTATTTGGCATTCCACTTGGGTTTCAAATTTGGTGCCTATTAGAAAGAAAAATGGTGACATCAGGTTATGTGTAGATTTTAGGAATCTTAACATAAACTCTCTGAGGGATAACTATGGATTACCAAATATGGAGAACATGTTACAGAAAGTTACTAGATTAGAATTAATGTCTATGATGGATGGTTTTTCTGGTTACAACCAAGTAATGGTCAAAGACACAGAGTAATTCAAAACTACATTTACAACCCCATGGGGGACATATTTTTATGTAAGGATGCCCTTTGGGTTGACTAATGCTGGTGCTACTTTTCAAAGGGCTATGGATGTGGCTTTTATAGATTTTATTGATAGATTTATGGTGGTGTACCAGGATGACTTGACAGCTTTCTTAGCTAAAGAAGAACAACATTGTCAACATCTAGAGAAGATTTTCATTAGAGCATTAGAATATGGCATTTCTTTGAACCCAAAGAAATGCACTTTTGGTGTGGTAGAAGGAAAGATTCTAGGGAACATTATTTCAAAGGATGAGGTGAGGATAGACCCTAAAAGGGTGGAGGCTATTGATAGATTATCTTTACCAAAAAACATCAAGGGAATTCAGTCCTTTTTAGGACAGGTCAATTTTTTAAGAAGGTTTATTACAAACTTTACAGAGATCAGCATTCCCATATTAGGAATGTTGAAGAAAGGAGAAAAATTTGAATGGAATATGGAAGAAATGAAGGAATTTAATAATATAAAAAGGGCTATCAAACATGCCCCAGTCTTGAAAACACCAGATTATAGAAAACCTATGCAGATCTTTTCTTTTGCATCTGCCCATACTATTGCTGCAGTACTATTATAGAAAAATGTTGATGGTTTTGAACAACCTATTTCCTTTTTTAGCAAGACCTTGCAGGAAATAGAATTAAACTATGATATTATTTTAAAAAAATCTTATGCCTTGGTAAAGGCCATTAAAACATTTAGATGCTATTTGGTGGGAGCCATAGTGGTTGCCTATGTTCCAAGTGCTGTAGTCAAAGATATCTTGGTCCAACAAGAGGTTTTGAGAAGAAGATGTAGGTGGATTAATAGGATTCAAGAATTTAATATTGACATCCACATTACAAAGTTGGTAAGAGGTTTAGGCCTAGCAAAGTTGATGGCTCAGAGCAATTTGAATGCAAACTAGATAAATATGTTGGAAGAGGATCAGAGACCTTTTGTATGTAATATGGATTATTGTGAATGGTACAAAGACATTGTCAACTACTTGCAAAAGATGGTTTTACCCCCTGAATTGGATGACAATAAGAAAAGAACCATTAAACTTCACTCTATAATATATGCAATCATAAATGGTGAATTATGGTGGAGTAATGAGGGTGTCTTGCCTAGATGTGTAGATCAGGTTAAGGCCAAACTTTTGATGGATGAAATGCATAATAGAGTTTTTAAGGACATTATATGGCAAGGACAATAGCCCATAAGATCATCAGGTTAGATTTTTGGTGGCCATCACTTTTCAAAGATACCCATCAGTTTGTAAAGAAGTGTGATCCTTGTCAAAGGTTTACAGGAAAATTAAAATTCAATGGAGATCTGCCTCTCAAACTTGTGTCTATTCAGGTTCCTTTCCAAAAATGGGGTATGGATTTCATTGGTGAAATCCCTGATAATTCTAGCGGTGGACATTCTTATATCCTAGTGGCAATTGACTATTTCACCAAGTGGGTTGAAACAATCCCTTCAAGAAGAGCAACTAGCAAAGTGGTAACAAACTTTATGATGCAAAATATCCTGACAAGATTTGGTTGCTAGAAACTGTGGTGGTTGATAATGCAATGTGTTTTAGGTCAGAAGAGTTTGTTTGCTTCTATCAAAACAATGGTATAAAGATTTCATATTCATCTCCCTATCATCCACAAGGAAATGGCCAGGTAGAATCTAGCAACAAGAGTTTGATTAACATTCTAAAAAGAGTCCTTGATAAAAATAAGAAGGCCTGGGACTCCAAGTTGTTACAAGCCTTATGGGCTGATAGGGTTATAGTCAAGAAAGCAATAGGATGTGCCCCTTTTGACTTGGTATATGGGATCAATGCAAGATTACCCCAAAACAATTTGTTACAGATGTACCAGTTCATTTGGGCATATGATGATGATGTGGAAGAAGATATGACTGTTAGAATTAATGACTTGATTCAATTAAATGAGGTAAGAAATGATGCACATGATAAAAATGAAAAGATGCAGGCCCAATGTAAGGTCCTGTATGATAGAAGGACTACTTAGAGGAATTTTTTAAGTGGTGACATTGTCTTAATGTGGAATGCAAGACTAGAAGATAAAGGGAAGCATGGGAAATTTGATCCCATTTGGTTAGGACCATATATCATTGAGGAAAAATGGGGAGCAAATTATTATGTATTGAAGAATCTAACAAGAGAACTTGTGGAATTGCAAGTTCATGGTCAATTCTTGAAGTTTTATTTTTCTTAAAATCTCCTGAGTCCTCGTGCAGGTTTAGTTTTAAAATTTTTGTACAGTTCCCTATTTTTTGTCAAAGTTTTGTTTTGGTCTACTCTTCCAAGAGATTATGGACTTCTCATTGTATTTGTAGGAGATACATGTCCCCAAGCATGAGCCACTGTTATCACTATATAATATTTTCCAGCTTTCTGCTAATATTTTTGAAAATGATCCAAGTTATTCACCTAATGGTTAGGTTTTGTGGTGAAAACCCTAAATTTGATCAAAGCCCTAATCGGTCCTGAGTCTTGTTATAATTTCATGTTACATTTTGGTTCACTAATCCCCCTAATAAAGCATGTGTTCTTTTCACCCCCTTTATTCATCATTTCATATGTTATGCGGTTAGGTTTTGGAATCGAGGTACCTTTTAATTAATTGATTCTTTCAAAGCCTAAGTTCCTGATAAAATTTTTCAATAGTATCAAACCCTTCAAATATGTGGTTTTTGTTGAACCACAGCACTACCCATTGTCAGAATCTCTGACATACACTTTAGCAATGAAGCACCACCTATCTGAGTGGGCCCATCTGGTAATAGGGTGTGCTGGCATTTAAAGAATGGATCACATCAATGGCTGTCACTATACCATTGGGCCAAGATGTTAGCTATTTAAACATCACACTTTAGCGATGACCATCTAATTCTCTTTAAGGACTGAAGTGTGAATTGGGCCCTGAAAGTGCAAGGTCACATTGACATGTATGCTTCTAATTGGTTGGTGGGAGTTATGATGTGGTGGTTGTCAAGATGATTCAAACTGAGAGTGAAAAGGTCAAGAGGTCCACCTATTGATTCTTCACGACATGGTGGTTATTGATTCGATAGAGATTAATGAAGAGTCACAGTGGGGCCTATTTTTTTGGATGGTTAATATGCAACAAGATCTTGTGATTGTTGTTATACTGCTAGGGTAACTTGCATGTTTTTTAGATTCAATGGTATAGTGATAGCCATAGATCTTGTTTAAAGATGGGGGCCATTTGGTGGGTCCTTTGCTGCTGAATTTTTTATGACATGGTCATTTCTGATTGGCCAAGGGTAATAATGACATGTCAAAGTTGCCAGTGTGTTTGACAAGGATAGAGTTAGGGTTTCTTTGCTACTGACTTGTCTAACATGGCACTTCCTGATTCAATAGATTTCTAAAAGGAAAGGTGGGGTCACTTCTTTAAGAATAGGTAAAGTGCTGAAAGTTAGAAGGGATCTTGCAGCTATCTTTACATCACTGGATGAAGATGCTTGAGTTTTACACTTGTGCTTTAGTGACAGGGTGACACCTATCCACTCAGATCGAGATAAAGTTAAGTTATTTATTTCCTCACATGCCATTATTGAAATGTTCTCATTGGTTGAGAACTAATTTGGGGAAAAGTAATACAGGTTATGTTGTTAGACTTGTCAATCATTCGATGTGCCAGAAAAGAAATAAATCAATAGCCTAAATTCAAATTTTTGCTTAGTGACATTTTTTGCGTCCTGTGAATACTGAGGCTACCAACTTTCAGTAATGGTGGATTTAATGTGCTACGTGTAGATAGATTGTAGGTAGTTGCTGATGCTATTCATCAAAATTGAATCATTGTTTCTATTCACCATTCTCATAAGCATTTTTGGCAAACTCAATTTTTCCTCTCAGGGCGATTCCAAGCAAGGAATTTGCAGGTTCCTAGTAGGTTTCTTTTCTGAGTTTAAAATTGTTTGAAGCCTATGAAGGAGTTCTGATGGAATTTGTGTTTCCAGTTGATAGTTTTTAGGGTTTTCTTGAGTATTCATATATTATTTTGTAAAAGCCCTAGTTTCAAAATGCCACTGAAAAAAAACCTATCTGGTCAAATAGAGTACAACAAAAGAGGAGTCTTTGAAGATTTAATGTAGTTATTACCACATTCAGATAATGGGGTAGCTAGGTTAAAGGAGTTAGTTTCGAGGAACCCTAGGGATTCTATTCTAGACAGACTACATGATAGAGGAAATTGGATGAGAGATGCTAAGGTTGGTGAAAAGCATAACGGTCATATTTTGTTTAAATTATCCTATTCACAAAGAAAATCATGTGCACCCTTGAGTAACATATGGCAATTTGACATTGGGAGATTGATAGTCCCTAGAGTTTTCATGGATGCTGAGTTATTGATTCAAATTGCTAAATGTTATGATCCCGTGACAAAGTGTGTCAAGGATGTAAATGGAAAAAACCTAATTAGTATCATAGAAGGTGAGATTAGGGAGGTTTTTTCTCTAAATGACCCTTTAGTGGGGTTAGATAAGATAGATTTTACAAAATTTATAGAGATACATGCAACCCAGAAGGATTATTTAAGGGCAGGACCTCTAAGGCAAATTGGGTCCACGTATGTTATCAGTCCAAGCACACTAGAGCCTTTTAGGCTAGATTTGTTTAGTAGGAGAGAACGGGAGGTTTATAAATCATTGACTTTAATTCTAGGGCATGATGAAGCAACTCATATGCCAGTCCCATACATGTTTATGATGGTACAATCTCTGTACCCCTAATTGGCACTAATTTTTTATTTTGCATCTCATCTAGTTGACTTGATCCATGAGGGATTGATGGGAATTAAGGACATGAAGGTTAGTAGGCCTTTTGGGTGGTACTCAATGCTTATGCACATGTTCCTATACAAAGGTGAGTAGTCTTTCAGCTCAATAATACTCTATCCTTATGCACATGTTCCTATACAAAGGTGAGCAATTTTTCAGCTCAACAATAAATATTGTGAAAGAGAGGAATGGAGAAACCCTTCCAGTGCAACTATAGACTATAGCTCTATCATGGGACAAAATTGATGCCAGTTACATTGCATTTGATAGGGATTTTGCCTCAAGGCTTAGAAATCTTTTGTTTTTTGACAATCCAAGGATCCCAAGAGAGTTGCTAAGATTAATCATGCCAAAGGAATATTGTCAGGATATCACCATAGTCCATAATTTTGGGGACATCATTCTATATCTCATTTCTACAATTTTTAGGGTTTATGGTTGCAGAAAGGCACCTTACATCTTGCCTTATCAAGTTCCTTTCAAATTAGGATATGTTGAGATCTTAAGACAGATTGGTGATCTACAAGAGACCACTCTCACTGGTAAGGGAAGGGGAACTTTCTTCCTAGACATAACCATAGTAGATCAATATGTTATTACTAAGGGAGGTTGGGTCCATTTGAATAAAGTGTTACAGCCCTATAGAATGACAATGGCCACCATCAGGTGTGCAAATATAGAGGGTTTCCTCTCAGGAATGTTTAGAGAAAAGATAAGATGTGCTCATATTGAGCATCAATTTAATTTTCTTGAAGATGTGATAAGGAATGAGTTTGATCTTCAAACTCAAGAAATTAAGAAAGAGAAATGGATAGTCTATAATAAGACTCTAGATTTCATTCAAAATTTTGACAAGGCTTATGACCCATTAAAAGGTTTTGAGCCATGGGCAAGGAAACTAGATGCCCTAATGGAGCATTTTGAAGGCATCATGCATGTAGTGAATGAAAATAGGGCTACTGTAATCAAGACAGACCTTGAGAGGGCTAGGTAGATTTTGAGCCAGCCTAAGTATATAAAGTTGACCCCAAGGGGAGTCTATACAATGTAGAAGAGAAGTGGATACACTATTCTCTTATTGCCATAGCAGAGAAGTGAGGATATTCCCTCTACTTCTAAAGGGAAAAGGCCCATTGATGATTCAGTAGTGTAGGTGTCCTCTCCTAAGAGGCAAAGTTGAGAAGAATCAAGGCCAAGAGAGGAAACTTATTCTCCTTCTCAATGCCCTATCCAATTAGATGAACACAGGGTAGCAGAGAAACTGGTACAATTGAGGAATGAGGGAAACATTTTTGTTTCCAATGATTACTTACAAGAATGGATGCCTGAGGCACCTAAAGAGGTAGCCATGGACCTTATTATTGATGAATTTGAGGGTAAAAAATTGGACCCTATTTTAAAGTAGGCTAGTGACTCTTTTCTTGCTGATGACAAATTTGTCAAGACTAGGGCATTCTCCCAATTTTTATGGAGAATGAAAATAAATCAATACAAAGAGATCTATGAGAAGAAGAGGGAAGAGTTCCCTGATAAAGACATAATAGAAATAGAAAATGAGACCAAGGCAGAGATGGTCGAGTAGTTTGAAAAAATTACTCCTGAGGAAGGAAGGGCCATGGTTCATACTACAGGAGTGCTAATTTTGCCAGAGTGGGACATTGCTGATGCAATTGTCTTTGACCAAGTCAGGAAGAGCAAAGTGAAAACTCTTACTACTACAAAATAGGCCAAACAAGCTGCTAGGGGAATTGCTTTCTTAGAGGATCATGCAACCTTGCTCATGGGGTCCCTAAAGAGGGAGGAAGATAAAGGAATAAAAGAAGCTCTCTCCATAGGAGATGTAGGTAGTTTGTTAGTACAAAGAGTGGGTGAAACTTTTGGTGTGGAAGCATCAAACCTAATCCTAGAGATTGCCAAGTTCAATGTTAAAGTGGAAGAAAAGGATGCCCAAGAAAAGGAGGAGCTTAGGCTCAAATTTGAAATGGTTCTCAAATCTTACAATGTGACCAAGGTAGAGCTAATTCAAAAGGACAAGTTGATTGCTTAGCTATTAGGGCCCCAAGATCATGGGTCTCCCTAATTAGCAATCTCTGATAAGCCTATAGTGGCTTCATCCTCAAGCCCAATTATTGAGTTACCACCATCCCCCTACCTAGAGACAAGTATGGATGCAAGGGTTACTTGGGAAATGTAAAGATTAACTAAAGAGGCAAATAAATTGAGGGAAATAAGAGTGCAACTAGAGAAGGAAAAAGATGAAAATGTGAAGGCCACAACTTTGGCAAACCAAAACTATGAAGAGAAAATGACAGATGCAATAATGTAGTTTGCATATGATTTGAAGCCCTCCATTTTCCATAGTCATGCCAGTAAATTATATTCTTTATTTGAAACTTTGAATAAGGAGAAGACTAAAATGTCACCAATTTTGAAGAAATGGATTGAGAGATCTCCTAGTCTAAAGTTATTTTGTATGTTATCAAAGGCCCAAGAGGATCCTGATCCATTGATTAAGCCAGTACATCAGATTGTCAAGAAAATGGTATAGTATGGCATCATTTTGGATAATTTTATTAGAAGATTGAGTATGTTGAAATCTAAATTAATGCTTTCAAACTATGAGCTGGTGCCCACCATTTTCACAAATAAGGGAAAATTTAAAAAAGCATATCTATGGAGAGAAGAGATGGATGTGCTTTTGTTAGAAAGGGTGACTGGTGTCCTAAATGACACTTTTTCTATTAGCAATGTTATCAAGTTGTTAATAAATGCTAAATCAATGTTTGACAATATTCAAAATAAGGTTACTTAGATTGAAAATGAATGGGAATAGTTATCAAGTAAGAAGACTGAGTTTGCCAATTTTGAGTTCTCAAGTGAAGAGGTGTAGAATAAATGGAGGTATCAGTACATACCTCATGTTGAAAAAGTTAATACTCCACTAGCCTCCTAGAGCAAGTAAAGGTAGTTACTTTTTGAGTCATAAAGGTTGTTGAGATATAGAAAGACATTCATTGTAGGATGGACAACAAGATGTTGCAAATCAGATTTGTTGAAGGGAGCCAAGGACAATATTGAAGACATAAAGCAAGGGCACTCAGCTACAAATATCTCACCTGCTTGACTTGTGTATTTATTGTAAACTTTTTGAGGTTGTTGTAAAGGTTTTTTAGGCTAGAAATTTTGCAAGCCCTAGATTGATTGGTAGCTTGTTGCATCTCCTTTTATATAAAGCATTTTCCATGATCATTCTAGGCATTGAGAGTTTAGGAGTTAAAAAGATAAAAATTTTGAAACCCTAGCCCTCAGTCAGGGATTGTAACATATTGTATCTATTTTCATCAAGCAATAAAAAGAAGTATAGGTTGTTGCTACTATTTTGCAAGCTTATCATTCAGAATATGATGTATACAATGTTAAAAGGTTATACTTAATACAAACTTCAAATCTTTGTCTCTCCTTTGAGTTTATTCTATAAATCTTTAAGTCTTCCTGAGATTTATATGTATGTATTTAGCTTTGAGTTCTAATCTAGGATTGGATTAAATACTGCTCATAGTGAGATACATGATTACTGAATTCATTTGAGGATTTTTGAAAAACTAGGAAAGAGTTGGAATGTTTTGTATTTATGTTTAAAGAGCAAGTTATGCTCCAAATATCTCTGTATTCATTTTGTCCCCTGATCTTTTGCCAAATTGATAGGGCACTGGCCTGTATTTCCATATTTTTCTGTGTAGATTGATTAACATCTTGCGATCCTAAAACATAATCATTACTAGATATTTTACTTTATTTACATTTATGTGTTGTTCTACCCAGTGATGGAGATTCAATGAGTAATAGGTTGTTACTTAGTACTTTCTCACTGTCATCTATTGTAAGATCCAATAATAGATAAAGAATAGAGTTATATCTCCTAGATCAAGTGTACCCACCTTGGTTTTGCAAAGCCAGAAGTGAAGAGGGCAGTCTTGTCCCTATAGTTGGTCTAGTTGCTTATAGATTTCCTATATTTGGAATTAACCATTCCTTAACATCAATCATAAGCATATTGGTATCTCTTGGAGTGTAAAATATTTTGAAGAACCAACACTATCATGAATGTCCTCTAATGAAATTTAATGCATAATGACATGTTTCACTAGATGATATGCCTTTAATGATGAATGATCTTAATGGATGCAATGAATGCTTAACTAATGATATGTACTTAATGGATTGATATAAGAGAATGTAGTCTAAATGAGATGAATCTTAAAATGAATGCAACTAAATGCAATGGATTCAATTCGAATGGATTTTAATGATATATGCAATCTAATGAACTTAATGATTCAAATTTTGGACATATTTAAATGAATGCAAGGTTTAATGAAGGTGACTTCATGCAACTCTTAATAATAATTAATCAATGCAAGTGAACTAATGGAATGCACGTTGTTTTTTATTTGTTTTTTTATTTCCAACACACTCGATCACTTATAGTTGTTTTTTGAGAATCCTTTGATTTTTTATTTGACTACACCCCCTTTCTCTTTTGTCAATTTTCCCTCTTGTGAATTAAATTAAGCTAAGAAAGGCAATATACATTAAATGAATTTAATCTAAGATGTATGCAACTAACTATCATTTTTCAAAAATTTGGAGCTTATAATCATCATTGAGCAATTTTGGAATCCCGTTTAGTACAACCATCACTAGTTCAACTATGATGATATGAATACTTTTTGCACCTCTTTCTTTTCTTTCCCATCTCTTTCTAGTATGACTATCACTGATTGAAGCCAATCATGAGATTACGAATATTGATTTTTTTGGATTCTATGTTGCAAGTGGATTTTGGTATTATGATATTGAAGATCAAAATAGCCAAGGTATCCTTTTGTGTAAAAAAACAAAAATCTCAGTTCTATCCTATGTACAAGTCCTCGATGATTCTTTGATGATCATGTCCTTAGAAAAATAATACATGATTTAAAACTTTGAGTTTAAGACATTCATTCAAAAATCAACCAAAAATATCATGCTGTCATCATAGCTTATCTAGTTTAAACTTTCATCGATCCACTTAGAAAGACATGATTTCATCAATCAAGTGAACACTTAGAAAAAAAATTTGCAAATGTTTTTCAAATCCATATTTCAAGCGTAGTTCCATCCATTTCATACTTTTAATCCTAATAAAGATAAGGTCATGTAAAATCTTGGATCAAATTTGCATTTGGTTCAAATTGGATTGGTATTGAAGATTTGATTAAGTATCCCACTTTTGTTTTTGATGAATTGATTCCATGATTGATTGAATTTTTCTTTGATGAATCTTTCCTCCTTTTGATTAGATTTCCCCCAGTTTGATATGATTTCATTTGTGGGACTTAGGACAATTTGCAGATTAGGTGACCAAAATCTTGAGGTACTTGCAAATGCAACTGTGGGGTTTTATTATGCAATATATACAAATGCTAGCGAATGTAATATTTACAAGGTGACCTACTAGGGATGTGACTAACTTGGACTTTCAATGGTGCCTCTTTACTAGGTTTTCACTAATTCAATGAATCTTTCTCTTTTTTCTATTTTTAGAGCTTTTTCTCCTTTTTTACTACTGAGGTGCCTATTTGCTAGGTTTTCACCAAGGCACTTTTTCTATTTTTTCTTTTTTTTTTGTTTTTTTTGTATTTTCTTCTTTTCAAATGTTTTTTATCATCAAGGAACCTATTTTCTAAGTTTTCACCAAGACAACAATTTTTTGAGGATCATATATGAATATTTTTATCTTTCTTCATGCTCAATTTTCCACTATTTTTTATCTTTTCTGCTTTTCAATTTGTTTTTTCTTTTCTAATTTTCAAATGTTTTTGGTATTTTCAAGATCTCTTTTGACTATATACAATAAATATGATTCTTTCCATTTGATTTTCGATACTCTTTATACTCTTTCATCTACTTCATGTATAGAACCTCTTTAGATGTATGCTATTGATAGGTTCTTGTAGCTCTTCTCCATCACAATTCGCTAATTTGTAGGTACCGGTCCCAAAAGAAGAAGTAATGACAAATGGTCCTAACTTTTTTACCTCCCATTTTCCTTTCTTTTCCCTTTCTACTTGATTTTTGGGATTCTCTTGCAAAACTAGGTCACATATTTGAAATTTTCTTGACTTGATATGCTTGCTATAAGTCCTTGACATTCTATTTTGATATACCTTTAAATAATCAAATGCTTGTTGTTGTTTCTCATCTAGGAGTTCTAGTTTATGCAACCTAGCAACTCTACAGTATTCCTCACTTATCAAACCATGAAGAGATACCCTTAAGGAGGGAAGTTCTACCTCCAAAGGTAAAATTGCTTATATTCCAAAGACTAAGGAGAAAGGTGTAGCTCCTATTGGCATTCTTATGCTTGTTCTATAAGCCCATAAGGTTAGGTTTATTTTTATGTGCCAATCTCTACCTAAATTTTCCACCATTCTCTTCAATATCTTCAAGATGTTTTTATTCATTGCCTCTGCTTGTCCATTACCTTGAGGGTAATAGATTGATGAAGAATGATGGATCATGTGAAACTTTGTGCATAAATCCTTTAGGTATTTTTTTTTAAAGTTCTTTGCATTATCCATTATAATGGCATGAGGTATGTCATATCTACAAATGATGTGATTTAGGATAAACAAAGATATCTACTTTCCTGTTACAGTTGATAAGGGTACAACTTCCATCCATTTGGTAAAGTACTCTATTGCCGTAATGATGAGTTAATGACCATTCGAGGATGGTGGATAAATCATTCCTATTAAATCTAGACCCCATTGATAGAACAACCAAGGTGTTGTCATCAGATGAAGCTCTTGTGCAGGCACATGTATCAAGTTTCCATGAAATTGACAATTTCTACAAGTTTTGGCAAAGTTACAAGCGTCTTTCTCCATCGTAGGCCAAAAATATCCTATCCTAAGAAGTTTCTTAGCTAGGATTAATCCATTCAAATGTGACCCATAGACTCCCTTGTGGATTTCTCATAAGGCTATGTTTTATTACTCTTCTTATAGACATCTAAGGAGAATTTTGTCTAGACTCTTACGATACAATGTTTCAAAAATTATGGTATATCGAGAGGCTTGGCAGATGAAGCTTTTCTTTTGATTCCTAGTTTGGTCTATGGGTAGGATTTTATCTTTTAAATAGGTGTAAATAGGTCCATACCAAGGTGATTTGTGTGTAGTTAGCAAGAAGATGGTATAAGGATGGGTAGGGTCAAATGTGGGTTGTTCCACTTCTTCTACCAGGAATTCATATTTGGCGCTTTGATTTGGCATTTGTAGAAGTGATGCCAAAGTTTCCATTGCATCTTCTACTTTGTTCTTTTCTCTTGGCACTTGCCAAAATTTAATAAGAATGAAGTATTTCTTAAGATTTTCCACCATGTTTTTATAAGGCACCAACTTGTCATCTTTTGTCTGATATTCTTCATTAATCTGATTAATGACTAATTCTGAGTCTCCATAAAGCTTTAGTTCTGTCACCTTTCACTCTAATGCCAACTTGATTCCAATAACCAAGGCTTCATATCCTACTATTTTATTGGTACATGGAAATAGAAATTTACATGACTTTGGAATTGTGGATCCTTGAGGAGTGATTAAGAGTATGTCTGCTGCTGATCCATGTTGAGTGTAGGAACCATCAAAATATAGTTGCCATGTCTTTGCCTCAACATTCTCAATCTCTGAATCTAGGAATTCTACTTGAATTGGATGATCATCTTGAAGTGGTGATTCTACTAATTGGTCAGCAATGACTTGCCCTTTGATAGATTTGTGGTCTACATACTCAATGTCAAATTCACTTAATACCATAACCCATTTGGCTAACCTTCCATTCAATGTTGTTTTACTAAGTAGACACTTCAAAGGATCAATCTTAGCTATGAGTCTTATCTTATGAGCTAATATATAATAGCATATGTTTTGAGAATAAAAAACCACTACCAAACATGCCCTTTCAATGAATGTATAGTTCAACTCGTATTTGACCAAGGTTCTACTTATGTAGTATATTGCTTTTTCTTTGTCTGTTTCATCTTCTTGTGCCAAAAGTGCCCCCAATGAATTCTCTGTTGCTAAAATATATAGGATGAAGGGCTTGCCTCTAATAGGTGGCATCAAGATTGGAGGGATCATGAGGTATTTCTTCAATATTTTAAAAGCTTCTTCACACTTTTCAACCCATTTGAAAATTGTATCTTTATGCAAAAGTTGGGTGAAATTATGACATTTTTCCACTAGTTGGGATATGAATCTCCCGATGGACTAAATTATCCCTTGTAGTGACCTCATTTAGCTAATTTTTTTAGGTGATTTAATATCCATAATTTCCTTGACTTTAGTGGGATCCACCTCTATTCCTTTAGCCGATACAATGTAGCCTAGTAGTTTTCCAGATTGGACCCCAAATGCACACTTTTTTGGATTGAGCCTTACTTTGAATTTCTCTAATCTGTCAAAAAGTTTCTCTAGAATTGGTAGATGCTCCTCCCTTGAATGATATTTTTCTAATATGTCATCTACATAATCTTCCATGAACTTATGCATCATATCATGGAATATTGTGGTCATGGCCCTTTGATATGTTGCCCTGGCATTGTTTAAACCAAAGCGCATAACATTCCAAAAAAATGTCACCCATGCGCATGTAAATGTTATTTTATCTTTTTCCTCAGGTGCTATCTTGATCTAGTTATAGCCACTAAATCCATCCATAAGTGAAAACATGGAATGTCCTACTGTTAAATCTATAATGCACTAATACATTTGGGGTGAAATTGCAACGACAGGCAAATGTCATGCAGTTTTGGCCTTTTTTTTTCAAATATAGCCCGACACCGTCGCAATTTGCAATGACAATACATTTGGCACTGTCGCAATTGCGACGTTGTCGGGATATAAGCGCAAAATTAAAAAGGAACATTCTCATGTGTGTTTTCAACAGCGCCGTAACCCTCCGTGAAATCACATCAGGATATAAGGGCAAAAAAAATAAGAACATTGTCATTTGTGTTTTCAACAGCGCCGTAACCCTCCGCGAAATCACATCGGGATATAAGGGCAAAAAAAACAAGAACGTTGTCATTTGTGTTTTCAACAGCGCCGTAACCCTCCGCGAAATCACAGCTACAATTTCTGAGTACGTTGGGTTTATTTTTCTTTTGTCATTATTATGTAATCTGGTATTCAGCTGTTAGAGAGCTAAAATACCCAGAAATGAGGACATATCTATGTTGAATTTATTGTTAGTGGCTTTGGTTATTTAGAAGTTTAATTTTATTTGTTCATCTTTCAAGCACAAACATTTTGTGGACCGTAACGTCTTCATTGTTTCGGGTATGCAGTGAAACAGCCCTAACTTGCAATTGCAATGTTGTCGGGATATAAGGGCAAAAAAAAAGGAACGTTGTCATTTGTGTTTTCAACAGCACCGTAACCCTTCGCGAAATCACATCAGGATATAAGGGCAAAAAAAACAAGAACGTTGTCATTTGTGTTTTCAACAGCGCCGAGAGAGATTCCCTCCGTGAAATCACAGCTACAATTTCTGAGTACGTTGGGTTTATTTTTCTTTTTTCATTATTATGTAATCTGGTATTCAGCTGTTAGAGAGCTAAAATACCCAGAAATGAGGACATATCTGTGTTGAATTTATTGTTAGCGGCTTTGGTTATTTAGAAGTTTAATTTTATTTGTTCATCTTTCAAGCACAAACGTTTTGTGGACTGTAATGTCTTCATTGTTTCGGGTATGCAATGAAACAGCCCTAACTTGCGACTACCTTCACGGTACTTGTGTACATTATCATGTTGTCTTTACAATGACTGTCCTCATTCAAGTGGCAATTACACAAGGGACAGTCACTGTGAGATGTCCTCATTTGTGACAAGGACAGTCACACTTAGGACATCTCATAGTGATATTACCTTGTGTAATTTCCACTTGAATGTATTGCTATTGAACCACATTAATGCTTTTCTTCTTCAACAAATGAGGACAGTCACTGTAAAGACAACATGATAATGTACACAATTACCAAAAAGTGATCTTGTTAATTGATGTAACACTTTGTCTTGCTCACTCCCTATCCTTCACTAGGGTCTCTTTAGGCCAATGTTTTGACTTGATAGAGTACTTAACTATCCCTACACTCTTTAGGTATCTCTACCCAAGATCCCACTCCTTCAACTAGTGCACACCAACAAGAAATACTACGAACTCTGCTCAATACCAATCTAGCTACTAGGACACTCCTAGTCTTGTCTTCACAAATTGAAACATATTCAACTAGAACTTTACTCCATGGAGAGGCTGGCCACTAGGACCTCTATTGGTTTCAATATTACTCCTTCACCTATACTTTTCATTAGTACTTCAATCTGGTTCATCAAACCATGCCAATTGCACCCAAAAATAGGCTGCTAGCAATTAGGCCTTTGTCAAGCCTTTTTTTTAATATTAAGCCACCTAAAGGGCTTAGGATTCAGATGCCCTTTATTGAGAACTCCAAGATATCTAAGGTCTTCTCCTCCTAGATTTTTTGTAAACCAACTGCTACAGCCATGCCTGAAAACAAGTATTTTGACACAACTTGGACAATCTGACTAAGAGTTTGTTTTCTTAGCAGCCAAAGAAACTCATCCAATCTTCTAATTTGACTTGGGGCTTCTTTAGATGTGTGTCTGCCTCTCCATGAGATTTTAGTTGAAGCAACCAATGCATTCAACTTGTTGTAATCTTCTTGTAATGATTTTTCATCCCTAACTGCGCTCAACTGACTCACCTAGGACATCATTGCAAACATAGAAAATGAGCTTCCCAGGGCCCCTCCTTCTAAACATATATTACATGGAGTCTCCTCACCCATTCCAAGATCCCGTACAAAATTGACAATGGAATGATGAGCTAAGACTCCATTTGTTCAACCTGCCTGGTTCAAACCAATGATAGGGTACTTAACAAAAGAATTAACAAACTAGTTGGAATGCTTCAAAACTCAAAAAAAACACAACACAGAATTAAAAAACAACTTGTACTAACTTTTCCAATAGACACTGCAAGCTATCTAATCCATTAATCAACTGAAAACAAAGAAACAAAAAAACTCAAGAATTCACTAAAACCGTGTTACTCTACAAATCTTCTTAATTCCAAATGTTTTTCCCCCCAACCTTTTGCACAGATCGATGGAGGCCTCTTATAGTTGATCTGATGCCTAATTCAATGGTTTCATATAGTTACATAACCATCTTACTCGAAAATGCTCCCTTGCACAAATGTTGTCAATGTTGTGAATGACAACATTGACAACTTGTTACAACCTTTGGGATTTTGGTTCAAAACTTATTGTTCAAACACCATAAGACCCTAACCATGACTTAGTTAGGCTATTTAGACCTCACATAGGCCACTTCTACACTTCTTTGCCCAATTTGACCCCTAAATGCTTCATTCCCACTTTTGCCACAATATTGGTAACTTGGGTACAAATTGGCACTTGCCTTCACAAAGGTCACACATGAGGAAATCTCACAATGATCAATTGTCCCTTGTGTAATTTCCACTTGAATGTATTTCTATTGAACCACATTAATGCTTTTCTTCTTCAACAAATGAGGACAGTCACTCTAAAGACAACATGATAATGTACACTCACTGTAAAGACAGTCACAAATGAGGACATCTCATAGTGACTGTCCCTTGTGTAATTTCCGCTTGAATGTATTGCTATTGAACCACATTAATGCTTTTCTTCTTCAACAAATGAGGACATTCACTCTAAAGACAACATGATAATGTACACTCACTGTAAGGATAGTCACAAATGAGGACATCTCACAGTGACTGTCCCTTGTGTAATTGCTGCTTGAATTACACAAGGGACAGTCATTGTGAGATGTCCTCATTTGTGACAAGGACAGTCACACATGAGGACATCTCATAGTGATTGTCCCTTGTGTAATTGCCACTTGAATGTATTGCTATTGAACCACATTAATGCTTTTCTTCTTCAACAAATGAGGACAGTCACTCTAAAGACAACATGATAATGTACACTCACTGTAAGGACAGTCACAAATGAGGACATCTCACAGTGACTGTCCCTTGTGTAATTTCTTCTTGAATTACATAAGGGACAGTCATTGTGAGATGTCCTCATTTGTGACAAGGATAGTCACACATGAGGACATCTCACAGTGATTGTCCCTTGTGTAATTGTCACTTGAATGTATTGCTATTGAACCACATTAATGCTTTTCTTCTTCAACAAATGAGGACAGTCACTCTAAAGACAACATGATAATGTACACTCACTGTAAGGACAGTCACAAATGAGGACATCTCACAGTGACTGTCCCTTGTGTAATTGCCGCTTGAATTACACAAGGGACAGTCATTGTGAGATGTCCTCATTTGTGACAAGGATAGTCACACATGAGGACATCTCACAGTGATTGTCTGTAATGTCCCCTTTTTGGCTAACGTGGAAAACAGGAACAATTACTCCACTTCTCAGACTTACTCTATCAGATACTTACAATTAAACTAAGTAATGGAGGTTACTTAAGATATCAACTGCTATTTCAGATTCAATCACAATATGTGTGCAAGATGATATTGATACCAATATGTTTAATAGCACTGTCGGATATAATGATATGAAATATGCTATGAATATGATGTTTCCTATCACTTATAGTGATAGTATAATGATGGTATGTCTGATATAAACAATATCGATATACAATCAATAAGTATTGCTTACAACAATGTATTTGCTGTGTCTGATATGATGATGTAATTATGCAAATGTGTAATATCGCTATGAGTGATATGTTTCTATTTCAGATTCTGAATTATATGCTTACAACTTCAAATATTGATGCTATTTCTGACTATCCTTTCTATCTGTGCAATCATGGTGTTGTCTCTGATCTGCAATGATAAACTTGAAACCAAACTGCCAAAGGCAGATGCTCTATTGAGTATATCCAAATATGGATAAGTAAATAAAGTTCTAATGATGCCTTGAGTGACTGACGAGAATGCATTCTTATATTGTCTTTAACAAATGAAGAGATGCTATGAATGAGACGTGTCTTGTTTCTTCCTCCATGTCCCTTTGTTAATCACACCTTTCCATAATCCGACAGTTCACATAATATTATTTCATTATTTTCTGATCATAGATAACTCCCAGATTGACTCAATATCAAATCTTTTTATGAAGGTAATCTTCCCTAATTGGTAGTGCAACCAGTAGTTAACATCCATTGTGTTTGTATTAGTTTGGTCTAACTATCATTAGTATTTAGTCAATCGATATTAACTCTTGCCTTATCCCATATTGTTATGATGATATCCAATCTTTCTACTCTGATATAAGTCGATATCATTTTCTGATAATTGTCCATTTATTGGTTGATTGCTGGTAATGGAGTTTGATCTTCAAATTGACTTCCATTCCTGTTAATACTTAAGGATACATTGTACTTATTATCCATGACTGATGCCTCATTCATCAATAGCTTGTGATATAATCACTGATGCTTTTGTGTTTCTACAAGATGTGGTTTATCTCAGACAATCGATAAACTTTCAATCCTTTAGTCGATATCCTCCTATGTGGTGTCTATTGATATAGATAGTAGAATTAAATCTAGTTTATGTTATTGTCATGATAACATAGGAAGTGATGGTGCATATTTGCTAGCAGGTCTTCATGTTTGATATTGCTTTATCGGATATGTCATTGTCTAAACTTGTGCAATTAATGATTATTTATAATATATGAATGGTTATCCTTCTTGCTTATCAATACATCTTCTGAAACACATAGCGACCTATCCCTTATTCATATCATGTTGATCTTGACTTCATAGTATTTGGTTCATTAATCATCCTCTCATGGTATTGATGTGTAATGACTAGTGATTGTTGTATCACTTCTTCATTCCTCATCATGATAGATAATGCAGATGTTTAATGTAGATGTATATCTATTACAGATATTCGATATTGCTTTAAACGTTATTATTATTATTATTATTATTAATGTTATTGTTATTATTAAATATTATAATTAATGATGTTAGTAATATTAATAATATTATAATAAATATTATTATAGTGATAACATATTGTTTTATATTGAGAGGTTTATTAATATTATTTATATATTAAAATTATTATATCAATAATTGATTTAATATTATTACTTAATATATTATTATAATATAATATATATAATTTATTAATAATCATTTATTATTAATTTATATTATAATTATAATCATAATTATATTATTTATTAATATTTTAATATTATTTAATTAACATATTACTTATTATGCTAACTATATATTATTATTATCTTTTGATAATAATTATATATTATTGTTATATACCGTTAATAATAGATTATTATATATCATCTAATCATTTTATTATTATACTAAGTTCAATATGTCACGGCTCATGACATTGTCCCTTGTGTAATTGCCACTTGAATGTATTGCTATTGAACCACATTAATGCTTTTCTTCTTCAACAAATGAGGACAGTCACTCTAAAGACAACATGATAATGTACACTCATTGTAAGGACAGTCACAAATGAGGACATCTCACAGTGACTGTCCCTTGTGTAATTGCCACTTGAATTACACAAGGGACAGTCATTGTGAGATGTCCTCATTTGTGACAAGGACAGTCACACATGAGGACATCTCACAGTGATTGTCCCTTGTGTAATTGCCACTTGAATGTATTGCTATTGAACCACATTAATGCTTTTCTTCTTCAACAAATGAGGACAGTCACTCTAAAGACACCATGATAATGTACACTCACTGTAAGGATAGTCACAAATGAGGACATCTCATAGTGACTGTCCCTTGTGTAATTGCCACTTGAATGTATTGCTATTCAGCCACATTAATGCTTTTCTTCTTCAACAAATGAGGATAGTCACTCTAAGGACAACATGATAATGTACACTCACTGTAAGTGTACATTATCATGTTGTATTACAAATGGACCTTATGTTGGTCGGGATATAAGTGCAAAAAAAAAAAGGAACATTGTCATTTGTGTTTTCAACAGCGCCGAGAGAGATTCCCTCCGCGAAATCAAGCGGGTTATCATTTGTGTTTTGAACAAAGCGGGTTGTCATTTGTGTTTTGAACAGCACCGAGAGAGATTCCCTCCATGAAATCAAGCGGGTTGTCATTTGTGTTTTCAACAGCGCCGAGAGAGATTCCCTCTGCAAAATTGCAGCTACAATTTCTGAGTACGTTGGGTTTATTTTTCTTTTGTCATTATTATTTAATCTGGTATTCAGCTGTTAGAGAGCTAAAATACCCAGAAATGAGGACATATCTGTGTTGAATTTATTGTTAGCGGCTTTGGTTATTTAGAATGCTTCCCCACAATACTTAATTACACAAGGGACAGTCACTGTGAGATGTCCTCATTTGTGACAAGGACAGTCACACATGAGGACATCTCACAGTGACTGTCCCTTGTGTAATTGCCACTTGAATGTATTGCTATTCAACCACATTTATGGGCCCGTTTGGACCATGACACATAGTAGCATCTACAGAGAAGAATATCCCAGGTGTAACAAGTTGTAAGAATATACCAACAGTTCTAAGAAGTTCCCTAGCACATAGTAGCATCTTCTAATTGTCTATACCACTTCACAAGGTATTGTTTGCACACATTGTTTTTGGTTCTTTTGATGACCCTTGTTTTGAAATTTCTATTAGGCCTTGTAGCTTATATGTTTTTATTGCTGGAGAGCTACTAAAGCTAAGCAAGAAGACCATTGCACGAGTTATAGCTGCGCGCTCAGGTTTGAAAATTGTATATTTTTTAATCTAATGTATATTTTAACTAGACTTTTAGCTTATTTTTGCTGTATATTTTAATCTAAAGGGAATCATGGATGTGAACTTGAAAGAATTTTGTACTTAGTTCTTATGGAGAGAATAGTAGTAGTTTACGGTCTAATATCAAATAGAGTTTTCCAATTACAGAAAGTTAATGAATTCTAATAGCTTATATGTTTTGATTGCTGGAGAGCTTCTAGAGCTAAGCAAGAAGACCATTGCACGAGTTATAGCCGCGCGCTCAGGTTTGAAAATTGTATATATTTTAATCTAATGTATATTTTAATCCTTTTTCCATGTCATGTAATATGTCTTGCCTTGTAGCTTATATGTTTTGAAATTGCTGTTAGGCCTTGTAGCTTATATGTTTTGATTGCTAGAGAGCTTCTAGAGCTAAGCAAGAAGACCATTGCACTAGTCGTAGCCGCGCGCTCAGGCATGAAAATTGTATATTTTTTAATCTAATGTATATTTTAACTAGACTTTTAAAATATTAAAGGATTTAACTACGTCTAAGAAGATTTGTGTACTTTTGACAATTTTGCTTAGTCACTGAAAGTTGTAGACCGAAGTTTTCATAGCCCAATTTTTGCTTCCTGCGAAGAACGATCATGTCAGATAATATAAGTGAAGAACAAAATAGGGAGACAATCGCTAGATTGTGGTCTAACTTGAAAAGAAAAGGTGATGGAAAATGTTATTGTCCCTGCAAAATTTGTAAGGGCTTAAACTGTAGAAGATTGCTAATCAAAATAGTTAAGAGACATTGTAGGGAGAATGGTCACATTGAAGGGGGGCATGACTATCATCCACTGGTAAGTTGTTCATTATATCATTTTAACAATTTATATACATATGAAATCACTTGATGATGAGTTGAAGATCATGGTTTATTTATGTTAATCAATTTTATATAGGTTGATCTCCCTAGGGAAGTACATGATATGGAGGAACATGGGGGTGCGAATATCCAAGGTGAAGATAATGATCCCATGGAAGATGACGATCATGCGCCAGAAAACACAATTGAAGATGATGGTATAAATACATTGATCCATGACACATTTAGTCCAAGCGGATCTGATCATGATGATGATGATAGCCTTGATGTACCTCTACTTGAGAAGGCATACAAGCCCCTATACAAAGACTCCCAAACAACTCTTCTCTCTGCTGTATTGTTGTTGTTGAACTTGAAGGTTATGAATGGTTTATCCAACATAACAATGTCACGTATGTTAAGGTATGTCATATATGTCTTTATAGTTAACAAAGGGTGAATAATGTACCACTAATATTGTTTATATTAACAACTTATATTTTTTGCTGTAGATTGATAGGCGAGTTTTTGTTACCACCATCAAATATTCTACCTCGCTCATATCAAGAATTATCTGCTATTATGAAAGATATTGGAATGGAGTATCAAGCAATACATGGTTGTCCCAATGATCATATTATATATTATAAAGAACATGAATTTGCAACACAATGCCCTGTATGTCATACGAGTAGATATCGAACAGATCGAATAACAAAAAAGGTGCCTCACAAGGTTCTTCGTTACATCCCCATTATTCCACGGATGCGACAATTATTCAGGTGTACTAGCTTGGCACAATTTATGGATTACCATGCACGCAATAGAAGTCGAGATGACATTATTCGAATCCCTACGGATGGTTCGGCATTTATGCATATAGAGGAAAAGTGGCAACACTTCAAAGAAGAACCTCGTAATCTCAGGCTTTCATTGGCAGCGGATGGTGTCAATCCATTTGGAGAGATGAGATCTGTTTGCTCGGTGTGGCCTATTTTTGTTATCAACAATAACATTCCTCCGTGGATGTCAATAAAGAGGGAGCACATTATGTTGGCAATGATTGTTCCAGGTATTTTATCATTTGATAGTTATTAATTTACATGTACTTACAAATCTTACAGTAAAATGGTCACAATAATTATGTAATGTTACTGTTCATTCAAGTAGGTAAATATCAAGTTAAAGATATGAATGTATATATTGAGCCTCTTATTGATGAGTTGGTGGAGTTATGGAACGGTGTCACTATGTATGACGTGTCTAGACCGATAGGACAAAGACAATTTCAATTCCATGCAATACTTGTATGGACAATACATGATGCCCCAGGGCTAACACATTTTTGTGGTATGTTATAGTGAATTCAAGTTGCGCATGATAATTCTAATTATAAAAATCAACATATTTAATAATCCAATTATATCATTATCTTGTAGGTCTTCAAACAAAGGGAAAATTTGCATGTCCATTTTGTGGTCCAAAGATGAAATCTCGTCATTCAAAAAGTTTAGGAAAGCATGTGTTTGATGAGTACAGACACTTCCTCCATAGGAATCATAAGTATCGAAGTATGGAAAAACATCTTTTCAATGGGAAAGAAGAGACTACATCAAAGCCACGAAGAATGACACCTCACCTATGGAAGTTGGAATATAATAGAATTAATCGTCGAGGTAATGTCGTTCCACTTAATGGTTTATGTTTGTAATTTATATATTTCTATTGTGATTTTTGTTTACTAATTATGTAATTGATGATCGTGAAGGTCGTCAAGGCACTACTGACAACCTTCCAAAGGGACTAAAAAGCTATCCCAGACAATTTAGTAGGTTGCCCTACTACGAGGACCTACAAATTGTGCATTTGTTTGATCTTATGCATGTTGGAAAGAATATAACAGAGACATTGTGGAAAATACTGGATGGAAGGCATGACAAAGAAAAAATTGTCAAAATTTGTAATGACATTCATGAATCCAATCATGCACTGAAGAATTTCATTCACTCAAATAGCAATAGAGATCAGATTAATATAAGTGCCCTTCCTTGGTTATTAACGGAGCAGCAAAGTGATGCCATAAAAGAAGTCATACGAAAAATCCGATTTCCCACAGGATTTGCTGGGAACATAAGCAATCTCATATCAAAGAAAAGTGAATTTGGGCCAGGGCTCAAAACGCATGATTGGCATACTTTCATCAAGGTAAGTTATGTTCTTCTGTATTTACAATATATTCATAAACTACGTGTACTATTCATTATGTTATCTTAGAAAATAATGAAATGATTGGTTTATAATTATTGTAGTACGTGCTACCTCTATCTCTCCCAGAGCACTTCAACAATAACATCAAACAAGTGATATATGATCTTGGAAAATACATGAGGTAAGCAGTAATATCTATTCAATTTGTTGTATATATTTATTATATTCGCGATTTGTTTTTCTTGCTATGTAATCTATTGTATATTATTTTGTAAAGTCTCGTATTTATATATTTTTTGTGACTTGAATCTCTTAATGTAGGTGGTTGTCATCTAAAGAAATCCATAAAGAAGATATAAACTATTGGAAGAGAAGAATTCCTCATTTATTGTGTGAAATGCAAAAGTGTCTACCTCCAACTTTTTTCAATGCACAAGAACACTACCTCATACACCAAGTTGAGGAGATTGAATTGTGTGGACTTGCACACACTAGGTCAATGTGGATGGTTGAGAGGCACTTGAAATCTTTGAAGGCTTTGGTTCGACAAAGAGCACATCCTGAGGGTTCTATGGTAGAGGGATACATGGTATACCAGACTATGGTGTACATTACTGAATATCTTCCTAAGTTTGCTTCAAATATCCATGTAGATCGCATTTGGGATCTCGACCCTTTTAAAAAATTCAAAGGGGAGTACTTGATGGGGAAAGGTAGATTGAGGAAAGTGACAGGTAATAAATTATAAGATGTTATTGTAATAAATTATTTCTTAATCTTCAAAATAAATCGGTTGTAAGTCATCTATTTTTTTTTTGTACAGTTGCTCGAGAGTGGGATGCACTACATTTGTATATTGCAAACAATCTTGATTGGATGACGGTATGGATTGAACGATGTCAACATTCTGGTCACACATTAACATGGGAAGGTGTATCTTCATTGGTTAAAGAAGCTCATCGTAATGGAGATTCTAATGTTACGCAAAGGGAAATAGATTTAGCATATGGTTTAAGAGATTTCCAGGTACGTACAAAATTATTAATCACCCGTATGTTTATCAACTCACGATATAATAATTTTGACATGTTTCACATATTATTGTAGGTTAAACACCATAAGGTTATGTTCTGTAATGGTCAAAAATTTCGCGTCAAAGTGTTGGATGACATGAAGAAAACTTGTGATTCTAGAATAACTGCAGTCTTTCAAGTGACTAATATTTCATCTAGAAATGACTTCGATCCTCAAGAGTCTAAAAATCAATACTATGGCATTTTGGATGATATACTTGAGTGCGACTTTAGTTCCTTCAAATTAGTACTCTTCGTTGTCAAATGGTATAGGCTACGACTTAATCCAAATGATCCTAATAGAACTGTTATTGAACATGATAATGGATTTACAATGGTTAATACAAGGTCGTTTGAGCCAGTTGGGGATGAGCCCTATGTTCTTCCAAGCCAATGTGAGCAGGTATTTTACTCAGAGGTTTCACATAAACCGGGTTGGTCATTTGTTGTTAGACATGAACCGAGAGGAAGGCCGATAAAGTATAATGCGATGGAAGAAGAAGATACCGAAGAAGTAGAAGATGATGTAGATGATGATCACGATCGACAATTATTGGATGATGTTCCTGAGACAAATTTTCATGAAGAAGAAGAAGAAGATGATGCTGCTGCTGATGATGATGATGAAGATGATGTTGATGTTGATGATGATGATGTTGATGATGACGATAACGATGACAATGACGACGACGATGATGATGATGATGATGAGGATGATGAGGATGATGATGATGATGATGATGATGATGATGATGAGGATGATGATGATGATGAAATTTAAAGGTATGCCATCAATCCTTAATGTATTTAATATTCATTTCTTGATAGAAATATATTTGTCTTAAATGGTTACATAGTTTATTCATTATCTATTTAAAAGCTATAAGTGTTATAATGTGTACATTTTAATGTTTTTAATTTTTATGTGATGCTTATGATGGATGTGATTATGATTATGATGTGATTATGCTCATGATAATTGAATTACATTTGCAGGAAATTGAACCCCTTTCAAGAGCATCCCGCACAGTCTCATGGATCGACAGGTATAATTCAATACACCTTATAGAAAGTCTATTTAATACACTTATCAATAGTAAGATTGATGTCTTCTAAGATCTCTCCCATTTGCAGGTACCAGCAAATAGGTATTTGTCAGAAGTGTCTTCCTCGAGTGAGGGAAATATAGGAATAGAAGAGGAAAGTGAGACATGCAGTTTATCTAGAATAGGGAGATTAACTAGAGGTTAAAGGACTAGAAGGAAATTCAATAAACACATGAAATTTTTCCTTGCTCAAGGGGGGTCATGTTCTTATGATGATGAGATGAAAGGCCACATCGAGGTGCCCTTGAGGTACCAACATCTACAGAAACATTGCGTACCCAAGGAACTTCCTCCAATAAACACTGATTTTTATGTTAATGAGAGGATATATCACATAGCACCATCATCATTACATGGTTTGGGCCTATTTTCTATGGATGGCATAAAGGTGTCTTACAACAAAGTTTCTGAATTGATGGAGTATGTTGGACCATGTTACGATTACAGAAGTTGGATGCATATTGTTCAATATAAAAAAAGTATGCGTAGGTATGCACTCTCGGCAAATTATATACAACAGCAAGACAATAATCAAAGTAAAAGTGTGGCTATATACATTGATGGAAGGCCAAAAGCAATAGGGAATATTACAGGTTTTATAAATAGTACATGACCTGGGTCAACTATAAAGCAACCCAATTGCATATTTGAGGCACGCGAGGGAAATCGTGTATTCATCTGTGTGATAAAATCAATACGTGCAGGGGAAGAGCTGCTTATTGATTACAATTTGAACCGCATAGATACAAACGAGGCTACTATCATGGGGGTGGTACATACTATTAAACCAACTTCTAATCAATGACTCCAACATACCATTTAGTTATTAAATTTTTGGCTAACATTTTTATACTTGATCTTTGACACAGGGGCACAATATGGAGCAACTGCCCGAAGGTGATGGTGATGATATTCCTAGCTCATCTACACATGAGCAGGTAAAACTCATTGTAATTGTGCAAACTAGATAGAAGCAAAATGTTATTTTTTTTAATGTTATTTTCTTCATTGTTTTGGAGTAATTTTGATAATACTAATACTATTGTTGTCACAGAGGGCCGGTGGTCGGAGAGAGGGAAAGCAACCTGTAGTCCCTCAGGAGTCCCCCCTTGTGGACCCTTTTTTTATTGATTTAGCAGAGACCGATGACCCGATCGGTTCCATTAAAAAGCTGCTAAAGAAAATTGGGAAAGAACTTCTACGTTTGGTATCCATACATCCTCAGACTCAGGAAATAAAAGACAGGGCAGCTGAGTTGTTGCACACTTCTGAAAACTTTAAAGTAAGTATTAATGAAATTTTTAATTATTACAAGAGTTCAATAATGGTTTTTATGTTATGCTCTTTTATGACATTAATTAAAATATGGATGCATTGTCTTTATAGAGTTATTTGCGTAATTTTGAACCCCATTCCCATGATGAGGCCGGTATTGCAAGTGGTTCAGGTAGATCACATGTTCCATTCCCCACTTGTGTTTTCCACTAAATATATATAGGAATGATCATAATCATTGACAATACATGCTCGAACAATCTTTTTTTTAATGCTCTAACAATCTTGTCCATGCTAGTCCATGCGTTCTATATTTATGCATGCTCTAACAATTTTATTCTTCAGCTCCTTTCCATGATGATATGACAACGCCGCCTCCATCCAGGATAGCCACAAATGTCTTGCCGACTGCCATGTCAACAACACACAGCCTAAATGCACCAACTGTTGCACCATCTACTGGTACACAAATCCCTCTTTTTCTCTCTTTTGTTATGTGTTTAAGTGTTATGTGTTTACGATGTAGATCCCTTGATTGTGTTTGTGCCATGGGTGCTCTGCACCAATTTATTTCCCTTGAAGTATTATTTCTTGGAGGCATTTGATAATGGTTTTCATTTTTTGCAATAGGAGATGCAACAAGTCCCGATGCAACATCATTTCCTGGATGTTCCCGTGTTCCTAGTACGGGAACGGTGAAGGATTGCATATTGATCATCAGCGATGATGAAGGCATTCCCTTAAAAGTATCCAAACTTCCAGGTACTTTAAAGTTATTATTATTCTATAGTGATATAATAGTAATTTAGTTTTTGATCACTCTTCATCG
The DNA here is from genome assembly GCA_027943335.1 of Chamaecyparis obtusa. Taxonomy (NCBI): domain Eukaryota; kingdom Viridiplantae; phylum Streptophyta; class Pinopsida; order Cupressales; family Cupressaceae; genus Chamaecyparis; species Chamaecyparis obtusa. The sequence continues at coordinate 2,253,148 of BSBK01001333.1, read as the reverse complement.
ACTAATGATCCCATGATTATTTTGTAGGGAATGATATTTTTTGGCGAAAACTTGGTGACGAGTGTTTGCTGATATTCAGGCCCACCATACGTACATGGTTGAACATCATATCCTAACTAAAACCCCAAACCACTATTTTGATTTCATATCATTGCTAGAATAGTTTTCCTTTTCATCAATTTCTTGAACTATATTAAAGGTAGCTTCTCTTCATTTATGAGTCTAACATGTTTTTTTTTACTTAAAAGGTGGAATAACCAAGATAAAAAGTTGAAGGATGATCTTGTACATAGTATGACCCAGCTTTTTGGACCTCGTGCATTCGAGAGAAACAAGCTCCTTGAAAGAGCTGGTTTATGTTTGAAGTATATTAGGGACCAGTACAGGAAATATTTAGAGGTTAACCCAAGGCACAAGCGTCTGCCCTGTGTTCTTGAGGCTGAGTGGCAGGGTTTGATTTTGGATGGAAAGTATAAAGCTGACATGAAAAAAGGAATTACACCAGTAGAGAGTAGAGCAAGGTATGTGATACTTTTGAGAATGTAATTATGTACTAATTAACCTCTAAATTTTTCTTGTACTGGTCTCTAACATATTTCAAACTTTTCATAGATTGCCTGACACATCAAAGGCAACAAAGGCAAGATTAGAAAAGCACGGGACACACAAGCTCGGCTCTGGTGGTTTTTCCAAACTTCAAGCACGAGTTGTAAGTATTAGTAAATGAAAACTTGTATCAATTTTTTTATATATTGCAAGGAAATTTTTTTTGATCAAACAATGCAAGTAAAATTCACCATACCAAGAAAAAATGTAGGGGTCAAAGTTCAATAGATGCCTCACAGAAGAGGACAAGAGAATTGGCTTCCAACAAGGCTATAGAGCCGTGGCTGAACGGCTACGAGCTGAAATCAGTGTGCAAGGTTCAAATAATGATGCATCTGAGCCACAGGTAAATAAGCTAAATGAAATTTCTTTCAAATTGAATACTTTACCAATTAGTCTATTTGATGTTAAGTTCTAATATAAAGTGAGTATATCTATTTTAAGAAAGCAATGATAACAATGTGTAGGATATTGGAATGCAGCCTGACAATCCTTCTACACAATCTATGCATAATGAAGGTTCGCATGATGTGCATCCTAGTGGTGGAGGTATACATTTGCTATTAAAATTTTTATATGTAATTACAATTGGTGTTTGGATTAATGTAACATTTTGTATAGCAACTGTAGAGGATCGAGGGGTCGGTGCTCATGAGCATGTTGAGGTTGAGTCTAGACAAAATGATGTGGCCAGATCAGGTAATTAAAGAGCACCACAGTTATGTTCTTTAAAATAATTAAATACTTGTAACAATTATAATTAAATATTTTAAATTTAACTCTTTTATTTGTTATTGTAGAGGACCCCCCTTTGCAGCAGCATAGGAATTTGAGATCATCAAGAACAAAGAACAAAACAACTGATGAGGGGGGTATTGATGATAACACTGATGCTCCTCTTAGAGCTTACATAGAAAAAAAAATTAGAAAGAGAAAAAAGAAATGATTGTCATCTAAATACCTTAATTGATAATGACTGAATTTTATGTCTCAATGAATTTAATTATGTGCTAATGAATGTTCATGAATTATGTGTTTATTTTCATATTGATGAATGTTGCGTGTTAACAAATCTAATGTGTTAATGAATGTTATCATGTGATATTGATTGAATGTTACAGTTTATTAATAATTGAAAGAATGAATGAATGTTAGATGTTAACGGGGAATGTAGAGTGATGTTAGGGGGAGGGGGGTGGGGCCAAATGAGCTTCCACCTTCACGTGGTTGGCCCTGTTTAGTAGAGAATATTAAACTATATTCTCGAAACAAAGTGAAGCTCAATAAGATACTAAATGAGTCAAAATGGTTATCAAGGTCCTCTATCCATAAGATACTTGTAGTCAAAATGGTTATTAATAAGATACTTGTAGTCAAAATGGTTATCTAGGTCCTCTATCCATTTCATAAGTTCTTCACCATTCAAACTTCCTCCATAACAAGGAATGTGCTCTAGGTTAGTCATGAAGCCTAGCATGGACTCTTTGTCAGATAGAGCCACTATTTCAGAGCCTTTTCTGTGCATTTCCTTCAAGCACTGTACAGTGTACGGATGTGAAAGGGAGGGCAGACCAGTGTGGAAGTTAGAGTATTTATATCTTATGCTTTGAGAGTTTATTTGGTAGATTCAAGAAACCTTATATCAAAGTTATTCCTTTTTCTTATCTGTTGTTCTGTCAAACCCTCATTTTTTGGGTTATTGCATTCAAATGGCCTTAACTTGAAAATAAACCATAGGATATCCTCTGTTCTTTGTAAAATGCAAGTTAAGGGGGTTTATTTTCATATTTTAAGAGCTTTGGAACAGGATACTAAGCCAGAGAATTTCAAGAGCAAGCCCTAGGTCAAGAATCTCAATGTTCTTGACTAGGAGTTGATGGATTATGCAAGATCAGAGGGTAGAGGCAAGTAAAGGACCTCAAACCTTGTTGAATCTAGATCTTTAGAGCATGGTGGACATCTTCAAACTCTGATCTTGGTTTCATGCACCCATTTTCAATGCCTTGTTTTGGAACCCACACCCAAAGGCATGCATTAGGTCTGCGGACTCAATAAGGACATTGATATGCTGGAGTGGAGTCAGGGTCTGGGAGTTGGAGGATTGTTAGAACATCAAAAAGGGTACTCAAAAAAAATATAAGTTCATAAGGTCCTTTGTCAAATTGAAGAGTTATTGCTGCAGAATAGGTTTTGGAGACCTACTAGAGTCACTAGGTCTATTTGGACCCGTTTGGACCACGACACGCAGTAGCATCTACAGAGAAGAAGTTTGGTATGCAATGGTCTTGAAACCTCCTGAGAAATTCTTGGTATGCATTTGTGTGGTGCAAAAGCTTTTTTGAAAGAGAAAAAGAAGAAAAGAATAGAAATGATTTTTTTTCTTTTTATGTCATATACTGTAACCAGCTACTTATAACTTGCAAAAACTATTATAACCATTTGAAATTGAAACTTAGTTTAATGTGAAACTGAGAACTGCTTTATTAGAGCTTTCTGTGATTTAGATTCAGACATCAAGAACATTGTTTGCCTAATATTGTGATTAATGTTTATTTATTAATATCTCATACTGACAAACAATTGATAATTGTAGGGAAAATGTCATTGGGGGTCTTTGAGGATCCACCAGAAGCCAAGGAGAAAATGTACTCAAATGCTAAAGATGGTGTAACAGTCCTTACAGCTGTTGAACCTTGCTGTGTAGATCATCTCCGATTCTCCAAGTTCAACAGTACTGTGGTATTCCTTTGGATACTTCTAATGGTAAATTTCAGACATCAAGTTCTTTTCGTATGAAACTACTACATTTGTAATCTGTAGTTTTAAACTTTTAGTTTATAAATGTTCATCAGCTTTAGTTCGTATGCTGCCATTTCAAGTATGATTAATGAAGTTACCTTTATCATAGGATGAAAGTGAGCAGTCAGCATACTGGTACGGAGCTGGTAGCATTGATACGGTGACTAGGGCATCGTTTAATGGTGGTATTGTGTTTTCCCATATTTAGGGCATCAGCCTTTTGAAGCATTGCCTTCATCTTTCTTAAGTCTGAGTTTTAAGTTTGTTTATCTCTCTCGGTGCTGTTGAAAATACAAATGACAACATTCTTGTTTGTTTTGCCCTTATATCCCGATGTGATTTCGCGGAGGGTTACGGCGCTGTTGAAAACACAAATGAAAACACAAATCCCTTGTGTAATTGCCACTTGAAGGAGGATAGTCACTGTAAAGACAACATGATAATGTACACTTACAGTGAGTGTACATTATCATGTTGTCTTTAGAGTGACTATCCTCATTTGTTGAAGAAGAAAAGCATTAATGTGGCTGAATAGAAATACATTCAAGTGGCAATCACACAAGGGATAGTCACTGTGAGATGTCCTCATTTGTGACTGTCCTTACAGTGAGTGTACATTATCATGTTGTCTTTAGAGTGACTGTCCTCATTTGTTGAAGAAGAAAAGCATTAATGTGGTTCAATAGAAATACATTCAAGTGGCAATTACACAAGGGACAATCGATCACTGTGAGATGTCCTCATGTGTGACTATCCTTGTCACAAATGAAGACATCTCACAATGACTGTCCCTTGTGTAATTCAAGTGGCAATTACACAAGGGACAGTCACTGTGAGATGTCCTCATTTGTGACTGTCCTTACAATGAGTGTACATTATCATGTTGTCTTTAGAGTGACTGTCCTCATTTGTTGAAGAAGAAAAGCATTAATGTGGTTCAATAGCAATACATTCAAGTGGCAATTACACAAGGGACAATCAATCACTGTGAGATGTCCTCATGTGTGACTATCCTTGTCACAAATGAGGACATCTCACAATGACTGTCCCTTCTGTAATTGCCACTTGAATGAGGATAGTCACTGTAAAGACAACATGATAATGTACACATACAATGAGTGTACATTATCATGTTGTCTTTACAGTGGCTTCCCTCATGTTGTATATTCTTCTCTGTAGATGCTACTATGTGCTAGGGAACTTCTTAGAACTGTTGGTATATTCTTACAACTTGTTACACCTAGGATATTCTTCTGTGTAGATGCTATTGTGTGCCGTGGTCCAAACAGGCCCATAAATGTGGTTGAATAGCAATACATTCAAGTGGCAATTACACAAGGGACAGTCACTGTGAGATGTCCTCATGTGTGACTGTCCTTGTCACAAATGAGGACATCTCACAGTGACTGTCCCTTGTGTAATTGCCACTTGAAGGAAAAAAGCATTAATGTGGTTCAATAGCAATGTATTCAAGTGGAAATTACACAAGGGATAATCACTCTGAGATTTCCTCATTTGTGACTATCCTTACAGTGAGTGTACATTATCATGTTTTCTTTATAGTGACTGTCCTCATTTGTTGAAGGAAAAAAGCATTAATGTGGTTCAATAGTGATGCAGAGTAGTCAGGGCTTTTAGAATATACAAATATACATCCTTAACTCTCATTCCACCAAGGAAGAAGGAATTCCAATGGTTGAAACGTGAGTTAAGGTCTTTACATCAGTCAAACCCTGAAAATGAGGGTTTGTAAACAATGCACAGAAAATTTGAAATAACTTAGATATAAAACAAAGAGAATCAATCAAACCAACTTCCAAAGCATCAGATGTCACTATTACAACTTCCAGGCAAATTTTATCATCCAACCACCATCCGTACAGCCGTACAGAGTTCATTTTTCACCAGAAATGCACTAAAATAGGGTTATTTTTATTTTTTATGAAAGCAAAATGATTACAATACTAGTTCTCTATCTGTCTTTGACCATTTGAAGCCTAAAATAGGCTCTCCAAACGTTGGTTCAACCATCTAGGTGGTTAGAATAGTTTATCCAACAAATGTCAACTTTGCTAAGCAACTTTTAAAGTTGCATTACAACTTTGCAAACAACTTTGCCGAGAAGGTTAAAAATGTGTTGTGAAACTTTAGGAACCTTATTAAAGTTATTTTGGACCTTCAAACTTCTTAACAACATCTTAAAGACACCTAATAAACACTTACTATGCTCATTTCATCCAAGGACTCAAAAGATGCCCAAGGTTTATAAGCCACCAAGGGGTCTTGTGTCCAACAAGTGGATGTTTATAAGGAGATAAAATCAATCCTTAATATTTATTATAAACCAAGAAAACATCTAAAACTCCTATTCTAATTTATTGTCATTCAAAAAGACTCTGATTTGTCATTCAAAAAGACTCTGATTTGTCAATCAAAAGGACCTTTCACCAGTCAATCCTTCAAAGCTCCAAGGTGAAAATCTTATGTTCCAATTGATAGGATTTGACTCCTTGGCTTCATGGCAACTTCCTTCAATCATGGTGTCTTTGGCTTGCATTAGGGATGCCCCTGCATCAAATAGCAATGCATTCAAGTGGCAATTACACAAGGGATAGTACATGCCCATTAAAGTTGGTGTTTTGTTATCCAGCATGACAATGGAGACAACATACTCTGTGTCAATTTTACTGATCAAATTTCCCTCCGCTAGGCAAAGCAACAATCTGGGTATGATAAGGTGAAATTTTGTAGTCCTTTTGGGTATGATAACAGTTCCAGTTTCCAATAAGATGGTTCATTTTTATAATCTAGCTTCAATTTCTCTTGTGAAAATCTTTTTTTCATTTTATGGGTGGTAAAATATAATTATTATGCTAGAGGTGTGTACTTATGGATGATAATGAAACAAAATGATAAGATTTAAGACTCTTGTTTTTTTTTTAAATAGCAATTTAAGTTTCCTTTTATTATAAATTACTGTTTTTCTATTTTTTAATGTATCTTTCTAGATCTTTTATATCAATTTTATTTATGAAATATAAATATATTAATAATGTTTTAGTGTTTTTAGGATTAGTTTATATCAATTCTATGTATCATCATTCGTCATTCAATTGTCAGTATTATTAATTTAGACTGTGCAATTGTAGAACTACTCGAATATGGGTTGGATGGATACTCAAGCAGGGGAACCCTCCTCAAATATCTCAAGCAGTGAACTTGGAAAAATGTGTCCTGAAGGAACCCTTTCCATCAGAGAGATAAAAGTACAAACAAGTAAAAGAAGCAGGCTCTGCAAATATGTTTTTGAGAAGAAAAATGATAGATTATTCGAGTATGGTTCATGAGGTATATCTAAAAAGGCATTTTTTTTCTTATTATAATAAAAGAGGAAGTTGTGAATGTCAAAGTTGAGTGAAACAAAAATTATTTTCATCAAATTTTGTTAGGCTTGCTTTTGGGAATAGTTTCTTACAATATTGCTATTAAGATTTTTATTGTGTAGTTTTTAGATTAGGTTTATAAAATTATATTTCATGAGTAGTGATTCATATTAATCAATTAACGATACTTTTGGAAGGTATTTTCAATGTGTCAAATTTGGATATTTTTACAAGAATTAGATTGTGTAATTTTTTTAATTAAAGTCATTGACTCATATTTCATAAATAATAGTTCTCATGAATCCAGCTCTTATAAGATTGAATAGTCTATTTAGGAAGTATTTCTGATAGTATGTCAAATTATGATATTACTATTACCATTAGATTGCATGGCTTTGAAGTCAACCTTGTTGACCCATATTCTTCTCTGTAGATGCTACTATGTGCTAGGGAACTTCTTAGAACTATTGGTATATTCTTACAACTTGTTACACCTGGGATATTCTTCTCTGTAGATGCTACTATGTGCCGCGGTCCAAATGGGCCCATAAATGTGGTTGAATAGCAATAAATTCAAGTGGAAATTACACAAGGGACAATCACTATGAGATGTCCTCATGTGTGACTGTCCTTGTCACAAATGAGGACATCTCACAGTGACTGTCCCTTGTGTAATTTCCACTTGAATGAGGATAGTCATTGTAAAGACAACATGATAATGTACACATACAATGAGTGTACATTATCATGTTGTCTTTATAGTGGCTGCCCTCATGTTGTATATTCTTCTCTGTAGATGCTACTATGTGCTAGGGAACTTCTTAGAACTGTTGGTATATTCTTACAACTTGTTACACCTGGGATATTCTTCTCTGTAGATGCTACTGTGTCCTGTGGTCCAAACGGGCCCATAAATGTGGTTGAATAGCAATACATTCAAGTGGCAATTACACAAGGGATAGTCACTGTGAGATGTCCTCATGTGTGACTTTCCTTGTCACAAATGAGGACATCTCACAGTGACTGTCCCTTGTGTAATTGCTACTTGAATGAGGACAGTCACTGTAAAGACAACATGATAATGTACACAAGTACCGTGAAGGTAGTTGCAAGTTACGGCTGTTTCATTGCATACCCGAAACAATGAAGATGTTACGGTCCACAAAATGTTTGTGCTTGAAAGATGAACAAATAAAATTAAACTTCTAAATAACCAAAGCTGCTAACAATAAATTCAACACAGATATGTCCTCATTTCTGGGTATTTTAGCTCTGTAACAGCTGAATACCAGATTACATAATAATGACAAAAGAAAAATAAACCCAACGTACTCAGAAATTGTAGCTGTGATTTCACGGAGGGAATCTCTCTCGGCACTGTTGAAAATACAAATGACAACGTTTCTCTACATTATCATGTTGCCTTTACAGTGACTGTCCCTTGTGTAATTGCCACTTGAAGGAGGACAGTCACTGTAAAGACAACATGATAATGTACACTTACAGCCCGTGTATATTATCATGTTGTCTTTAGAGTGACTATCCTCATTTGTTGAAGAAGAAAAGCATTAATGTGGCTGAATAGCAATACATTCAAGTGGCAATTACACAAGGGATAGTCACTGTGAGATGTCCTCATTTGTGACTATCTTTACAGTGAGTGTACATTATCATGTTGTCTTTATAGTGACTGTCGTCATTTGTTGAAGGAAAAAAACATTAATGTGGTTCATTAGCAATGTATTCCCAGCATCTGTACCTGCATCTCTCTTATATACTACAAGTTGCTTGCCATCAAAAATTGTAGTTCCCTCACGTGACATTGATGGTGAAGTGCTCTTTTCAAAACCATCATCTGTGGTTACCAATGCTCCTATTTTAGGCAATAAGTTTGTTGCATTCCATGAGCCATTGGTCAAGTTTCTTCTACGAGCTTCTGATGCCTCAAAATCTAAGCAGTGCCTACGCATGCCTCATTATGGTTGATTATCATTCTGTACATGAATTATAATGAGTAATCAGTTTTGGGCCTTGGAATCTTGTATGTAACATGCACAGGCATTTCATGGCTAAATGAATCTATTTTAAAAGCATCAACTTTTCTTACATGATGCTGGATACATAACTAGAACAAGCGTATATCAAATTGGAAGCAATCAAAACTCCACAATGACATATTATTTAGAGTACTCTTCAGTTTAAGTAATAATGCATATATTGACACTGTAAAGACAACATGATAATGTACACTCACTGTAAGGACAGTCACAAATGAGGACATCTCATAGTGACTGTCCCTAGTGTAATTGCCACTTGAATGTATTGCTATTTAGCCACATTAATGCTTTTCTTCTTCAACAAATGAGGATAGTCACTGTAAAGACAACATGATAATGTACACTCACTGTGAGTGTACATTATCATGTTGTCTTTAGAGTGACTATCCTCATTTGTTGAAGAATAAAAGCATTAATGTGGCTGAATAGAAATACATTCAAGTGGCAATTACACTAGGGACAGTCACTGTGAGATGTCCTCATTTGTGACTGTCCTTACAGTGAGTGTACATTATCATGTTGTCTTTACAGTGGCTGTCCTCATTTGTTGAAAGAAAAAAGCATTAATGTGGTTCATTAGCAATGTATTAAATAAATTTTTTTTTTTAATCCACCCACGGGCGTCACAATTGCGACGGCAACCCATCGTAATGCGATGCAGGAACCCGTCGCAATTGCTTGGGAGGCCTGTCATGATTGTGACGGCCCTCCGAAGCCATGCGACGGGGGGGTGACGCCCATGCCGCTAACAAATCTTAGTCACATTGCGACGGGATATGTGTCGCAATTGCGACGGCTACCCATAGACGTCGCAATTTGCGACTAAAAAATAGCGACATCTATGGGTGTTGCTATTGTGACACATAGCTATCACAATTGTGACACATAGCCATCGCAAAATGCCCCCAAATGTATTAGTGATGGTGTCTATGCTTGGAAGAGGAAAGTCATCTTTAGGACACACCAAGTTTAAGTCTCTGAAATCTATGCAAATCCTGATGGACTTATCTGCTTTTGAAACTGGTACAATATTTAAAATCCATTGTGCATAATCAATGGCTCTAATAAATCCCACCTTTATAAATTTCTCCAATTCCACTTTTACTAGCAAGGCTATATGTGGATGCATCTTCCTTAACTTATGTTTAACTGGTTTGACTCCTCCTTTGATATTTAAGTGATGCATAATCAAGTTTGGATCCAATCTTAGCTTATCATCATATGACCATGAAAAATTGATTTTCTTTTCCTTGAAAATTTTTATGAATTCTGTCCTTTTTTCACTAGATAAGGATGTCACTAGGTGTATGATCTTTGGCTTGATTTATGATCCAATGTTTATCTTTTATGTAGGCTTGATCAAAATTGGAGATCTTTCTTCATAATGTTTAGGTAGAGCATCCAAACTTCCTTCCTTAGATGCCTCAATTGGGTTTTCACCTTTGGAAACATTCTTAATTTCTTTTTCTCTTGGATCTAATGTTGCCACAACGTGGTTTTCAACAATCGTTTCTTTTCCTTTTTTACTTTTTTTGTTTTTTTTCATTTTTTCATGGATTGAAAGTTTGGATACTCCCCTTTATCATTTCTTCCTGATATTCCATAGTAGAAGAAGGTTCAATTGCATTGAGATATTGGGACACCACATTATCATTCAAAAAGGTTGGAAGGGTGGTTGGTTCAATGGAATCCCATTCGATCAATTCTAGGTGTATGAGAGTTAAGGGGTCAATACTTGGGCTTGGTTCAATGGGATTTAAAGATAAGAACTCATTTGATGGTTCATACATTGTATCATTCAATTCTATGACATGTGCCTCTTCTAAGTATTCTAAAGAAGTAGGATCAAAGTCTTCCTCACTAGACTCCTCTAAGTTTTCTGTTGGATAAAAGTTGTGTGGATTAAACCTAACATTTGATTCCTCCATAGTAGGTCTCCATGAAGGTATGTAGGGTTCACTAACCCATTGGATTATCTCTATTTCTATGCTTGGCACATCATTTAGGACCACTCGATTTGAACTAGATGCTTGATTTGAACTTGATTCTATTATTTGTCCTTTGTCTTTACTAGAAGTGTAGGTATGAATAACATCAATACCCTTATCATGGCATGACTCATCAGATAATGTATCCCATTCCCAATCATTAGATTCTCCATCACTATGGGATTCTAATTGCAATATCTAATCATATAGTTTAGGATAGTCTTTTTGAGTGTACCCTTGTTCAAGACACCCTAATCTTGTCTTCTCCTTGCTATCTCACCATGTCATTTCTATAGGTTCAACGAGTCCTTCAATCTTTGTGCCCAAAGGTCCTTCACTTTTGTACCCCATATTTTCCATGATTTGAAATCCTTTCCCATATTGATGTGTTGGAATGGTTATATTTTGAATGTGTTTGACATGTGCACTTGATTCTTCATCTTTGTATAACTAGTTTAGAATCTCATTATCTTCTTCATCCATGGTGGATGATGTGCTTGCTCTTACAAAGTTATCATTATATTTATGGGGTAGATTTGAGGGTCTTCCATAGGACTTAGGTGATAAGGGAAATTCTATCATGGATAGGGAGTATTCACCTACTCCTTTTTGCTTAATTTTGCATTTCTCATCAAAATTCTTCATCATTTGGTCCATTTTATGATAGTGGGCCTCTTTGGTGTATACTTGAATAGTTTTGGTTTGGTCTTCTTTCACTTTTTCAATAATATTATCCTCACTAACCTTCTCTTTTCCTTTAGTCAATGTAGCTAGGTTAGTGATTTTTGGTATGTCTTCAATAACAATTTCATTTTCTATCTTTTCTTTTCCCTTCAATAATGGGATGTCTTTATAACTTTGACCTTGATCCATTTGATTAAGTATAGACCCTTCTACATTGCATGGGACTAAAGAGTCACTGATAGGCTTGATGTTGTTACAATATTGGAAAGGATTTAAGTCCCCACTTACCATTATTTCCTACCCTAGATAAGGAAACTTTAAACATTGGTGATAAGTAGAAGGAACGACCTACATGTCATGGATCCACAGCTTTCCTAAAAATATATTGTAGGTTAAATTTAAATCTAGAACTTGATAAATGGTCTCTTTTTGCATGGGACCAACTCTTATGGGTAGTACTATGACTCCTTTGGAAGCTCATTCTTCATCATCATAGGCTTTAATAGTTATCTTTTTCTTAGGGTCAATAGCCTCCTCAAAAAATCCTAGGGCTTTCACTATGCTAAGGGTACAAATATTTAAGCCGGCTCCTCCATCTATAAGGACTCTTTTCACCCTATGCTTATGAATCAAGACTTCTATGTGCAAAGGCAAGTTTTGAGGATGATTAAGTGACATGTCATCTTGCTCAGAAAATGATAAGCAATGGGGTGCAATTAGGTGTCCCACCATATTTTGAAACTTTTTTTCCTCAAAATTTAGAGGCACATTGGTCTCCAATAAGGCTTTCTCCAAGATATCCTTATGAGTTGGTGATAATTTGAGCAACTCAAGAATAAATATTTGAGTGGGAGTTCTTTGTAGTTGATCAGCCAAGTTATAATTTTTGATGATGAGGTTGAAGCTTGGTTTGATAGAACAATTTTAGGAGCATTTGTAGGTAGAATGATTTTCGATGCTTACCCCCTAGCGACAATATTTTATGATGCTTCTCTTAATTTCTCCTTTACTATTATAACATTTATGGTATTGTCCTCTTCGCTTAAAGTATTGATCATGTTGTTGTAGGTATGAGAAAATTTCACCTTATCATTACCTCTTTTCTAACTTTGATTGGCATTAGATGACTCGCCCTTTTCATGGTTCAAAAAGGGGTTCTTTAAGGCTGTATGATCCTCATTGTTTTGAGGCCCTTCAATTTTGATAGTTCCATCATCTATTAAATCTTGCACTAAGTGTTTCAACCTCATGCATTTGTTGGTTTTATGACCTCTATTTTGATGATACTCACAATGATGAGAATTATTCCACCAATTAGGTTTAACTTGAGGTTCATAATCTCTTAAATCAGGTAATGTGATGATCTTGTTAGCAACCAAGGTCCTTAATGCGTTCTCCAAGGGTTCACCTAAAAAGGTGAATTTTCTCTTGTTATAAGTGGAGTAAAAGGGTTTGGGCTTATTCCCATTAGCATTATTATAAGGATTATTAGCATTGTTGTTTGAATTGTTGGAATTGTTATTGGAATTATTGGAATTAAAGGGAGCTTTATTCATTTGATTTACATTATTTGAAGAATTAGCTCCACTTGATAAGTTAAAAGGGATTGCCTTCAAGTTGTGGGCCTCCACAACTCCGTCATTCACAAGATTTTTGTTATTATTCTTTAACCATAACTTCAGTTTATCATTGTGATTGTTGGTCCCTTGGTTGTTAACATATTTAGATACATAATTTTTATTATTGTTGTTGGTATTGGATTTATTGTCTTTAAATAATTTTATCTCTCCTCTCTTTATCAATACATCTTCAATCTTGATCCCATTTTCGATAAGTTTTTTAAATGTTGGGGGACATTAGAGTTGTAATCAATAATTCATTTCCATGGTCAAATTGTTTGTAAATATTTTCATCTTCTCTTTCTCAGGGATACTTCATGGATACCTTGCAAAAATGGTCCTCCACCTTTGTTGGAATCCTAAGAAGGATTCTCCATCTTTCTATTTGGTATCACACAATTTGAGCATCATGGTTTCATGCTTGATATTATAGGAATAGTGGGTTACAAACTTGGAGGCTAACTCCTCAAAAGTCTTTATTCCTTGGGGTAACTTTGAGAACCACTCCATGGTAGGACCTCTCAATCTCCTAGGAAAGAGTCTCATTAGGTACGTATCATTGTGCATGAACTCAATGCTTAAGGCACAAAACTCCCTTAGATGATCCAGTGGGTCTTTTTTATCCATATACTTATCATATTTAGGAAAAATGGTATTGAAAGGAAAGGGTACCATAACTAAGCTTTTGTCAAATGGAAAAGGACACAAACCTTCAATAGAAAAGAGCTTAAGTTTGGCCACCTTTTTCATGGAATAAATTTTCTCTTGGAATTTTTTCAATTGTCTAGTCATAGCATTCATGGGATTATCTGCTTCTTGGTCCTTTTTAAGTTTCTCTATATCATAGTCATAGGGAAGCTTTACTCCCGCTTGGGCTAGGTTTAGGAAAAATTTCTCCCTATCCCTATCTATTAATGTCTCCATAACTTCTAGGAATTCATGGTCTTGGGCTGCTCTCTCAACATTTTCTTCAAGTGTTTCCTTAGGAGCATGATTGGCATTATTGGTGTTATTGTTGTTTCCTCCATGTTGATGATCATAAAATTCAGAATTTTGATCAATTTTGTTAAGTCTTTCTTCAAATAAATTTGGGAAAATATCCCCTTGATCTTGACCTTTGAAGAGACTTCGGTATTCAACTTCACGACCTTCATTTGCAATGCAAGTACTATCTCCTTGTAAAGATACCCTAAGTTTGTGGGACCGCATGGAAACCGGCATCCAACAAGGGTTTGATTTGAATTGATCCTTGATTTGATAATTATTGATTTTAATTGAAGAGATTAAAAATGTAAGATGAACTTTCAATGGATATCTCTTTCACTCATTTTATGTATTTCAAATACAACAATCATGCATACACTTGTTTCTTTTTACCCACTACACAATAAGTGTTTTCTTTTGAAAGTATGTTATCATGGGTTTTACACAAAAATAAACTTCAAGAACCTACCTAGCTCAAGATTGGTTCATAAACATGGCTCTAAAAAGTGTTAGAAAGTAAAGTCCACCAAGATAACTAAGAGGGGGGGGGGGGGGGGGGGGGCTGAATTAGTTATCAAATAATTATAAATTTTATCATCTTCAATAGCATTAAACCATATAAGAAATATAATTACCAACCATAGAAAGATATTCATACACAATAACACAATGACACAAGATATGTTGACTAGGGAACCTCTTGATCAAATAGTAAACCCTGGTGGGAATGATGCCCACAAAAGATGCACTAATATGAATATTCCTTGTGAGAGGATGGAATTTTTTAGGAGTCTTATGAAATACGTTCAGTACATATGAATCCCTATTAGGAGATTTTTAATCCATGTTAAAAGATTCTAACCCAGTTAAGAGTTATGGAAGATAGAAGGACCCACTACCCAAACAGCTTCAGGGTAAGATCACTGACCACACTATCAAAATAATCTTTGCATTACTCAACATAATAATATGTTACCTCTTCTTTGACTGTGCCAAACCACACTCACTGTTACATCAAATCTCAATTTCAGATCTTTGTACTTCGCATGTCTTCCTTCACAAACTTGCTTTCATACTTAGATCTTTTCTTCACTTCATGTATACAGCATCACACATCATTACTAAAACTACATTAAAACAAGGAAATACATTCCTTCCTTTATACCACACTCAAATAATTACAAATGAGTCAGCATACAATTACAAAATAAAATTTTCCACACGCTACACCAAAATTACATAAAACTGTTAGCTTCCAAATACAATAAATTTTCACTCATGCAACCTTGAAGTGTACACTTTCATCTATGTCACTATCAATGTGTCTCCAAATTTCTTTTAACTATGCAAAACCAGATTCCATCCCAATTAGGAGATATCATCTGATTTCCACAAACCGCTACTCAGGAACACTGCCTGAACATTGCTTCCACAAAAATGATCATAACTTCCATGAATCAATGAATTACTATCTTCTCTCTTAACCATAGACATATGACATATCAAAGAGTATATCCTCAATGTCGCATAGCTCCAACTATAATAACCCATGTCCACTAATCAAAACTCTATCTGCTTTTCTACAAGTCTTTGGTAAATCACTGTGTTGACATCAATGACAATCATAGTCATGAATGCAACAAAAACTGCTATAGAATGGCTGCCAAACACTTTAGCATTCATTCCTAACAATCTCCCCCATTGGCATTGATGGCAACATAGATGAAAAACATCCAATGTTCCAAAAATCCAATACTGTAATTTACATGAATTAAGTACTTTTAGGTAGGTCAGGTAAAGATTCATTCTTACCTTTCAATACTTCACCTTTCTGATTACCTTCAATGTTGAATATGTCTCCTTGATCTATGCTTTTGATCAACTTCACTTCATCTAAATTACTATAGCATCCTCTCTGACTGTTACTAGCATCTTCATTTATTCTTGCATGATTCCTGGGGTTAGGATTAGGATGAAAAACTCTATTGTTCATTCTGCAAAACCCTTTTGTATGTCCAATCTTCTTACATATCTAACAAACAATTCCATTATTTCCATATCTTGGTCCAAGTTGATTGATTTGTGATCTACAATTTCTAGCAATGTGTCCAAACTTGTTGCATCTATAACATATTACTCCACTTCTTCTGTTCATATCTTCAGTAGGTTTCTTATCTACATTGTTAGTATTCCTAAACATTCTACTACCATCATTATTCTCAATAAATTTAGGTTTCCTACAATCAATAGCTCTATGTCCAAAACCATGACAATTGTAACAATAACCATTAAGAGGTTTAAATTGTTTACTTGTGAAATCTCTCTTCATGTGACCAATAGTATTACAAGCAAAACATCTAACTTTGAATTCTCTTTGCATACCTTTGGGTGATTCCTCTTGCTTTGGTGATTCTTCTTCTTTAGGTGTATATTCAGATTTTTTGATCTCATCAGGCTTCTTCTCATCTATGCTTTCAAATATCTTTAGATCTAGTTCCTTGCCTTCATCATTTTCTTTGAAAGTGTTGAATCCAAGACCAGTCTTATCATAGAATGGTTTCTGATAAGATATTTGTTCATCAATCTTCTCACTAGTTGAATATAGCCTTTCAAGTTGTTGTTTGGATTGAGTCAGTTCACCTTTCACAATCTTGTTGTATTTCTCAAGTTCATCATATTGTAAATTGACTTTCTCAAGTTCAGATGTTAAGCTAGAAAGTTTAGATTTCAATCCTTCATTTTCAGTCTTTAGACTTTCATTCTTAGTTTTTAGATTTGCTTCATTCTTTCCATTTCCATCTTTCAAACTAAGTTTCAAATTTTCTATCTTCAATTCATGCTTAAGGATCTCATTTTCCTTTTCCATATTGTCATCACAATCTTCAATAAAAACTTTGGATTCCTTTTCAGATCTCAGATCCTCCAATTTGTTTTTCAATTTCTCAATGAGGTTCTTTGCATCATCATACTTTCTTTTCAAAGTATCTTTTTCAATAGTAAGCAAGTCAATCTACTCAAGAGCTTCTTCAAGGTTCTTATGTAGTTGATCCATATCCATAGAGATATTACTCAAGCTGCTAGGCTTTCCTTGAATGATTCTTTTCTAAGTAACTAAGCTCTGATACCAATTGTTAGAAAGTAAAGTCCACCAAGATAACTGAGAGGGGGGGGGGGGTGAATCAGTTATCAGCTAATTATAACTTTTATCATCTTCAATAGTATTAAACCATATAAGAAATATAATTACCAACCATAGAAAGATATTCATACACAATAACACAATGACACAAGATATGTTTACTAGGGAACCTCTTGATCAAAGAGTAAACCCTAGTGGGAATGATGCCCACAAAAGATGCACTAATATGAATATTCCTTGTGAGAGGATGGACTCTATTAGGAGTCTTATCCAGCTACAAGAGGACATTCCCTCTTCTCTAGCTATTAATATTGAAGATGAAATAATGAATGTAGAAGGTACACAAATCACCTTGGATACTGATGAAAATGTATTCAAGAATTTGGAGAACATTGTTGACAATTCGGCCTTTGAGGAATAGGAAGCTATAAAAGAAGAAGAGATGACATAGACCATAGTTGTGGAACCACCAGTTACAGAAGAACAAATTCCCATTCCCACAAAAGAAGATATCAATCTTACTCCTGAGACTAGAAAGAAGACTCAAATTGGATCTATGATTAAGCATTTGGGAAAAGAAGTAGATGATGATGATCGGTTGGAACTGATTACATCCTTAAACAAAATAATTTTTAGAAATAAGAAGGTGAAGAGTCTTGAAGGGTGTCTAAAGGAACTAACTGAGAAGTTACAAAGTACTGTGACTACACAAATTTTAGAAGTAGACCTTATGAAGAAGGCAAAGAAGGTAATGAGTACCTTTGATAATGAATTCACACACCTAGCTGATATTGTAAAAGTGAAATCACAAGAAGACTATGAGGGTAGAATGCTTTTGAACATCAGTCAGTACATCAACAATGATATCAACACTCTTGATATCTATATCAAGGATTTGAGGAAGCACTTGGAAATAGGAAAATCATTGTACATATAATGTACAAAATTAGAAAATTTGATAGCTAAGGAAGATCAGAAGATAAAGTTGAAGGAAGCAGAAATTCTAAATGAGACAAACCTTTTGTCTAGTCCCAATGTGAAGGTCTGTAATGTTGAGAAGAAAGTCAGAAAACTGTATGATGAAATTAGAGTTGTACAAGATGAGAAAGACATGAAATTGAGAAGATATACTCTTTTGAGAGAGCATGTTTCTATGAAGTTGAGCATAATTGAAGAACAGTTGGAAGATTATCTTTCAGCAAAGACATCTTTTCATAAATTTAACTTTGAAAACCTCCAAGCATGTGAAATTACTTCTTATGGACTGAGCACACTACTTAATGTGGTAGATTCCATTAAGAAATCATGGGAGAAGGAGATAGAAGCCATGAAGATAGATTTTGTAGATTGTGTTGCAAGCCTACTAGTTTTACAATAAATAAATTGAGGTATAATCTTTTTGTGATAAAATTTTGTGACCCTCCCTACCTTATTTTGTCATCATTGTCAAAGGGGGAGAGATATATAGAAGAAAATTGATAGTATATGATAAGGGATATTACTCTTAGGGGGAGTATTGTATTAGAGGCTATAATTTTTTGAGGAGTTATAAGGATAGTATATAATTTATACTATGGCCATAGTTTTGAACAATTTTGAGATTTTGAGTTGTACACTTAGCCAATTTTCTCATATGTTGCCACCAATGACAAAGGGGGAGATTGTTGGCAATTTGGCTGAGTTTATTACATAGATGTTGTCATTATGGAAACATATGATCCACATGAAGATCACACAAGTTAGAGAGCAAGTATGATAGAGCGCATTGCAAATTTGTCTAAGTGTGAGATAGTGTTTTACCAGTGAACCTGGATACAATTTTTTTTTGCGACATTGACTAGAGTAATTTTAGTGCTTGTGCACTTGAACATAGACTCTATGATGACTATTGATCACCCATATTAGAGTGCAAGTCAGTATAGAATTTACAGAAGAAGTTATGATAGTTTTATCGAAGATAATGTGAAGCCGACAGGACAAAATATGAAGACAAAACTAGTAAAGAGTTAAGGGATTATTTTGTTTATCAAAATAATGACTTAACAATATAAAGGAGTGACATCCTAGATGTTAACTCTTGGATAAAGCTATTGGTATAAATTTAAATGTAACTATAATTGTAATTGCAAGAAAGTAATAGTAATTGTAGCAAGCAGCAAGAGAAGTATTTGTAGTAGTATGATGCGAAGTATATGAAGCATATGTAATAGCGATAGTGAAAGAGCAGTGAAGTGATATTGATGCAAGTAGTATAAGGTTATGTACCTTAACCTATTTTGTAATTAGTGTATATTGTACATTACTTGTTTGGGCAGTGGGCTCATCTAGTAATCACATTTTGTACTACAACTCCTGACGGGGTTAAGGCTCCTAACAAGGCCTATAGTCCCTTAACCAGGACTGATACACTATATGCTTGTAATGGACTCCTAATAGGGTCAACATCCTTAACAAGATACTTTTGATTAGTGGATCTTTGTGGGTACCATCCCCACTGGGGTTTTCCCTTGGCCAGGGTTTCCTCGAGAACAAATAATGTGTTATGAGTTCTTTATTGTTATGCATGTTGTTTAGCTTCTTATGTTATGCATGTATAAAGATAATTTGTTATATCCATAATTGGGAAAAAGATAAAGTTTGTAGAATATTGATTCACCCCCCCCTCTTAGTATTCCCTATTTCTAACAAAAAGGTAGTCTTGCTAATTTATCAAGGATCTAATATGTATTCTATTCAAAATGGATCCTAAACTTTCATCCTCCAAGTATATTAAGAGGCTTTCCACCATCGGTATATCAGAGTTTTACACAATCCATGAGGACTACTCAAAGAAGTTAAAAAATTTAGTATCCTTTTGTCACACACCCCATTAAGGATGTATGCATTTTATTTTATAGTGGGTTGGATTCTCATGGAAAAAGCAAGTGTATCTCACTTTGGGCTGTCCCTCTCACCAGCCCTTTTAAGGAAAATCTAGGGAGGCAAGCCCACTAAAGTTCTAGCAAGTTCATGGAAAGCAAGGAAATGGAGTTAAGAACTAGTTTTTGGGAATTTGATTCACCAAAAGGTGAAGAGCATATCCATAACTTTTTCTTAATTTACCAAACACAATAAACAAGGTTCAATTACTAGCCCACTAACTAGATAGAATTGAGTATTGCTACTCTCTTCTACAAACAAGGGGCTTTAGATTTTATGTGCTTGATTTCCTCAACCTTTCTTCTTAATTAAAAAGTTTAACACCTTTTGCATTTTGATTCACTAGAAGAAGTGAAGAGCATAGGCTTAATGCTAAACTTTCCAAACAAAGATAGGCTATTTTTTTTAATTACTAGATTCTTACAAGCACCAAATGCCACAATTTAAGGGAAAAATTCACTAGTTTGAGGCCTACCTTTCCTTGTAGCTAGCAAAAAGGCTAGGGGAATTTTTGAGTTATTTTCATGTTTAATGCTTACCTTAGCAATTGCTCCATTCCAATGTGCTTTTCCTCCAACAAATTAGACAACAAAACCAGCCAAAGTGAAGGAAACAAAAATAAACTTGAAGAAGAAAAGATTGAATTGAATCTAAGGCCTTATTTGAAAATTTTAAGGAAAACTTGATTTAAGGTGAGAAAATCCAATTTAGTGACACAAATTTAGTTTTGTATGCTTCTACAACTTTGAGATAATTTTCATAAACTTGATTTTCTTGTAGTGAATCCTCAAGGACCAGCTTGATATGTGCAATGTTCTCCTTCTTGATTTTCCTTACTAAAGCCTTGCCTTCTTGGTTAAATCTTCTCTTTGGCTTTTTCATTTTTCTATAATCAAACATCTTATAGAGACACAAAAATCATTTTACCACAGTCAGATTATGAAAATTTTCAATTTACTCAAAAGTGCTGTCGTAATGCTTAAAAGTGTTATTTAACTATTTAAAAGCATTGTTAATCTGATTAGAAGCACTATTTAAACTTTCAAAAGTGTAGCAAAAGAGAGTAAAAGCATTGAAAAATTAAGAAAAGGCAGTAAAAATTAAGTAAAAGTGCTAAATAACGGAGCATAAGCGCTCAGTAGTCAGGGAAAAAGCGTTATGAAAAATTTAGATAGAGATCAGAAGGATTCAAAAGTGCTACTAATCGGTACAAAGACACACAAATTTATCATGGAAGTGCTGAAACAATGCTCAAAAGTGTTGTTTAACTATTTAGAAGTGTTGTTTGAGCTGTCAGAAGCATTGTTTTCTATGAAATCAGAGAGTTAAACATGCAAAAAAATTGACAAATATGAAAATTCTTAGAGATTTAGAAAAGTGAAGCATACTACCCCACAGTGGGTGCCATTTTGTGTACAAGGAAATGCACCTTCATAGAATTAGTATTGAACAATAAATGAAATAGAAACTAAATAAACCACAATTAGTACTCTATTTAATAAATAAAGCATAATTAAGCATCCTATGGCTCTCTATCTAAGAGTGTTAATGTGAAGCTCTCAGCAAGCTACCATTAATGATAGTCCTAGAATGAGAAATGATAATGATAAAGAAAATGCTAACAATTAATCAAATTGAAATGCTCAAATTAACTCTAAATTTCTTTTCTAGCTCTAATTCTCAAGAGGTTAGATGCAATTCTCAAATGTGTGGTTATGAATTATGATTGATTTTATCCTTCCTTTTATAGATTTATGCAAAGGTAGGAGGTGTAGTTTTGCTGATCATGATTAAGCTTGAGTTGAGTCTTTGGTTCCACCTTTTGAAGACAATTTAAATATTGTGTCCTCAAAGCTTGGGACAAGTAGACAAGATGAATGGACAAGATGCTCTTTCACTTTGAGTGATTGAGATTGAATTTGGCTTGATCCATGTGAATACATTTCTCAAATCCTATTGGTTGATTGATTTTCCTCCCCTTTTGGTTGTTGAGAGAAATTAGGATTATTAATTGATTTTAATCCATTTATTTATCCATGTACCCCTTGAATGTGTTGAATTTGATTTAATTCAAAACTATACAATTAATAGAATTAATTGCACATTGATTTGATTTTACTTGATTAAAATGCTCTCAATTTTGATTTATCTTGAATTAAGACTTGATTTTAATTTTGATTGGCTAAATTTTTTATTTGATTCAATTAACTTGATCTTGTCCATGATTTTCTTTAATTTATTACTTAATTGTCTTTGTCAATTTTCAAGTGATTACACTTATCACTAGTGCATCAAATTTCCTCATCAAGGAACTGAGATCATCATCCATGTAGACCCCCAACCCTTTGCACACTACTGTGTGATGGAAGAATCATTACCTCATTCCACCCATTATCCTGGATTCAAAATTGGCACCTCTATTGTCAGCTCATCCCAATCCAATTGCAATCTAGAACTATCGTCACCTTCACTCTCTATTCCGTCAAGATCAAAAACCAAGGTTGTGGTGAATACAGCCTAACTAATGCATTTGTAGTAGGAGCCCTACCTCTGGATCCACATATGCAAGGGTGCCCAAGTCACCAAAGCAAGCTTGTTGAAGTTAATCATGAAATCAAGTAGTTGGGGCCACTAACATTTATTTCCCATGGCAATATAGATAGCCTTGAGATGGACCTTGATATCAATTGGTGGTTGTACAGAGATCCCCCACCTCATGACATTGAACTACTTGGCTACTTCAAAGAGAAATATCCAACATCACACAAGTATGCCACAAAATAATGGAAATACCAAGGTGGTGGTCTAGGACCACAAGAAAGTGGCAACAAAGATCCAATCACAACCTTGAAAAGTCCAAAACATCAAGGTCTTGGTTTTAATACCCCTCACCTACACATACACGAACCCAATACTGCAACTGGGGGCACCAACATGCCCAGTGTTCCCCTTTTGAATAGATGGGATGAACTTGTAGAGATCAAAGACATCCCTAAGATTCATGAAAACATTGGGCCAACAATCATATCAACATCATGAATCATTTCAT
This sequence comes from Chamaecyparis obtusa, assembly GCA_027943335.1. Taxonomy (NCBI): domain Eukaryota; kingdom Viridiplantae; phylum Streptophyta; class Pinopsida; order Cupressales; family Cupressaceae; genus Chamaecyparis; species Chamaecyparis obtusa. Next base: position 2,229,921 of record BSBK01001333.1, on the reverse strand, counting down.
GTTTGCAAGCTTGACCCTATAGGATATTTTGGGGAAGAGGCAAGCTTTAGTTGCAAAATTGAGAAATAAAAAGAAAAGAATGAGTCCTTATGTGAAAACCCCTCTAGGGCACATTCTGACTCTAAAAAAAGATAAAATAAAGGGTGTATCTTCTAGTGAAAACCTCTCTGAGGTGCTACAAGTTGGAGACTTGCCTCTTCCTCCTATCTAGGATTACAAACCAGAGAAGTAATACATCATCATTGAGGAAAAAAATCCTATAATGCCCCACAAGAAATTGAAAATGAAAACCCTTGTAGATCTGAGAATAGAACTCTCTCCAAAATCTAGCCCAACCTACAAATCTAAAAGCTATGTTGCAAACAGGTGCCTGATCCAGATGCATAGGGAAATTCAAATCAACATGCAGCCACAACAATCCACAAATCTCCAAAATACCAAGCACACAAGCCCTCTCCAAAAATTCTCTCCAAAACCTGTCTCCCTCAAAAATGAATGTCATAATCTCCTAATAGGAATTCAATTCCCAAATTCATGCAATTCCAAAAGACAACTCAAAAGCTAACTCACAGTTAACTACAAATTAGAAAATGAATCATAAGACAACTCCTAATCCAACTCAAACTCCAAAATTGAAAGTAAATACAATTAATTAATTAAAAATATCTTTTAAATGCACAACTCAACTTGACTTTTTAAAACTAGTTATCTTTTTGAAAACATTTCACTTTTCAATTTTGCACATGTTATAATTTAAATTCATTTATTAAATAAATTAAATACTTAATGCATCACAAATTCATGCAATTAATTATTTAATCATTTAATAAAATATGCAAGCATAATTCAAAACATTTTCTAAGTAAGCACATGTTAATAATTAAAACCCAAATTAAATAAATTAAATATTTAATACATCCTAGGAGATGCATTTAAATATTCAATTATTTAATTATACATTCAAACATAATTAAATCCAATTTCAAATAAATAATCAATTAACTCCAATTGATCAAATAATTGACTTTAGATAATTTTCTAAATTAAACAAAGGAACATCATTAAATCATTAAATTCAACTATAATCCTAACATCGATAATCATATAAAATCACCTGAATAATCATAAATCCACTTAATCAAGCATAGTAAAATCAAGCAAACTGAAACCATGCACAGACTCAAGAATGGGATCCATGAATTCATGCCAACTAGGTGAATTTGGGTAGGGTAGTCAAATAGACACTTGTCCAATCCTAGGATAATTAGGCTTAGGTTAGGGTTTTGGGTCTGTGTATTATCTCCCCTCTTTACCATTGAGATGAATGTTTTTGGGCACACTCACTCCTGCCAATTCTGGGAAGATGATGCCCTGTACCTGCAATCTTGACATCAAAAGATGAAGCATATACATGCAATATATAATAGACAATGATAGGGTACAGTTGGACGTGTGGATCTCAACTATGCGAGTAACTACACCTCCATCCTCTACCACATAGACACGTCAACTAGATACAAACACAAGATAACCATACACATGCAAGTATGGGATAAGTACATCATAATCAACATAAGACATGTAATCTAACATCATGAAACATCATCATCTAATCTATGCATACACTTGATAAACATATAATAATAATCCATAATCATCATTAATGAAATAATAATTGATCACATGAAAAGTGACCTAAAGGAATTTGGTCATACAACTAAAACATAAAGAAAACTAAGAACATCCTATGGGTGAGTACTACATTAACCCCCCCTAAGATTAGGCTTACTCCTAGAAGCCTAAAACAAGTAGGGATATGAATCCCATAAAACTTGCTGCACTGAAAAGAAATCTAAACCAAGGGTCACTAGGAAGATCTCTACCTTGAAAACTATGTCAATCGATTAGGACAATTGACCGCAATGTGGCCATGTTGTCCGCAAGAATAACATTCACCTTTACCACCAAAAATCTAGGGTTGCTGATCCACCCAATTGTGCAAACTATGCTACCAGTTGTAATGGTTCCCTGATTGAGAACCACCACTACTACCATGAAAGAATTTCTTATCTTGTTGATTCTAATTACCTTTCGAAAAGGTAGAAGGACTCTGAAAATTTCCATTCTTTTGAGATTGATTCCCCTTGGAACCACTAAGCTGAACACCTCCCTGAGCACTATAACCTAATGCTAGATTCACCTCCATAATAGCAGCCTTAATAGCTACATCTCTGAGGGTCTTAGGCTCAAAGAGTAAAACATTCCCAATAATGCATGCATTCAACCCCCTAACAAAGTGTTGCACTAGCAAGGTTGTATCATGTTCGAAGCTAGCATACTATTTGAGCTCAAAGAACTTATCCTCATACTTTCCCATCATCATAGTTAGCTATATCAAATTATGAAAATCATCTGCCCTCTACTTCCTCCACTGATCAAATAGGAAACATTCTCAGAAGTTCTCAAGAAATAACTCCCAAGTGACAGTATCCATTTGAAGAACTAGCTTCTCCTCTTCTATCTTCCACCATACAGCTGCAAAATCCATGAGTTGTGTCACTACATACCTAGCTTTAGTATTGCTACTAAAGGGATGCATGGAAAAACTCCACTCTAAGGCTATCAACCATGTCTTTGCCTCTAAACCAGTACCTTTCCCATCAAAGGGATTAGGTTTCTCTCTCATCAGATCCCACATGTGGTAGCTACCACAACTATAGGATCAACTATGGAATCCCTCCTTGGAGGACTCCTAGACCTCTCTCTAGCCTGCTCTACTCTAGCCTGCTCAGGATCAAGATGATTGAGAATCGCTCGTAAGAACTATCTCATGTCTAGTCCCTTAGACTCAGCCTGACGATCCTCTCTCTCATCATCTCTACACTGCTAGTGGTGACTCTCTTGACTAACACTTGAAGAAGGGCTATGATGTCTACCCCTCCCATGACCACCAAAATAACCTCTACCTTGACCTCTAGCAGCTCTAGTGATAGACATGATTTTTGCATAACACAGAGACCAAGACAATGTCACACAACATAACTTGAATAAAAAACAAAAGAATACATAATCACAAAGAAATGGTCTGCAAACAAAATATTTGATGTCTATTATTAGTTTCAAGTTTAGACCACACAAAACCTAATAGGCATACATACCAAGAGTTCCCAGTGTAGAAACTTTGCTATGATACCAAATGTAGTGCCCTGCCAGAAACTAAAAATGAAAACCCTTGTAGATCTAAGAATAGAACTCTCTCCAAAATCTAGCCCAACCTACAGACCTGAAAGCTATGTTGCAAACAGGTGCCTGATCCAGATGCATAGAGAAATTCAAATCAACATGCAGCATAACAATCCACAAATCTCCAAAATACCAAGCACACAAGCCCTCTTCAAAAATTCTCTCCAAAACTTGTCTCCCTTAAAAATGAATGCCATAATCCCCTAATAGGAATTCAATTCCCAAATTCATGCAATCCCAAAAGACAACTCAAAAGCTAACTCACAGTTAACTCCAAATCAGAAAATGACTCATAAGACAACTCCTAATCCAACTCAAACTCCAAAATTGAAAGTAAATACAATTAATTAATTAAAAATATCTTTTAAATGCACAACTCAACTTGAATTTTTAAAACTAGTTGTTATCTTTTTTAAAACATTTCCCTTTTCAATTTTGCACATGTTATAATTTAAATTCATTTATTAAATAAATTAAATACTTAATGCATACAAATTCATGCAATTAATTATTTGAACATTTAATAAAATATGCAAGCATAATTCAAAACATTTTCTAATTAAGTACATGTTAATAATTAAAACGCAAATTAAATAAATTAAATATTTAATACATCCTAGGAGATGCATTTAAATATTCAATTATTTAATTATACATTCAAACATAATTAAATCCAATTTCAATTAAATAATCAATTAATTCCAATTAATCAAATAATTGACTTTAGATAATTTTCTAAATTAAACAAAGGAACATCATTAAATCATTAAATTCAACTATAATCCTAACATTGATAATCATATAAAATCACCGGAAGAATCATAAATCCACTTAATCAAGCATAGTAAAATCAAGCACAATAAATCAAGCAAACTGAAACCATGCACAGACTCAAGAACGGGATCCATGAATTCATGCCAACCAGGTGAATTCGGGTAGGGTAGTCAAACAGACACTTGTCCAATCCTAGGATAATTAGGCTTAGGTTAGGGTTTTGGGTTTGTGTATTATCTCACCTCTTTACCATTGAGATGAATGTTTTTGGGCACGCTCACTCCTGCCAATTCAAGGAAGATGATACCCTGTACCTGCAATCCTGACATCAAAAGATGAAGCATGTACATGCAATATATAATAGACAATGTGAGGGTATGGTCAAACATGTGGATCTTGACTATGCAAGTAACTACACCTCTGTCCTCTACCACACAGACACATCGAACAGATACAAACACAAGATAACCATACACATGCAAGTATGGGATAAGTACATCATAATCAACATAAGACATGTAATCTAACATCATGAAACATCATCATCTAATCTAAACATACACTTGATAAACATATAATAATAATCCATAATCATCATTAATGAAATAATAATCGATCACATGAAAAGTGACCTAAAAGAATTTGTTCATACAACTAAAATGTAAAGCAAACTAAAAACATCCTATGGGTGGGTACTACAAAGCCAATCAACTTGGACACAAAAGAATGCCCATGAATCACCTACATCATAGTGTCTTTAACCAAGGTTGAAGAAATGGCTCTCACTAAACTTCTCCAAGAAGCCACCAACAATTTTGCATGGTTTCATGCACACATGCATGGGCTTGATCCCAATCATGTTGTTCACAATCTTGTAATGGAACCTAATGCCAAGTCAATAAATAATAAGCTACACAAAATGCATCCTAAGGTAGCCCTATTAGTAAAAGAAAAACTAGAAAAGCTCCTACAAGCCAAGATAATCAGATCCATTGATTATTCAGAGTGGATCTCCAACATGGTGCATGTCACCAAACCTTCAGGAGATAGAATCTACATAGACTTTAGGGACTTGAACAAGGCATGTCCCAAGGATGATTTACCCTTTCCTAACATAGACATGATAGTAAATCTCATAGCAGGCCATGAGATTTTGTCACTCATGGATGGATTCTCACAGTATAATCAGATCTTAATAGCAGAGGAAGATCAACACAAAATGACATTCACCACACCATGGGGCACCTTCTGCTATAATATGATGCCATTTCAGTTGAAGAACATAGGAGCCACATATCAGCAAGAAATGACCACCATCTTCCATGATATGATATAAAAAACCTTGGAGGACTATGTAGATGATATCCTTGCAAAATATAAGACATTATGTGAACACCTAGACATCCTTGAAAGTGTGCTCGATCATCTACATCATTATGGTCTCAAGATAAATCCAAAGAAGTGTGTCTTTGGTGTAATATTTGGAAATCTATTAGGATTCATCGTATCATGGCATGACATAGAGATTGATCCCAAAAAGGTCAAAGCCATAACATAAATGCCTCCTAGAACACTCAAGAAGCTTTGGAGCTTACAAGGAAAGCTCCAATCAGTGCATCAATTTATATCATAGTTGGCAAACAAGTGCCAACCTTTCACGCATCTTCTCTGCAAGGACACAAGATTCAAATGGGATCCTATCTTTTAGAGAAGCTTTGAGAAGCTAAAGGAATATCTAAAAAACTCTCCCATCCTTGTACTGCTATTTTTTGGATGCCCTCTCATAATCTACATCTCGGTAACCACTACGACACTAGGGGCACTATTGGCATAACTTGATGATAACAACAAAGAGAGATCCATTTATTATATCAATTGAACTTGTCAGCTATGAGCTCAATTATTCACCAATGGAGAAATCATGCCTTGTAGTGGTCTTTTCCACTCAAAATATTAGACATTACATGCTTAGCCACACAATCAATCTCATCTCAAAGGTGGACCCACTCAAGTATCTGCTATCAAGGACAACATTAACATGCCATATGGAAAAATGGGTCATGTTTTTGAGCGAGTTTGACATTCAGTACATAGATCAGAAATAAATCAAAGGGAAAGTAATTGTCAATTAGATAGAAGAAGCACCTCTGGTGGATACATATCCCCTAATCATGGAATTTCTTGATGAGCATCTATGTATGATCAAAGAACATCCTACATGGAAGATATCCTTTGATAGCTCCTACACATCACATGGATTAGGGGCAGGAATCCTATTCATCACACTCAAGGTGAATATATCCCCAAATCATTCAAACTATGATTTCCTTGAACCAACAACATTGCAAAATATGAGGTGCCCATCTCAAGCCTCAAAACAGCCATCCAATGGAACATAATAGAACTACAAGTATTTGGAGATTCATAACTAATAATCAAGCAAGTCCTAGATGAATTTCAGACAAAGGATGACAATCTTCTACCCTACAAGGAAATGGTGGACAAATTGAAATACCAATTTTTGAGCCTACAATTAATATATATACCAAAGCTTTAGAACAAAGTGGATGACACAATGGAAACCATCAGATCCTTAATCCCTCATGAATCATTGTAGTATGAGTTCTTAGTTGAGTAGCTACAAATGCCTACTTATGAGAATGTTGATTCAAAAATGGTGTGTGTCTTGGTTGGTCTCTAGTCCCCATAGTACCGCTACATCGATGCATATCTTAAAAATAGTATCATATCTCCCTATCTCACCAACAAGTAATGCCAAAACCTAATTCATAGATCTTACCACTACACTCTTGTAGCCAACACCCTTTATCATCAAGGATATCATAAAATCCTCTCTAGGTGTTTAGATTCAAATGAGGTCATCCTGGCTTTACAAGAGGTCCACACTAGAATCTGTCATGCCCACATGAGAGGCATGGTCCTAGCAAAGAAGTTTCTTTAAGTTGGGTATTATTGGCTTACAATGTAACATGATGCTTTTGAATTTTTCAAGAAATGTCTACCATGTTAGTAGCATGAAAATATGATTCATGCTCTAGGACAAGACTTGCAGCCCATTGCGCCACCTTGGCCATTTTCATGTTGGGGCTTCGACCTTGTTAGGTTAATCACTCCCCTTTCCTTAGATGGACATAAATAAATCATAACACCCATAGAATACTTCACAAATTGGGTTGAAGTGATTCCTCTCATCCTCACTAGTGGCATTCAAATATCCAAGTTCATGCTATACCATATCATTTGCCACTTTGGCATACCATATACCATCTTAACCGGTCATGACACACCTTTTGAAAACTAGCATGTGCATGATCTTGTTAGAAAGTAAAGTCCACCAAGATAATTGAGAGAGGGGGGGGGGGGTAAATCAGTTATCTAATAATTATAACTTTTATCAACTTCAATAGATTTTAACCATGTAAGTAATATAATTACTAACCATAGAAAGATATTCATACATAATAACACAATGACACAATATATGTTGACTAGGGAACCTCTTGATCAAAGAGTAAAACCCGGTGGCAATGATGCCCACAAAATATACACTAATATGAATATTGCTTGTGAAAGTATGGATTTTGTTAGGAGTCTTATGAAATACATTCATTACATATGAATCCATGTTAGAAGATTTTGAATCCTTGTTAAAAGATTCTAACTCTGTTAGGAGTTATGGAAGACAGAAGGACCCACTACCCAAACAGCTTCAATGGAAAGATTACTAAACACACTGTCCAACTAATCTCTAGATTATTCAACAAAATAATATCAAATCATTATTGATCTCAACAATAGGTTACCTCTTCTTTGACTATGCCAAACCGCACTCACTGCTACACCAGATCTCAATTTCATATCTTTGTACCTTGTATGTCTTCCTTCACAAATTCTCTTTCACAACTTCATTCACTTCATCAATACATTCATCATACTTACTAAAAGGGAAAACATTGCTTCCTTTATACCACACTCAATTAATTACAAATGAGTCGGCATCCAATTACAAAATAAAATTTTCCACACGTTACATCAAAATTACACAAAACTGTCAGATTCCAATTAGAATAATTCTTCACTCGTGCGACCTCAAAGTTTGCACTATCATCCACATCATTATCAACATGTCTTCAACTTCTCTTTAATTGTGCAAAATTAGATTCCATCCCGATTAGGAGATATCATTCGATTTCCACAAACCGCTACTCAAAAACACTAACTAAATACTGCTTCCACCAAAATGCTCATAACTTCCATGAATAAATGAATTATTGTCTTCACTCTTAACCATAAACATATAGCATATCAAAGAGTAAATCCTCAACATCTCATAGCTTGATCTATAATATCCCACATGTGCTAATCAAAACACTTTCTGCTCCTTTGCTAATCTCTAGTAGATCATTGTGTTGACATCAATGACAATCATAGTCATGAATGCAATAAAAACTACTATAGAATGGCTTCCAATACTCCCATAGGATATATTCATCATTCATTCCTAACAATCTCCCTCATTTGCATTGATGGAAACATAGATGAAAAACATCCAATGTTCCATGAATCCAATACTGCAACTCTGCTGATCTTCAACAAATATGTTCAAATCCTCTTCAATCAGTTAAATCTTGCTTTGTTTTCCTATTCAGTTATCTCAAAAAGATGGTACAAATGGTTTTTCATATATACTTCTCCCCCATTGACATCAATGACAAAAATTTCATCATTATGTCAACAACTCTAATGTCAAAAGACATTGTTCAAAAAATATATTCACTAAAATCCTCATGACTCAGCTCAGATACACATACTCCCCCATAGAGGAAGTACCAACATCCAATCCAGAAGAAAGATAGGGCTCATATACCACTGGATGGATGCAACAATCTGCATCACTTCTCAAGAGTAGGCTAGGGCATATCCCCAAGCATACCTCTCAGATACTCAAATGTAAGCTTAGGCAAAGGCTTTGTAAATATATCTGCAATTTGCTCCTTTGTGCTTATGTACTCAAGTCTAACTTCTTGCTCAACAACTTTCTCTCTTACTACATGATACTTAATCTCTATATGCTTTGCCTTAGAATGTAATGTAGGGTTCTTAGACATACTAACTATGTTGGTGTTATCACAATGTATAACAATAGGTTTAACGAACTTTATTCCAATATCCTTCAGCATCTGCTTCATCCAAATTATCTGGTTGTAATTGTTTTCTATTGCTACATATTCTACTTTTGTTGTGCTCTCTAAAATACAATTCTTCTTCTTGTTTAGCCAAAAAACAAATCTTCCTCCAAGGAAAAATGCTTCACCACTGGTGCTCTTTTTATCATCAACACTTCCTCCCCAATCAACATATGTATATGTGCATAGGGTAAAATCATCATATTTTTCATACCACAATCCATAGTCCATTGTGCCTCTTAAATATCTCAGTATCCTCTTTACTACTGCATAATGTGATTATCTAGGTTTAGCTTTAAATCTTGCTACAATTCCAACTAAATGTGCTATATCAGGTCTTATATGTGTCAAGTACTACAATCCTCCAATCATAGATCTGTACTTCTTCTGTTCAACTATAGGAGTCTCATCTGTGCTAGATAATTTATGTCTAGTTACCATAGGTGTTCCAACTGGTTTATAGTTCTCCATTACAAATCTCTTTAACAAATCATTCAAGTACTTTGTTTGGTTTACAAAGATACCATCATTGTTCTATGTTATCTATAATCCCAAAATGTATTTCATTTCACCAATCATACTAATTTCAAATTTAGTTTTCATTTCATCAGCAAATTTATCACTAGCTTCATCTTCTCCTCCAAAAATAATGTCATCAACAAAAATAACGATAATTAAATATGTGAGAGACCTCATTCTTGATCCTATCCTTGCCTAGGTCAAAAAAAGAAAGAAAATTGGTTCTCAACCTAGGAAACTGAAACCCAAGAAAGCCCTCTCCCTTTTTGAGCCAACCTCCTCTAAGACTTTGGATGGTCTAAAGAGTGATGCCTTTATCTCTGATAAAGTTGTTTTGGAGCCATCTGTTAGCCCTGTCCTATCAGGTCCTAAAGGTGTTAAGCCAACTCTCCAAAAAAATGAGACCGAGATTGATTAGAATACCCAGGTGGGTCTCAATGTTGTGCCTGATCCCTCTACCCAGACCCTAGAGGAGAAGGACTCAGAGGATCCTGATATTACCAGTGCCAAGGGCAGTCTCGAGGATGGCCAGGATAATCAGAATAGTGGGGTCATGCCTAACCTTGTTCTGAAGATTAATAATACTGAAGGTAAAGATAATTATGATTTTGAGGTTGAAGCTAATGACAGTAATGCCAAAGGGGCTCAAACAAATCTTACTGATAGCAATGCTGATGATTCAAGGAATAATAGTTTTAGGATTATGGAAGAGGATAATTTGGAAACCCACGACACTCCCAACTTCAAGAAGGAGAATAAGAAGTATGACAGTGGGAGAACCCATACTATTTAGGATGATATCATTAAGATGGACTCACAGGTCAAAAAAATATCATCATGACCCCCTTGAAATTGCTAAAAACAAGTCCATCTATAGCTATAATCTGGACAAATGGGTTCATAATGATTTGGTTGAATTGAAGAATAGATGCATCAAATTGGAAAAAAAGAATTCTATTGTTGAGGAAATGGTTGATAATATCAGAAAGGATATTTCCCTCAATGCTAATGCCAGTGTTCTTGATTACGGTTCTAAACTAGATGATAAAGTTAAAAAAGCTGTTGAGATAGCTATGATCCCTATTTAGGTGAAGACTAGCAGGAATGAGGATATGTTAAAACATCTGCTTGGCTTAGCTAATACTAGAATGAAGTCTACTCTGTAAAACCTAAACACTCTTAGCAAAATTCTAGAAGGAAATACAGATGCCCCCCTGAGTGACAAAATTGACCTGACTGACCCTAGTCAGTAGATGGGTCCTGGTACCAGAACTAGGTCTAAAAAGAAGCTCAAGATTGATGATCAGGACTTTCAGAGGCTGAAAGATAATGTTAAGATCATGCAGGCCCAGCTAGAGGACTCTGAGGGCTTTATGAAGACTATGTCTTGATCTTGGTGTTGGTGGTCTTTTCTTCTCTATTTCTCTTCCAGTGTTTTTCGCTTTTTGCTTGTGTAGGTCATATTTGATTATCTGGGATTTGTCCCTTTATAATCTGTTCCCTTCTTTGGGGCAGCTAGCTATTCTTAGGGTCTTCATGCTTATCTCTCTTATCTTTTGTTAAAGGGTTTCAGGGCCCCTCCAAAAGTTTTTTTTACCATAATCAAAAACTATAATTAACAAACCATTTTCAATTTCTTTTATGTATAGGTTGCGATCAGTTGTTCCTTTTGTAAATCCCAATTTTAGCAAATACTTATCCAATCTTGCATACCAAGTTCTAGGTTCTTACTTTAGTCCATATAAGGCTTTCTTTAGTTTACATACCATGTCTCCTTCTTGAGTCAAGAAAACCTTCAAGCTACTCAATGTAGACTTCTTCTTCCAATTCTCCATTCAAAAATGTTGACTTCACATCTATTTGATATACTTTGAATTTCTTAAAAGCTGCATAGGACAAAAACATTCTTACTACTTCAATTCTTGCTACCGGTGCAAAATTTTCTTTGTAATCAATTCCTTCTTGTTGTGAGTATCCCTTACATACCAATCTTTCTTTGTTTCTTACTACTTCTTCTTGTTCATTCATCTTGTTTCTAAATACCTATTTAGTTACAATAACATTCTTATCTTTAGGTCTAGGGACCAATTCCCATGTCTTGTTCGTTTCAATCTGATCTAGTTCTTCTTTCATAGCTTTAATCCAATGTTCATCTTCACAAGCTTCACTAGTAGATTTAGGTTCAATTTGAGAAATCAAACATAACTATTCATGTACCTTATTTCGAGTTACAATTCCTATGTCTATGCTTCCAATAATTTGCTCAACAAGATGATTCCTTGATAAGTTCCTGTTAGGTGTCACTGTCTTAGATCTCACTTCAGGTCTCTATTCTTGATGAAGGGTGCTCCCCTTAATACCACAAACACATAACAGAAATAGAGAAACAACAACAATATGCAAGAATGGAAAATTGGCTTCTTATTATCTCCACAAATGTGGAATTACAAACTTTCAGAATTACAATATGCAAAGCCACATGGGCATTCCCTTACAATATTTTGTAGGACAAAGCCTCGAACTATTACCTAGATCTACTACCCAAAACTATTCTGAACTGCCCTAGACAATAATACAACCTTCCTTATATAGGCAATTTTCCACCGCCTGGGAAGGTTCCAAAATTTTAGCCAATAAGCCCGACCAAACTTAGAATTATTTTATTTTACATTTTATTACATCATAGTCAGCTCAAGATAACCTTTGAAACCCGAACAGAAATTTTGAAGAAAATTATTTTCTGCCATTTCAGGTGGCCCAACTTTCGAAGACCATAAGTCATCACTAGTTGACCTGATCGGCTATTATAACCCCATTTCGGAAATGCCACGAAGTGCTCTACAAGCTTGACCGATGCTAGCACCTATCACCCAATTTTTTGACCTCATCCGGGGCTTCTAAAGCGTTCAAAACTAAGTTCAAAGTTTCTGTACCCTGCTGCCAATACCAAAAATCTTCAATATCTTCCAATATACACTTGATCTGGAAATGAAACTTTATTGGCAGACTTATATGACCAAAATGAACCTCCAAGAAAGAAATTAGATCATTCTGAGCACATACAAAAATTACCAAAAATAGTAACTTTCCATAAATAGCAACTCTACACAAAATAGCCCTTATTGAATATAAAAACATAAATATTTTTTTTTGGGTTGATGCAAGATTGCTCTTACACCCAGGATGCTCCTGCATCAGACACCTAGGGTAATTTGAGAAGTGACCCTGTCATGACTCAGGTGTGCAGAGGAAAACTAAGATGACTAACCTCCTCCTTTGTTAGCCATGATGAATCTTCAACAAGTCATCCTTTTCACTTGATCAGATATTCTTCATATGTCCTGTTCCTTGTGCTTCTGCCAACATGACTGTCCAGTATATCGTCGATCTCCTTAGTGTCTGAACTAGTTGCTGGAATACTCCACTGTGCTACTGTGATCTCATCTTCAACACCTCCTTCATGATACTCTGTCAGATCTGAAATGTTAAACACTGGTGAAATATTTAGCTCAGTAGGCAATTCTACCTCATATGCATTTCCTGAATCATGCTTCTTCAATATCTTACATGGTCCAAACTTCTTCATTTTCAGCTTGTTATATGTACCAACCGAAAATCGCTCCTTCCGCAAATGAACTATGACTTCATCACCAACCTGAAATTCCTTATACCTTCATTTCTCATCTGCCTTAGCCTTATACTGCGCATTCATCTTGGTAATATGCTTCCTCACCTCCTCATGGATGTTCTTCAAGTGTTCTGCAAAATCCTCAGCTTCAGCACTACTTATTTCTCCTTAATCTATCTTCCTCAATTCAGATGCATTTCTTAGACTACTTCCATATACAATCTGGAATGGTGATTTATCAATGCTCCTGTTGACAGAATTATTGTATGCAAATTCCACCTGTGGTAAAATCAAATTCCATCCTGTTGGCTTATCTCCAACCAAACATCTCAGCAAATTTCTCAAACTCCTATTCACCACCTCTGTCTATCCATCAGTTTGTGGATGATGTGATGAACTGAACTTCAAATTTTTCTTCAACTTCTTCCACAATGTACACCAAAAATATCCAACAAACTTAGTGTCCCAATCTGAAACTATGGTCTTTGGAAAACTATGTAGTCTGACCACTTCTCTGAAAAATAATTCTGCTACATGAACAACATCATTAGTCTTCTTGCAGGGAATGAAATGTGCCATCTTTGAAAATCTGTCAACTACTATAAAAATTGAATCATGTCCCCGCTGTGTCCTCGGTAAACCAAGAACAAAGTCCATACTGATATCCTCCCAAGGCTTCTCTGGTATAGGTAATGGCTGATACAACCCTGTATTCTCCTTCACTCCTTTCACCATCTAACATACTCTACAACTCTGTACAAACTTCTTCACATCTTGCTACAACTGTGGCTAATAATAATTCTCACTAACCAAACCAAGGGTTTTATCACGACCAAAATGTCCAGCCAATCCTCCGCTATGCTTCTCCTTGATGAGATTCTCCCTCATAGAACTTCGTGGAATGCACAACTGACTCCCTCTAAATAGCATATCATCCTGGATGATGAAATCCAACCATTTCATCTTGTCTAGAGTAATAGGTTCTGTACAAGCTTTCCAAGCTTCACCAAAATCAGGATCCTCTGGATACAAATTTTTGAGTTCCTTGAACCCAAGCACTTCAATCTACATTTCTGTCAGCAATAGTTGCCTTCTACTAAGAGCATCTGCAACCCTATTAGACTTTCCACTCCTGTGTTTCAAAACAAATGTATAACTCTACAAAAACTCAACCCATTTCAAATGCCTTTGATTTAATTTTCCTTGACTATTCAAATATTGCAAAGCTTGATGATCAGTATACAAAACAAACTCCTTAGGAAGTAGATAATATCTCCACTTCTTTAATGCTTGAACTATAGCATAAAATTTTTGATCATAAATAGAATATTTCCTCTTGGCATCATTTAACTTCTCACTGAAATAAGCAACAGGTTTACCTTCTTGGCTCATAACAGCTCCTATTGCAGTACCACTAGCATCACAATCTACTTGAAACACCTTATTAAAATCTGGAAGTGTTAAAATAGGTTGTTTTGTAACTTTTTATTTCATCAATTGAAAACTCTTTTCTGCCCCATTAGTCCACTTAAACTTTTTTCTATCCCCTCTCATTGTTTCAGTCAAGGGTCCACAAATACTGCTAAAATTTTTGATAAACTTTCTGTAAAAGCTAGCCAAACCATGAAAAGATTTTACCTAAGTAGCACTCCTTGGAGTAGGCCATTCAAGGATAGCCTCTACCTTCTCTGGGTCTATTTTTAGACCTTCTCCTGAAACTACAAACCCCAAATACACCAACTCTTTCTTCACAAAACTGCACTTTTTCAAATTAATCAATAATTTCTCTTCTCTCAACTTCTCAAATACCATACAAATATGTATCATATGCTCATCCAATGTCTTACTAAAGATCAAAATATCATCTAGGTAAACAATGACAAACTTACCTAGAAATTCTTTCAGAACCTCGTTCATGAGCCGCATGAAAGTGCTCGGTGCATTGGTTAGCCCAAAAGGCATGACTAACCACTCATATAGTTCTTCCTTTGTCTTGAAAGTAGTCTTCCATTCATCTCCTTCTCTGATCTGAATCTGATGATATCCACTCTTCAGATCTATCTTTGAGAAATACACAGCTCCACTCAAATAGTCCATAATATCATCCATTCATGGCAATAGAAACCTGTACTTGATTGTGATCTTGTTTATTGTCCTAGAATCTGTACACATCCTCCATTCTCCATTCTTCTTTGGTTCTAATACCGTTGGTACTGCACAGGGACTTAGACTCTCACGGATCAATCTTTTTTGTAGTAGTTCATGTATTTATCTGTTCAACTCCTCACTTTTTGTAGGTGTAATTATATGTGCTGCCTTATTCGGCAAACTCACTCCTGGGATCAAGTCCATCTGATGACTGATCTTCCTGACTGGTGGTAATCGATCAGGCATGTTATGGGATACAATATCTCAAAACTCATTCAACAAATCTGCAACTTCTACAGGAACATCTTCTACTTCCTCTTTACTAGCTTTTGAAATTAAAGCAAAAAATACATGCTCATGCCTCATACCATCTAAAATTTTTTTTCCATCAACAAAAGTTATCCTTGCATTACCACATACCTTTTCTTTAGTCTCCTTCAATGGTTTTAGCTTATATCGCACTCCATCCTTTGTCAGAGAATAGGTATTCGCACGACCATCATGTACAACACATCTGTCAAACTGTCATGGCCTACCAAACAACATATGACATGCATCCATAGATATGATATCACACAATACCTCATCTTGGTATCCGCCAATCTTGAACGTCACTAGGCATTGTTCATTGACCATGACCTTGTGGTCATCCTGTACCCAGGCAATTTGATATGGATGTGGGTGTTTCTGTCTCTTGAGCTTCAACTTTGTCACCATCTCTTCTGACACCAAATTGTCAGTGCTTCCACTATCAATAATCACATCACAACATTTACCTTCACACTTGCACCTAGTGCAAAACAGGCTCCTCCTTTGCTCAGGTTCATCCTCACCACTCAATAGGACTCTTTTGTTAATCAACATTTCTCCTCTTTCAGCATCTTCAGAATTTGATGATCTGGCATCTTCATCTACATGTGCAACTCTAGCCTGGCCTTCATTTCTCCTGTCTGTTCTGCCTTGGCACTGAGGACATTCAAATGCCCTATGACCTTCTTCTCCACAATGAAAACATGTTCCACGGAAGCCACCTCTTCCAGATCCTTGTCCTCTTCCTCTTCCTCTCTGATCTCTATTATTCTGATCTTGGAAGTGATTGGAATTATTTTCTTGCTGATTCTGACTGCTACTGGCCTCATCCTTCTTTTTCAGATCTTAATTTTGGCCACCATATGACCGTCCACCAGATTGTCCACCGTGACCTCTTCCGTTTTGTCTTCTCTCAAACTTCTTGTTCAGCTTTTCCTCTACTTTTAGGGAAAACTGGTATGCCTCTTCAATACTGTTCATTCAAACTAGATTCAGCTCCTCCTGAATGCTTGGCCTTAACCCATTAATGTATCGGGCAACTTTCTCCTAATCAGCTTCTGCATGGCCTGTTCTGATGAGAATTTGATAGAACTCCTCTATATACTCCTGAATAGATCTTCCTGCTTGCTTCAAACTCTGCATTTTTTTCAGTAGGTCAAGCTCATAATCAACAGGAATGAACTATTGCTTCAATTTATCCACCATCCGATCCCATCTCATCATTTTCTCCTTTCCCCTTCTATTTCGCTCCAACTGACTCTCTTGCCACCATATCTTCGCATGACCTTTCAGTCTGGCCTTCGCAAATTTGATCCTATCAGGATCCTCAACATCTTCATAATCAAAGTATTTCTCACATTCATTGATCCAGTCGATCAATTCTTCTGGGTTAAAATTTCCAAAAAATGTAGGAACCTCAATCTTAGGTCTTTTTCCAATCTTAGAAATGGCCCAAAAAAGTCTTTCCTCCTCCTGGTTCACAATTTTGACTTCTCCTTCTTGATATTCTTCTTCAGCTTCATCCTCACTTTCATTTCTGACATTAAGATTCATTCCTCTACGAATCTCTTCTTGCAATGCTCACACTTGTCTCTGTAGTGCCCTAACCTCAGGTGTTATAACACCAGCTCTTTCACCACATTCCCTTTGTGGAGGCATTTTTGCGATGCGCGCTGAAACCCTAACCACGGTCCTGGTGCAAACTACCTCACAATCGGTGATCTATTTACACACTCAGGAACTCCTGCTCTAATACCACTTGATGAAGGGTGCTCCCCTTAATACCACAAACACATAACAGAAATAGAGAAACAACAACGATATGCAAGAATGGAAAATTGGCTTCTTATTATCTCTACAAATGTGGAATTATAAACTTTCAGAATTACAATATGCAGAGCCACATGGGTATTGCCTTACAATATTTTATAGGACAAAGCCTCGAACTATTACCTAGATCTACTACCCAGAACTATTCTGAACTACCCTAGACAATAATATAGCCTTCCTTATATAGGCAATTTTCCACCGCCTGGGAAGGTTCCAAAATTTTAGCTAATAAGGCCAACCAAACTTAGAATTATTTTATTTTACATTTTATTACATCATAGTCAGCTCAAGATAACCTTTGAAACCCGAACAGAAATTTTGAAGAAAATTATTTTCTGCCATTTCAGGTGGCCCAACTTCCGAAGACCATAAGTCATCACCAGTTGACCCGATCGGCTATTATAACCCCATTTTGGAAATGCCACGAAGTGCTCTATAGGCTTGACCGGCGCAAGCTCCTGTCACCTAATTTTTTGACCTCATCTGGGGCCTCTAAAGCATTCAAAACTGAGTTTAAAGTTTCTGTACCCTGCTACCAATACGAAAATTTTTCAATATCTTCCAATATACACTTGATCTGGCAATGAAACTTTATTGACAGACTTATATGACCAAAATGAACCTCCAAGAAAGAAATCAGATCATTCTGAGCACATACAAAAATTACCAAAAATAGTAACTTTCCATAAATAGCAGCTCTGCACAAAATAGCCCTTATTGAATATAAAAATAGAAATTTTTTTTTTAGGTTGATGCAAGATTCCTCTTACACCCAAGATGCTCCTGCATCAGACACCCAGGGTAATTTGAGAAGTGACCCTGTCACGACTCAGGTGTGTAGAGGAAAACCAAGATGGCTAACCTCCTCCTTTGTCAGCCATGATGAATCTTCAACAGGTCATCCTTTCCACTTGACCAGATATTCTTCATATGTCATGTTCCTTGTGCTTCTGCCAACATGACTGTCTAGTATATCGTCAATCTCCTTAGTGTCTGAACTAGTTGCTGGAATACTCCACTGTGCTGCTGTGATCTCATCTTCAACACCTCCTTCATGATACTCTATCAGATTTGAAATGTTAAACACTGGTGAAATATTTAGCTCAGTAGGAAATTCTACCTCATATGCATTTCTTCAATCATGCTTCTTCAATATCTTACATGGTCCAAACTTCTTCATTTTCAGCTTGTTATATGTACCAACAAAAAATCGCTCCTTCCGCAAATGAACCATGACTTCATCACCAACCTGAAATTATTTATACCTTCATTTCTCATCTACCTTAGCCTTATACTGTGCATTCATCTTGGTAATTTGCTTCCTCACCTCCTCATGAATGTTCTTCAAGTGTTCTGCAAAATCTTCAGCTTTAGCACTACTTATTTCTCCTTAATCTATCTTCCTCAATTCAGATGCATTTCTTGGACTACTTCCATATATAATCTAGAATGGTGATTTACCAGTGCTCCTGTTGACAGAATTATTGTATGCAAATTCCGCTTGTGGTAAAATCAAATCCCATCCTGTTGGCTTATCTCCAACCAAACATCTCAGCAAATTTCTCAAACTCTTATTCACCACCTCTGTCTGTCCATCAGTCTGTGGATGATGTGATGAACTGAACTTCAAATATGTCTTCAACTTCTTCCACAATGTATGCCAGAAATATCCAACAAACTTAGTGTCTCGATCTGAAACTATGGTCTTTGGCAAACCATGTAGTCTCACCACTTCTCTGAAAAATAATTCTGCTACATGAACAGCATCATTAGTTTTTTTGCAGGGAATGAAATGTACCATCTTTGAAAATCTATCAACTACTAGAAAAATTGAATCATATCCCCACTGTGTCCTCAGTAAAGTAAGAACAAAGTCCATACTGATATCCTCCCAAGGCTTCTCTAGTATAGGTAATGGCTGATACAACCCTATATTTTTCTTCACTCTTTTCACCATCTGACATACTCTGCAACTCTGTACAAACTTCTTCACATCTTGCTGCAACTGTGGCCAATAATAATTCTCACTAACCAAACCAAGAGTTTTATCATGACCAAAATGTTTAGCCAATCCTCCGCTATGCTTCTCCTTGATGAGATTCTCCCTCATAGAACTTCATGGAATGCACAACTGACTCCCTCTGAATAGCATATCATCCTGGATGATGAAATCCAACCATTTCATCCTGTCTAGAGTAACAGGTTCTGTACAAGCTTTCCAAGCATCACCAATATCAGGATCCTCTAGATACAAATTCTTGAATTTCTTAAACCCAACCACTTAAATCTGCATTTCTGTCAGCAATAGTTGCCTTCTACTAAGAGCATCTTCAACCCTATTAGACTTTCCACTCCTATGTTTCAAAACAAATGTATAACTCTGCAAAAACTCAACCCATTTCAAATGCCTTTGATTCAATTTTCCTTGACTATTCAAATATTGCAAAGCTTGATGATCAGTATACAAAACAAACTCCTTAGGAAGTAGATAATGTCTCCACTTCTTTAATGCCTGAAATATAGCATAAAATTCCTGATCATAAACAGAATATTTTCTCTTGGCATCATTTAACTTCTCACTAAAATAAACAACAAGTTTACCTTCTTGGCTCATAACAGCTCTTATTGCAGTACCACTAGCATCACAATCTACTTGAAACACCTTATTAAAATCTGGAAGTGTTAAAATAGGCTGTTCTGTAACTTTTTGTTTCAACAATTGAAAACTCTTTTCTGCCCCATTAGTCCACTTAAACTCTTTTCTATCCCCTCTCATTTTTTCAGTAAAGGGTCCACAAATACTACTAAAATTTCTGATAAACTTTAAGTAAAAGCTAGCCAAACCATGAAAAGATCTTACCTCAGTAGCACTCCTTGGAGTAGACCATTCAAGAATAGCCTGTACCTTCTCTGGGTCTATTTTTAGACCTTCTCCTGAAACTAAAAATCCCAAATACACCAACTCTTTCTTCACAAAACTACACTTCTTCAAATTAATCAAAAATTTCTCTTCTCTCAACTTCTCAAATACCATACGAATATGCATCATATGCTCATCCAATGCCTTACTAAAGATCAAAATATCATCTAGGTAAACAATGACAAACTTACCCAAAAATTCTTTTAGAACCTCATTCATGAGCCGCATGAAAGTGCTCGGTGCATTGGTTAGCCCAAAAGGCATGACTAACCACTCATATAGTCCTTCCTTTGTCTTGAATGTATTCTTCCATTCATCTCCTTCTCTAATCTGAATCTGACAATATCCACTCTTCAGATCTATCTTTGAGAAATACACAGCTCCACTCAAACAGTCCATAATATCATCCATTCGTGGCAATGGAAACTTGTAATTGATTGTGATCTTGTTTATTGCTCTAGAATCTGTACAAATCCTCCATTCTCCATTCTTTTTTGGTGCTAATACTGCTGGTACAGCACAGGGACTCAGACTTTCACGGATCAATCCTTTCTATAGCAGTTCATGTACTTGTCTGTTCATCTCCTCGCTTTTTGCAGGTGTCATTCTGTGTGCTACCTTATTTAGCAAACTCGCTCCTGGGATCAAGTCCATCTGTTGACCAATCTTCCTGACTAGTGGTAATCCATCAGGCACATTATCGAATACAATATCTCGAAACTCATTCAACAAATCTGCAACTTCTACAAGAACATCTTCTACTTCCTCTTTGCCAGCTTTTGGAATTAAAGCAAAACATACATGCTCATGCCTCATACCATCTAGAAAATTTTTTCCATCAACAAAAGTTATTCTTGCATTACCACATACCTTTTCCTTGGTCTCCTTCAATGGTTTTAGCTTATGTCGCACTCTATCCTTTGTCAGGGAATAGGTATTCACACGACCATCATGTACAACACATCTGTCAAACTGCCATGGCCTACCCAACAACATATGACATGCATCCATAGATATAAAATCACACAATACCTCATCTTGGTATTCACTAATCTTGAACTTCACTAGGCATTGTTCATTGACCATGACCTTATGGTCATCCTGTACCCAGGCAATCTGATATGGATGTGGGTGTTTCTATCTCTTGAGCTTCAACTTTGTCACCATCTCTTCTGACACCAAATTGTCAATACTTCCACTATCAATAATCACATCACAACATTTACCTTCACACTTGCACTTGGTGCAAAACAGGCTCCTCCTTTGCTCAGGTTCATCCTCACCACTCAATAGGACTCTTTTATTAATCAAAGTTTCTCCTCTTTCAGCATCTTCAGAATTGGATGATCTGGCATCTTCATCTATATGTGTAACTCTAGCCTGGCCTTCATTTCTCCTGTCTATTCTGCCTTGGTGCTGAGGACATTCAAATGCCCTATGACCTTCTTCTCCACAGTGAAAACATGTTCCACGAAAGCCACCTCTTCCAGATCTTTGTCCTCTTCCTCTTCCTCTCTGATCTCTATTATTCTAATCCTGGAAGTGATTGGAATTATTTCCTCACTGATTCTAACTGCTACTGGCCTCATCCTTCTTTTTTGGATCTTAATTTCAGCCACCATATGACCATCCACCAGATTGTCCACCGCAACCTCTTCCATTTTGTCTGCTCTCAAACTTCTTGTTGAACTTTTCCTCTACTTTTAGGGAAAACTGGTATGCCTCTTCAATACTGTTCAATCGAACCAGTTTCAGCTCCTCCTGAATGTTTGGCCTTAACCCATTAAGGTATCATGCAACTTTCTCCTTATCAGCTTCTGCATGGCCTGTTCTGATGAGAATTCGATAGAACTCCTCTGTATACTCCTGAATAGATCTTCCTGCTTGCTTCAAACTCTGCATTTTTTTCAGTAGGTCAAGCTCATAATCAACAGGAATGAACTGTCACTTCAATTTATCTACCATCTGATCCCATCTCGTGATTTTCTTCTTTCCCCTTCTATTTTTCTCCAACTGAATCTCTTGCCACCATATCTTTGCATGACCTTTCAGTCTGGCCTTCACAAATTTGACCCTATCAGGATCCTCAACATCTTCGTACTCAAAGTATTCTTCACATTCATTGATCCAGTCGATGAATTCTTTTGGGTTAAGATTTCTAAAAAATGTAAGAACCTCAATCTTAGGTCTTTTCCCAATCTTAGAAATAGCCTGAAAAAGTCTTTCTTCCTCCTGGTTCACAATTTCAACTTCTCCTTCTTGATATTCTTCTTCAGCTTCATCCTCACTTTCATTTATGACATTAAGATTCATTCCTCTATGAATCTCTTCTTGCAATGCTCGCACTTGTCTCTGCAGTGCCCTAACCTCAGGTGTTATAACACCAGCTCTTCCGCCACATTCCTTTCGTGGAGGCATTTTTGTGATGCGCACTGAAACCCTAATCATGGTCCTGGTGCAAACTGCCTCACAATCGGTGATCTATTTACACACTTAGGAACTCCTACTCTGATACCACTTGATGAAGGGTGCTCCCCTTAATATCACAAACAAATAACAGAAATAGAGAAACAACAACAATATGCAAGAAGGGAAAATTGACTTCTTATTATCTCCACAAATGTGAAATTACAAACTTTCAGAATTATAATATGCAAAGCCACATAGGCATTCCCTTACAATATTCTGTAGGACAAAGCCTCGAACTATTACCCAGATCTACTACCCAGAACTATTCTGAACTACCCTAGACAATAATACAGCTTTCCTTATATAGGCAATTTTCCACCGCCTGGGAAGGTTCCAGAATTTTAGCTAATAAGGCCGACCAAACTTAGAATTATTTTATTTTACATTTTATTACATCATAGTCGGCTCAAGATAACCTTTGAAACCCGAACAGAAATTTTGAAGAAAATTATTTTCTGCCATTTTAGGTGGACCAACTTTCGAAGACCATAAGTCTTAATCAGTTGACCCGATCGGCTATTATAACCCCATTTCAAAAATGCCACGAAGTGCTCTACAGGCTTGATTGGTGCAAGTGCATGTCACCTAATTTTTTGATCTCATCCGGGGCCTCTAAAGCATTCAAAACTGAGTTCAAAGTTTCTGTACCCTGCTGCCAATACCGAAAATCTTCAATATCTTCCAATAGACACTTGATCTGACAATGAAACTTTATTGGTAGACTTATATGACCAAAATGAACCTCCAAGAAAGAAAGCAGATCATTGTGAGCACATACAAAAATTACCAAAAATAGTAACTTTCCATAAATAGAAGCTCTGCAAAAAATAGACCTTATTAAATATAAAAATAAATTATTTTTTTTTGGGTTGATGAAAGATTGCTCTTACACCTAGGGTTATTTGAGAAGTGACCCTGTCAAGACTCAGGTGTGCAGAGGAAAACCAAGATAGCTAACCTCTTCTTTTGTTAGCCATGATGAATCTTCAACAGGTTGTCCTTTCTACTTGACCAGATATTCTTCATATGTCCTGTTCCTTGTGCTTCTGCCAACACGACTGTCCAGTATATTGTCGATCTCCTTAGTGTCTGAACTAGTTGCTGAAATACTCCACTGTGCTACTGTGATCTCATCTTCAACACCTCCTTCATGATACTCTGTCAGATCTGAAATGTTAAACACTGGTGAAATATTTAGCTCAGTAGGCAATTCTACCTCATATGCATTTCCTGAATCATTCTTCTTCAATATCTTACATGGTCCAAACTTCTTCATTTTCATCTTGTTATATGTACCAACTGAAAATCGTGCCTTCCACAAATGAACCATGACTTCATCACCAACGTGAAATTCCTTATACTTTCATTTCTCATCTGTCTTAGCCTTATACTACACATTCATCTTGGTAATATGCTTCCTCACCTCCTCATGGATGTTCTTCAAGTGTTCTGCAAAATCTTTAGCTTCAGCACAAATTATTTCTCCTTTATCTATCTTCCTCAATTCAGATGTATTTCTTGGACTACTTCCATATACAATCTAGAATGGTGATTTACTAGTGCTCCTGTTGAAAGAATTATTGTATGCAAATTCCACCTGTGGTAAAATCAAATCCCATCCTGTTGGCTTATCTCCAACCAAACATCTCAGCAAATTTTCCAAACTCCTATTCACCACCTCTGTCTGTCCATCAGTCTATGGATGATGTGATGAACTGAACTTCAAATCTTTCTTCAACTTCTTCCACAATGTACGCCAGAAATATCCAACAAACTTAGTGTCCCAATCTGAAACTATGGTCTTTGGCAAATCATGTAGTCTAACCACTTCTCTGAAAAATAATTCTGCTACATGAACAACATCATTAGTCTTCTTGCAGGGAATGAAATGTGCCATCTTTGAAAATCTATCAACTATTACAAAAATTGAATCATGTCCCCGCTGTGTCCTCGGTAAACCAAGAACAAAGTCCATACTGATATCCTCCCAAGGCTTCTCTGGTATAGGTAATGGTTGATACAACCCTGTATTCTCCTTCACTCCTTTTGCCATCTGACATACTCTGCAACTCTGTACAAACTTCTTCACATCTTGCTGCAACTGTGGCCAATAATAATTCTCACTAACCAAACCAAACATTTTATCACGACCAAAATGTCCAGCCAATCCTTCGCTATGCTTCTCCTTGATGAGATTCTCCCTCATAGAACTTCATGAAATGCACAACTGACTCCCTCTAAATAGCATATCATCCTGGATGATGAAATCCAACCATTTCATCCTATCTAGAGTAACAGGTTCTATACAAGCTTTTCAAGCTTCACCAAAATTAGGATCCTCTGGATATAATTTCTTGAGTTCCTTGAACCCAACCACTTCAATCTGCATTTCTGTCAGTAATAGTTACCTTCTGCTAAGAGCATCTGCAATCCTATTAGACTTTCCACTCCTGTGTTTCAAAACAAATGTATAACTCTGCAAAAACTCAACTCATTTCAAATGCCTTTGATTCAATTTTCCTTGACTATTCAAATATTGCAAAGCTTGATGATCAGTATACAAAACAAACTCCTTAGGAAGTAGATAATGTCTCCACTTCTTTAATGCCTGAACTATAGCATAAAATTTCTGATCATAAATAGAATATTTCCTTTTGGCATCATTTAACTTCTCACTGAAATAAGCAACAGGTTTACCTTCTTGGCTCATAACAGCTCCTATTGCAATACCACTAGCATCACAATCTACTTGAAAAACTTTATTAAAATTTGGAAGTGTTAAAATAGGTTGTTCTGTAACTTTTTATTTCAATAATTGAAAACTTTTTTTTGCCCCATTAGTCCACTTAAACTTTTTTCTATCCCTTCTCATTGTTTCAGTCAAGGGTCCACAAATACTGCTAAAATTTTTGATAAACTTTCTGTAAAAGCTAGCCAAACCATGAAAAGATCTTACCTCAGTAGCACTTCTTGGAGTAGGCCATTCAAGGATAGCCTGTACCTTCTCTGGGTCCATTTTTAGACCTTCTCCTGAAACTACAAACCCCAAATACACCAACTCTTTCTTCACAGAACTGCACTTCTTCAAATTAATCAACAATTTCTCTTCTCTCAACTTCTCAAATACCATATGAATATGCATCATATGCTCATCCAATGCCTTACTAAAGATCAAAATATCATCTAGGTAAATAATAACAAACTTACCCAGAAATTTTTTCAGAACCTCGTTCATGAGCCGCATGAAAGTGCTCGGTGCATTGGTTAGCCCAAAAGGCATGACTAACCACTCATATAGTCCTTCCTTTATCTTGAAGGCAGTCTTCCATTCATCTCCTTCTTTGATCCAAATCTAATGGTATCCACTCTTCAGATCTATCTTTGAGAAATACACAGCTCCACTCAAACAGTCCATAATATCATCCATTCGTGGCAATAGAAACCTGTACTTGATTGTGATCTTGTTTATTGCCCTAGAATCTATACACATCCTCCATTCTCCATTCTTCTTTAGTGCTAATACCATTGGTACAGCACAGGGACTCAGACTCTCACAGATCAATCTTTTCTGTAGCAGTTCATGTACTTGTCTGTTCAACTCCTCGCTTTCTGCAGGTGTCATTCTATGTGCTGCCTTATTTGGCAAACTCACTCTTGGGATCAAGTCCATCTGATGACTGATCTTCCTGACTGGTGGTAATCCATCAGGCACATTATCGGATACAATATCTTGAAACTCATTCAACAAATCTGCAACTTCTATAGGAACATCTTCTACTTCCTCTTTACCAGCTTTTGGAATTAAAGCAAAACATACATGCTCATGCCTCATACCATCTAGAAAATTTCTTCCATCAACAAAATTTATCCTTTCATTACCACATACCTTTTCTTTAGTCTCCTTCAATGGTTTTAACTTATGTTTCACTCCATCCTTTGTCAGGGAATAGGTATTCGCACGACCATCATGTACAGCACATCTGTCAAACTGCCATGGCCTACCCAACAACATATGACATGCATCCATAGATATGATATCACACAATACTTCATCTTGGTATCCACCAATCTTGAACTTCACCAGGCATTGTTCATTGACCATGACCTTGTGGTCATCCTGTACCCAGGCAATCCGATATGGATGTGGGTGTTTCTGTCTCTTGAGCTTCAACTTTGTCACCATCTCTTCTGACACCAAATTGTCAGTGCTTCCACTATCAATAATCACATCACAACATTTACCATCACACTTGCATCTGGTGCGAAACAGGCTCCTCCTTTGCTCAGGTTCATCCTCACCACTCAATAGGACTCTTCTGTTAATCAATGTTTCTCCTCTTTCAGCATCTTTAGAATTTGATGATCTGGCATCTTCATCTACATGTGCAACTCTAACCTGGCCTTCATTTCTCCTATCTGTTCTGCCTTGGCACTAAGGACATTCAAATGCCCTATGACCTTCTTCTCCACAGTGAAAACATGTTCCACGGAAGCCACCTCTTCCAGATCTTTGTCCTCTTCCTCTTCTTCTCTGATCTCTATTATTCTGATCCTGGAAGTGATTGGAATTATTTCCTCGCTAATTCTAACTGCTACTGGCCTCATCCTTTTTTTTCAGATCTTAATTTTGACCACCATATGACCGTCCACTGCAACCTTTTCCATTTTGTCTGCTCTCAAACTTCTTGTTGAACTTTTCCTCTACTTTTAGGGAAAACTGGTATGCCTCTTCAATACTGTTCATTCGAACCAGATTCAGCTCCTCCTGAATGCTTGGCCTTAACCCATTAAGGTATTGGGAAACTTTCTCCTTATCAGCTTCTGCATGGCCTGTTCTGATGAGAAGTCGATAGAACTCCTCTGTATACTCCTGAACAGATCTTTCTGCTTGCTTCAAACTCTGCATTTTTTTCAGTAGGTCAAGCTCATAATCAATAGGAATGAACTATCCCTTCAATTTATACACCATCCGATCCCATCTCGTGATTTTGTCCTTTCCCCCTCTATTTCACTCTAACTGAATCTCTTGCCACCATATCTTCGCATGACCTTTCAGTCTGGCCTTCCCAAATTTGACCCTATCAGGATCCTCAACATCTTCATACTCAAATTATTCCTCACATTCATTGATCCAGTCGATCAATTCTTTTGGGTTAAGATTTCCAAAAAATGTAGGAACCTCAATCTTAGGTCTTTTCCCAATCTTAGAAATGGCCCGAAAAAGTCTTTCTTCCTCCTAGTTCACAATTTCAACTTCTCCTTCTTGATATTTTTCTTCAGCTTCATCCTCGCTTTCATTTCTGACATTAAGATTCATTCCTCTACGAATCTCTTCTTGCAATGCTTGCACTTGTCTCTGCAGTGCCCTAACCTTAGGTGTTATAACACCAGCTCTTCCGCCACATTCCCTTTGTGGAGGCATTTTTGCAATGCGCACTGAAACCCTAACCACGGTCCTGGTGTAAAATACCTCACAATCGATGATCTATTTACACACTCAGGAACTCCTACTCTGATACCACTTGATGAAGGGTGCTCCCCTTAATACCACAAACACATAACAGAAATAGAGAAACAACAACAATATGCAAGAATGGAAAATTGGCTTCTTATTATCTCCACAAATGTGGAATTACAAACTTTCAAAATTATAATATGCAAAGCCACATGGGCATTCTCTTACAATATTATGTAGGATAAAGCCTCGAACTATTACCCAGATCTACTACCCAGAACTATTCTGAACTGCCCTAGACAATAATACAGCCTTCCTTATATAGGCAATTTTCCACCGCCTGGGAAGGTTCCAGAATTTTAGCCAATAAGGCTGACCAAACTTAGAATTATTTTATTTTACATTTTATTATATCATAGTCGGCTCAAGATAACCTTTGAAACCCGAACAGAAATTTTGAAGAAAATTATTTTCCGCCATTTCAGGTGGCCCAACTTTCGAAGACCATAAGTCATCACCAGTTGACCCGATCGGCTATTATAACCCCATTTTGAAAATGCCATGAAGTGCTCTACAAGCTTGAGTGGCACAAGTGCTTGTCACCCAATTTTTTGACCTCATCCGGGGCCTCTAAAGCCTTCAAAACTGAGTTTAAAGTTTCTGTACCCTGCTGCCAATACCGAAAATCTTCAATATCTTCCAATATACACTTGATCTGGCAATGAAACTTTATTGGCAGACTTATATGACCAAAATGAACCTCCAAAAAAGAAATTAGATCATTCTGAGCACATACAAAAATTACCAAAAATAGTAACTTTTCATAAATAGCAGCTCTGCACAAAATAGCCCTTATTGAATATAAAAATAGAAATATTTTTTTTTTGATGATGCAAGATTGCTCTTACACCCAGGATGCTCCTGCATCAGTTCTTTAATGATTTCACTATGGCTTTCATTGAAAAAGTCTGTATCAGTTTCATAGAATAATTCACTAGTTTTAGTGTTAGGTTTGGGATGAGTTCCTTCATTAGATTCATAATCAAGCATTCTTTCTTGAATTTTGAACTTTTCATCAACTTTAACATTTGCGCTCTCAACAATAGTCTTAGTTCTTTTGTTATAACATCTATAAGCTTTTATCTTCAAAGAATATCCAATAAATATACCTTTATCACTTCTAAGATCAAACTATCCAATATCATCATCTCTCTTTATATAACATTTGCTTCCAAAAATTCTAAAATACTTAACTAAGGGTGCATGTCCAAACCATAATTCATAGGGTGTCTTGTCTGTGTCTACTCTAATTTGTACTCTATTCATTTTATACACAATTGTGTTCACTGCTTCTCTCTAGAATATCTTCACAGAATCATTCTCAAATAACATAGCTCTTGCTGCTTTAGTCACTGATTTGTTTCTTCTTTTTGCAATACCATTTTGTTCAGGTGTTCTAGGGGCTGAAAATTGTCTCTTAATACCATTCACTTCACAAAAGGTGTTAAAATCTCTAGAAGTAAATTCTCCACCTCTATCAGATCTCAAACATTTAATTTTCATTCCGGATTCATTCTCAACTTTATTCTTAATGATCTTAAACTTATCAAATGCTTTAGACTTTTCTTTAAGAAATGAAATCCACATCATTCTTGTAAAATCATCAATAAGAATCATAAAATACCTTTCTTCATAGAATCCTCTAGTCCTGGTAGGACTGCTCAAATCTATATGAAAAATCTCCAACTTCTCTATAGATGTAAAATTCTTACTGGGAAATGAACTTCTCTTTTGTTTCGTCATCACACATTCCTTGCAAATCATGTTAGTGGGCTTCATAATTTTAGGCAAATCTCTTACTGCAAGTGTAGTACTTATTTTTACAATGCTATTAAAATTTATATGACAAAATATTCTATGCCATAACCAACTATCATCAATCTTAGTAATAAAAAATGTCATCTCAGTAGGATTCAACTGAAATACATTACCTCTGGTTCTAGATCTAGTTCCAATCAAATTTCCATCTTTATCTTTTATCACACAAGTTTTCTTAGTAAACCAAACTTGATATCCCTTATCAACTAACTATCCAACACTCAAAATATTATGTTTCAAACCATCCACAAAGTAAACATCATCAACATTAGTCTTTCCATCAAGAGCAATATATCTTATACCTTTAATCAAACAAAGTGCATTGTTTCCAACTCTAGCAACTCCATCATGATTGTTAAACTTTATGAACTTTTTCATGTCTCTAGTCATATGATGTGAAAAATCACTATTTATAATCCAATCAGCTTTCTTTTCAACTTGAGAAACTAGGGCTTTTTCTTCCTTAACATCTTTTTTCAAGATTTTCTTCTTTAATTGCTACAAATCCTATGTCATCATTATTCTCGGTATCACTTTCACTTAAAGTTCTCTCTATACTAGCTTCAAGATCTTCATCATTAGCATAATAACATTCCTTAGATCTTCTAGGCTTGAAATTATTTCTGTACTTTTTAACTCTCTTAGGACATTTAGATGCAAAATGACCATATTCTTGATAAGTTCAACATTTAAAATTTTTTTTACTGTCTGATTCTCTCTTCACAAGTAAGGAAATACCTTCTTCAATCTTCATGTCTTCTTCATTTCTAGATCTGTTGCTGCCAGCATAATCTCCACTCACACTGATGCTTCTTGACAAAGTAGGGTGAACACTAAAAGCACTGAATGTTGTCTCCATTCTAGGAATATCTCCTGATAACCTTGGGTTCATTTCTCTACTTCCAATCTTCCAAGAAGAGTCTCTCTTGTAAAGTTCAAAGTACAAGGCATAACTTGTTCAATCATCTATGTTGTCCTCTTAAACGTAGGAGTCAATGTCCTCAAAATTTTCCATATAACTTCATTTTCTATCTTTGTTCCTCCACAAAATTTTATGCTTGCAACAATTTCTAACATTCTACCAATATAGCTTCTAATAGATTCATCTTCTATCATTCTTATATCTTCAAATGCACATATCCAATTATGTAATCTAACTTTCTTTGCATGTTCATCACCTTCAAAAGTAGAGTGTAAAGCTTTCCAAATTTCATGAGATGTTTTCAAATATTTTACCTGACTATACTCATTCTTTGGAAGGGCTGTCAAAAGTACTTCTCTGGCAAGTGTGTTACACATGAATAGATCTCTCTCATCATCAGAACATGTTTCAAGATTATCCTCATCAATGATAGTCTTCTCATTCTTTATATTCAACCAATAACCTAGTCCTAAACACAATAGATGTGTCTTCATTTTTTCTTTCCAGCTGTCAAAATTCACTCCATCAAACTTAGGACTTTCTTTTCTGAAATTCACCATGGATCTCCTTAAGCTACTAAACTTTTCTTTCAAGGACCTACTACTCTGATACCAATTGCTAGAAAGTAAAGTCCACCAAGATAACTAAGAGGAGGGGGGGTGAATCAGTTATCTAATAATTATAACTTTATCAACTTCAATAAATTTTAACCATGTAAGCAATACAATTACCAACCATAGAAAGATATTCATACACAATAACATAATGACACAAGATATGTTGACTAGGGAACCTCTTGATGAAAGAGTAAACCCTGGTGGGAATGATGCCCACAAAAGATTCACTAATATGAATATTCCTTGTGAAAGGATGGACTCTAGTAGGAGTCTTATGAAATACATTCAGTACATATGAATCCTTGTTAGGAGATTTTGAATCCCTGTTAAAAGATTCTAACTCTGTTAGGAGTTATGGAAGATAGAAGGACCCAGTGCCCAAATAGCTTCAATGGAAAGATTACTAAGCACACTATCCAACTGATCTCTAGATTATTCAACTAAATAATATCAAATCATTACTGATCTCAACAATATATTTCCTTTTCTCTGACTATGCCAAACCGCACTCACTGCTACACCAAATCTCAATTTCATATCTTTGTACCTCGCATGTCTTCCTTCACAAATTCACTTTCACAAATTCATTCACTTCATCAATACATTCATCATACTTACTTACAACAAGGATAAACATTACTTCCTTTATACCACACTCAAGTAATTACAAATGATTGGGCATCCAATTACAAAATAAAAGTTTCTACATGTTACATCAAAATTTTACAAAATTGTTAGCTTCCAATTAGAATAATTCTTCACTCGTGTGACCTTGAAGTTTGTGCTATCGTCCACATCACTATCAACATTTCTTAAACTTCTCTTTAACTATGCAAAACTAGATTCCATCCTGATTAGGAGATATCATTCGATTTTCACAAACCGCTACTTAGGAACACTGCCTGAATACTGCTTCCACCAAAATGCTCATAACTTCCATGAATAAATAAATTACTATATGTTCTCTTAACCATTAAAATATAACATTTCAAAGAGTAAATCCTCAACATCACATAGCTTGATCTACAATATCCCATGTGAACTAATCAAAACATTATTTGCTCATCTACTAATCTCTAATAGATCACTGTGTTGATAGCAATGACAATCATAGTCATGAATGCAATAACAACTACTACAGAATGGCTGCCAATACTCCCATAAGATATATTCAACATTCATTCCTAATAGATCTATGTTCCAGACTCCACATACACCATCATTTCTCCAATCCATACTTCCCTCAAGGAAATGGCCAAGCTGAGGAAACCAACAAAACCATCTTGAGATCCTCAAAAAGGTTGTCAATAATTTTGGTTGTGACTAGCACCTCCAAATAAGTCCCCCCCTCTAGGCCTATCATACTTCTTATCACACTCCCATATGAACCACCCCATATTCCCTTGTATATGGTGTTGAAGCTATTCTACACATCGAGGTTGAGCTCCCATCATTGTGTGTCTCCATGAAAAATTATACCACTAATGAAGACTCTCACATGGCATGCCTCACATAGCTGAACCTATTAGATGGAAAGAGGCAGCAAGAAGATGATTACCTGGTTGCATACCAAAATCAGCTCAAGAGGAGTTATAACAAGAAGTTCCATCCATGATAATTCCAAGTGGGCAACATGGTCCTAAAGGAAAAGTAGAAGGTACAAGCACACCGATAAAAAAGGGAAATTTTGAACCTACTTGGTTGGGTCCTTATATTGTCACAACATGATTTGGCTCTAGAGCCTATCAGCTATCAAAACCATAACGTGATCCCTCAAATCATCCTATCAACATCATACATTTGAAGAAGTTCTATGCCTAAACCAGATCCTATCAAATCTAGAAAATCCATAAAAATAGGAAAAATCCAAATAAAAAAATAATACAAAAAAAAAACAAAAAAAAAAACAAAGAAAAATAATTGTCCAACGGTGAAAACTTGGCAATTCAATCACCTTGGAAAAGTATGTTGGTGACAACTTAGAAATAAATGCCATACATAGTGGACCAAGTCATTATCTATTAAACTCCCATTCCCATCCCCACCACCATCCCATTCACCCCAAGGTGTTCTATCCTCATGCCTATCCAATGCAGAAATCCTCGTCCTATCCCAATTCTTGAGCTCCTGTATATATACATTGTAAATCTTTTCTCAACAATTGTACATATCATTGTCTCTTCCTAAACATATCCTTGGCAATCCTCCAACAACATTTGATCAAATGACGTGTCCCACCCAACCTTGTACTTCAACAACATCTTTTGTCAAGTATCCTTGATCACGGGATTATTCTTGACTCATCATTTTCCAACACACAACACACTTTCTGTTAGAAAGTAAATTCCACCAAGATAACTGAGAGGAGGGGGGGGGTGAATCAGTTATTAGATAAATACAACTTTTATCAACTTCAATATATTTTAACCATGTAAGAAATGTAATCAACAACCATAGAAAGATAAACATACACAATAACAAAATAACACAAGATATGTTGACTAGGGAACTGTTGAAAACTGTAATTGAAATAATTGTTGTATTGTCATTGATGTCAAACCTTAATTGGTAAGATTGTTGCTACTTAGGAAAGTACTATATCTATTGTATTGTTGTGAAGGATTGGGGCAAGGTTGGTAATAATAGCACTTAGGAAAAGGTTGAGTTATCTTGATATTACAAAGTGTACTTGACTATGTTGTACAATGATGAGACATTGTATTGTTTATCCTAGTAAGACTGAAGACTAAACTGGTAGGCTTGATCGAATAAAAATGGAGAAATCATGTTTAAGTCGAGTAATGTTAGTGTTGACCAAGTCAGTGTATGCCGAGAAAAATTCTAGTGTCAACCAAACAATAGTTAATTATCGAGGAAGATAGTATAAGTTGAGGAAACATTTCTAGTAATGATTGAGCTTTCTACAAGAAGACCGAGTAGTTGATCACAGTATTTACCGAGCATCAACATTTTTATATTTGAAGAGAATTTAGTTTTGGAGCTGACATTGTTGAATTCTTAGATTATGTAAAATATGTTGACTTTATTTATTGATTGTTTGAAAGCATTAAATGCACTGTAAAACATTTTATTGTAAATCTTTAAAAGATTTGAGATGATTCTAGAAATGAAGTTGAAGAACATGAAGCAAGTAGATTCAATGAATATGACCTAACCCTAAAATCTACGAATGAGATTGAGCGGCATAAGATGAGTTAACCTAATTAAGGAAAGTATTAAGGGAACTTGAGCATTAGATATGCAAGTGGATGGGGGAAAAGGAAAGAATGCTAGAAGATCAGTAAAGTTTTATTGATTGTATAAGCAGAAAAGGCTAAAGGAGAATTGTGCTAGTTTCTTGAAGAAAAGTTCTAAGCAGATCAGAGATGGAGATGGAAAAGTTTCAAAGTCAGTAAACCAGTATTAGTGTACGGAATCAGATCTAATATTTGCAAAGTGAGTTGTATGTTTTTCAGATCAATATTGTTGCTACTTTCTAACCATTGTAATAGTCAAAATCCTTTTAATAGAGGTTGACCTAATAGTCATATGTTAAATCATTTGAACAAGGTTTCATTCTAATGGAGTGTATGTAAGTCCTATAACATGGCTCACTTTTAACAGGGTGATTGAAATCCTTTAACCGGGTCACACCTAACAGTGTGTATTGTAACCTTTGATAGGGTTAGCTTTTAACTGAGCTCACTTCAGAAGAGTGAAAATAATAGTAGCATGTTACAAAGTGGTTTTTCCCACATTGGGTTTCCACTATAAATCTTGGTGTTAATACTTGTGTGAATGTTTTGGTATGAACATTTCTATATTTTACAAGTTAAGTTAAAGTTGGGTAGTGGACTGCAATGTTATATGTTTCTATTATTGAATCAATGATGACCGAGTTTGTTTTGGTTATTGGATCTGATTTAAGGAAAAAAAATTAAGTTTTTCTTATACATCAGGACCTGAGAACAACTGATTCACCCCCCCACTCTGTTGTTCTAAATCATATTAACAATTGGTATAAGATCTTTGTTGCTTATTATTAGTGTTTACAGAAATCAAGTTTAAAGGGACTTGAAGCAAATGATTAGGATGTATAAGAAGGAGGTATCAAAGCTAAATAAGGAAAACTTTCCTACATGGAAAATCTTGATGAAGCTACATCTGGCCGGTATTGGTGACTCTGCAAAGTACTACATTGAGAATGGCTATGTCTCACCTGTCGCACCTTTGACTATTGAAGAAATGAGAGCTAAGTAAGAACATAATCAAGCAATGCTAGAAATTGCATCTTCCCTAAGCTATCCAAGATTTGAGGACATTAAGGATTGCACAACTAATAAGGAGATGTGGGACACTCTTGCAAGGATCTCTGGTGGTGACTTAAATGTACTGAAAGCAAAGGCCAAAAGTCTTAGAGGTAAGTTTGATGAAATGAGAATTCAAGAAGGTGAAAACATTGCACAATATTATGGTGGAGTAAAAGAAGTTGTGAATGCTATTAGAGGAGAAACTGAGATTATTGATGATGAAACTATAATTGTGAAAGTACTAAGAACCCTGCGTCCTATATATGCTATTAAGATCTTAGCTATTCAGGAATCTAGATGCAACTCTGCTATTGTACTTACTTTGGAAAGTTTAGTTGGTAAGCTGACTGATTTTTAAATCTCTGTTAGGAATGAATGGTAAGTGTTTGGCAGCCATTCTGTAGTAGTTGTTGTTGCATTCATGACTATGATTGTCATTGATGTCAACATAGTGATTTACCAAATACTTGCTGAGAAGCAGATAGAGTTTGGATTAGCGCACGTGGGTTATTGTAGTTGGAGCTATGCAATGTTGAGGTTATACTCTTTGATATGCCATATGTCTATGGTTAAGAGCGCAGATAGTAATTCATTTATTCATGGAATTTATGATCATTTTAGTGGAAGAAGTATTCAGCCAGTGTTCCTGAGTAGCAGTTTGTGGAAAACAGATGATGCCTCTTAATCGGGATGGAATCTGGTTTTATGTAGTTAAAGGGAAGATGAAGACACATTAATAGTGATGTGGATGATATTGTAAATTTTGAGGTTGCACAAGTGAAGATTTATTGTATTTGGAAGCTAACATTTTTGTGTAATTTTGGTGTAGCGTGTGGAAACTTTTATTTTGTAATTGTATGCCGACTCATTTGCAATTATTTGAGTGTGGTATAAAAGAAGGAATGTATTTCCTTGTTGTAATGAAGTTGTAATGTGAAAAGTGTTTAATTATGATATGGTAGGAGCAGTTGTGATGCTGTATGCATGAAGTGAAGAAAAGAGCTAAGTATGAAAGTGAATTTGTGAAGGAAGACATGCGAAGTACAGAGATCTAAAATTGAGATATGATGTAATAGTGAGTGCAGTTTGCCACAATCAGAGAAGAGGTAACATATTATTTTGTTGAGTAAGGCAAAGATTATTTGGACAGTGTGTTCAGTGATCTTACCCTGAAGTTGTTTGGGCAGTGGGT